>OX421975.1:87507814-87827814 GCA_949128135.1 Parasteatoda lunata
TTCGAAATGTATCATTCACTACGATAACTTCACCAGTATTTTTTTCACCGTGTACTAAATATCTATTTAATAATTATCTGAAACTATATTTAAGAACATGAAAACATTTGTGAAAATTCATCCAAAAATTACTTACTATTTTTCCGCTTTTGTTTACATCAAAGAATTCACAGTCGAAGGAAAGAAAAAACTGGCGTTGCACGCGAACTCTAGATTCAGATAATAAAAAACAACGTGGAGGACGCGTTTACTATCTCGGATTTCAGTCACTATGCTTGTGTCGTGACATTCAAATGTCTAAAAATAATGGCATCGTTTAAAGAAAACAAAGATTGTGTTTTTGGCCTTAATGTTAATAAACCCCATGGTATCACATAAACCGCTAAAAGCAACAAATGAGCAGAAAAAGGAGAACATCCTCAAAATAAATAAAAAATTAAACAAAAAAAAGCTTTTTCTTTTTCCTAACATAAAATTACCTTTTGTCTTTCGAGATGCTTTGTAGAATCTACTTATATTTTATTTTTAATGAGTTTCGAATATTTTTAATATATTTCTGAAGTTACAAAACGGTTTATTTTGTGCAGAAAATGTTTAACTGTTTAAAGTAAATGCGTGATAATTATTTTGAAAAAAAAAGTTTTAAACCATATGTGATTAACGCACTGGCGGTTTAGCAAATGGGCAAAATTGGGAGATACACTGATTCCCTATCTCATAACATGAAAAAACCGGTTTTGCTATGCGGATATGACTGCAGGTTAAATTACGACTTTTTACGTGCTGAACCGTCAGTGGGTTAAGCAACCAATGGATTTGTTTAAATGGATATGTTTAAATTTAGTTAATATGCATACCAAACTTACTCCAAAAATACTACTACAGTGATTCTGATTTCTTTCACAAATTTAGCCTGACACTCCATATCCCCTCTTCATATCTAGCAACATTCATTATTCGATTAAGTTTGATTAAGATATGCTTTTAATTTCGTGAAGAAGAAGATAAATCTTCAATAATGATTCCAGTATCTAAAGTATAATTTTCTTTCTTCTCTGGATATACTCTCACCAATTTTTTTCGTACCTGAATGTACTCTCGCAACTATTTCTTGCCTAGTTGTATTCTGGCTAAAATTTCAAAAGCGATGAAAGTAAAGAAGAAAACTCAAGTCTGAAGTTATCTCAGAGGTTGAAAGATCCGTTCACTTCCTTTACCTGTTTATTAATGGACGAAACGTTTCAGAATTGAGAGCATTGCTAACAATGAAATGTCAGATTCATTTTTGATTCTTACTTATTATGTAATACCAATTAGTACGGTAGTTCTTGAGTATTAATTTGTTCTTCCTTTTTCAAAAAATCAAAAACTGAAATTGATGAACAAAGAATTGCTGAAAATTGAATTGCTGAAAATTGAATTGCTGAAAAAGAATTGCTGTAAATTACTCGAAGAAATTGCTCAAAAGATTTTCGACCAGCTGCAATGCGCGGTTTGCATCTGTGGCACAGGGAATAACGTACATTTGTGAAAACAGCAAGCGATTTCTTTGAGCATCTCTTCAAGCAATTCTTTGTACATCAATTACATCTCTTGAGCATATTCTTTGTCTATCAATCATATTCCCGTGAATAAAAAAAATTCTGAAACGTCTTGTTACAAACTTGTGTACACTGCGTAAAGTTTTGCAGTCATGTTCAGACTCACACCTCAATATATTCTCCTCTACAATAAATGTGCGAGGGCTAAGGGAGGAAGTGCTGTTCTTCAACAGGATATTATATAGCCAAGGCACTTTGATTTATACTATTAATCTTAGTTCTCTTTAACTAAACATTAATTATTAGGGTCTACCTTATAAGACAATGATTTTCGATGTCAAGAAATGATGTCGTAACTGCTAAAACTACCATGCGATTTTTCAGAGAGTGGAAAATTTTGAGTTTCAAATTAAGGAAAAATAATAAATCTCTGAAAAAATCAGAAAGTAAAAGTGGCTAACAAAAGATTTATCATACAATTCAGGCAAATCAAATTAAAAGAATATTAGATAAATTAAGAACTTCATCATTCAGAAAATCTCATCTGACTTCGAAAATTTCCGAGCTAAAAGAAGAAAAAAAAAATTCGCCGCTTCATCCCCCCAAAAGTTCTAGAACTAAGTGGCACTATTCTAAAGCCCACTCGTAAATTGAAGAGGAAGCGAAAGATTATTGATTTTTGAAGATGCGTCCTCAGATCCCTGAGGTCCCACTTCAAATTCTCATCCCCCCAATTCCCCGGTCGGCGTTTATCACAATTGTATAAGTCCTATGGAGTACCCTCATTACCAGAGATATAACCCCCCACCGCTTATGAAAAGGGGGGATTCTCCATATAATTGGAGCTGAAGCAATACGTTTGTCAGAGGCCAGTAACGAGATTTGTGGTGCACGGATTCGGAATAATGGAATTATGCCCATTGGCCATCTATCATTCGAAGGGGGGGACGCTGGTACCACTCCAGTACCCTTGTTCCACCCTCTAGTAATTAGCTATAAGTAGTCATAGCCGGGCTTCCCATCTTCGGCACGAAGAGAAACAAGGCTCACAGGTGAGTATGGCGAGTAGAACAAACTGCAATTGTCTCTGACAGTCCTTTTTCGAATATTTGATATCGTCTACTGTTTGGAATTGCAGTGTCATTCCGGTTTCTGGCAAAAATGGACTAGTGTAATATTACTAAAACTCTTGGTTTTTACTATTTCGGAACGCTTGTTGAATTTTCGAAAACTGTGCACTTGATAGAAATTGTGGATCATATTAAACCATAAATATCGTTCAACCTTGTAGTGCAAAGTTTGTAGTGCCAAAATAAGGTGACAAGTTTTAGTCATATTAGGTCATTTCCCCAACACACAGTATTTGGGACTCACTCCACACTGTTCTGACCATGCCATTCGAAAACAAACTGAGAAGTTCAAACTCTTAATTCTAAAACAAAATATTTTCCAATTTCAATCTTTTTTGTCACTTTTTTTAATCAAAATAATAATTCATATAAAATGTACATTTAGAAATTGAGAGCTTAATTGGCGTATTTAAAGTAGAACATTCAAATCACATTCAGTAAGAATGTTCCTTAAGTTTGAAAAATATCGTGAATCGAATTTTCTTTTTCTTTAGATTTTAACTTTTTATTGCAGTTTAATTCTCTGAAAGAAATATTAAAAATATTGACACAAGAATTATTATGAAATAAAGAATAATGAAAATTATGAATTGAAAAAAATTGAAAAATTAACAGTTAAAAGATTAACAGCCATTAACCGATGAACGATAAACTTTTCAAGCGTTGAAGATACTTTGAGCGGGCTCCAGAGGCTTCTGGTAGCGAAACAGACCCATTATCGAGCTAATTAAGCCATCTTAAACTTAATTACACGATGCTATGATTAAACGTAAATGTTTTTGCTTAGTCCATCATCTTTTTCGGCAGCAAATAGTGGTGCCGTATATAAAACACTTTTTTTCTCTTTATTTTCGGTTAAATTTGTACAATTTTTTTTTAAAATGAGTTGAATGAAGAATGTAGAAAAACAGATTAAGTGACATCATGAAAACTCTCGAATATTCGAAATTAAGAGCATACTACATTGATCTAATAGTCTCTTACACTATAGAATTAATTTTGCATTTTAACACTAGAGCATAAGATATTTTTTAGTTGTAGCACTGTAACATGGAACATTAATTGTCTGCTAATGCATCATGATACACGTTCATTCTAAAAATATTTTTAAAAAAACGGTTTTCAGTAAAGATAGATAATATGTAAGTAGCTTCCTGCTATATCTATATCTTCAAAAGACGATTCTTTCATATACCTATATTCCTCCTCTAAAGTATTCATATTTTCAGTGTAACAAAACTGTTTAAGTAGTTATAGGTAAATTAATATTACACGCTTCTAATATCAATAAAATTCATAATATACCAATCACTGCTATCAATAAAACTTACACAGGATTTAAAGAAAGTGCCTATTTACTACGTTAATGTATCATAGGAAAACTTTGCAATGTAATTTTTTATAACAATTGCGTAAAAAATAGCATTTAATTTTCATTAAATTACAAATAAATTTATTTTAAAACAATTTATATAAAAATAATCCATTTTTTAATCCGCACGATTATTTATTTTCGTAATTTTAAAATCGTTTGCTAATTCTTAAGACATATTAATCTAAGTTTTAAGTAACCAAAACTGTGCAAAATTTGAGCTCTTAAAATTTTTTTTTAATCAAATTTAACTTGAAAAGGTAAAAAAAATAATAATTTTGCAATGCCACATATCTATTTATACGGGGTTGGTGACAGCAATTTAGCTTTAAAATTGGAAGTGGATTACGGTTCTCAGTAACATTTCAGTGAATTATTTGTAAATTAGTTTTTGAAGTTTATAATTTGACGAAAGAAAATAAAGATTATGTCTGCAAGCTTTTAATTAGGAAAATCGATTATTTTTTAACACTCATTTAAAATGTTCATGCCTTAGCGTTCGCACTACTTGACTTAATTTGTTGATAAAAGACAGGGTTTTTTAAGGTAACTTGTAGACTGTTTACTGACAAATGGTACCTTCCTCCACCTCAAAATCAATCAACGACAATCATTAAGTACCGCCTTCTATAGAGATCTTCGAAATGTAATGGCTTGGAAAAATTTATCACTGTCGCATCGCTAAATAAAACTAAAATAAGATTTTTTTCGTGAAATATTTTTTAAACAAAATTTCAGTTTGGACCTTCATCCGCTATAAACTCTTCAATTTTTATTTTTTTTTATTATTTCGAAATTATTACAGTTGATATAAATAAATAAAAATAATAAACGTATAAAAAATTAATGTTTTTGATGAATGATTCGTAAAAATTATACCTTCTCTCCTAATACACCATCTTTATTATTTATTTTTTTCCGTGGCCTTAAGGATCAGTCACAGTTGCCCCGACCTGCTATAGATCCGCCTATTTGACACTAAATACTCTAGTATCATATAGTCAACAGTATTAAGAAGTGGGTGTTGAGCATGTAAAAAAAAAGTAAATACCAGACCTGTCATTTACCGTCATATTTTTTACCTTTTCCATTCAGTTGCGACATAATATAACCTTTCTTTTGGTTCCGGATACCCCAAAGAGCCCCAGTGTCGGAGAGAAGATTACAAACGATGCACAGAAAAAACTATTTAGTTTTTTTTTTTTTTTTTTTCCGCTTTCTCTCTTCTTTTCAGATAATTACGAACGCAGTGACAGGAGGTAAGGAAACTTTTGGCCCCATGCAAGTGTGAAAAACACTTAGTGCCCGATTACAACACAATCCAAATAGAATTTATTTCGAATTCGGCTTGGTTATATCATTCGGGTAAGTGATATTTCATGAAATGGTGTGCAAGTCTCTAATCGGTCACGATGAAATATTCATAAAGCCTCATATTTCTTCACCAAGAAAGCGGATAAAAAAAAAGGGAAGATTAATTGCGCGAGTTGAAAGCTCTTTAATCTTACAAGAAACAGGAATCACTTAAATTTAAAAAGAAAAAAAATTTATTTTGTGTCTGTAAGCTAAAATTGATAAAATGTCGGCAAGTAAATATTTCGCAGAGAAGAGTTTCTTTATCTGACATTTTTAATTATAACATTTTATAATTATGTTTTATTATTATTGGAATAACTGAAAGGCTTGGACAATAAAGTGATACGACTCTCTTCATCTAAAGCGGACATTTTTTGCATCAAATTAAACTTCAGCATTGTTTCCAGGTAGATATTTAACAAGTTTCCGGAAATTTCTCTTAAGAACACCATGTACACAGAGAACATATTATCACATACATGGAAATTGTTTTTCAATAAAAACGCTCACCAAAATAAGTTGAAAAATACTTCCAAAATTTCTCTTTAAAACAACACACAGTGAATATGTTACGGTTGTCCACTTGGAAACCATAATGTTTTTCGCAAAAAAAGCTCACCCAAATCCGAAGTTCCACACAGTAAACATGTTATTGCCCACATAGAAACTATGATGTTTTTCATTAAAAACGCTCACCTAAATACGTTGGAAATGCCTCCCGAATTCCTCTAAAGAACAGCACACAATAAACATGTTATTGCCCACATGAAAATTGTTGAATCCACATGTTTCTCGCTGAAACCGCTTTCGTAAATAATTTGTAAAATGTCTTCAAATTATACTCAAGAGCTTCACAACACACAGTTAAAATTTTATTACCAACTTGAAAATCACGTTTCTTTCTTTCTTTCTTTCTTCTTCTTCTTCTTTTCTTTTCTTTTTTTTTTTTTTAAAGAAGTTTTTAAAAAAGAAATAGAGAGAGAGAGAGAGAGAGAGAGAGAAAAGCTCTCCTAAATAAATTGAAAAATGTTTCAATTACTATAGTAGAATTATGAAATAATAGTATCACTATCATTTTAAAAAATTTTAAAGTGAATATCAAAAGCCTTATGGTAGCCTTAAAGTAAAGTCTACCATAAGCCGCAATCTACTTGACATTTTTCAATTTCGTGCAAAAAAAAAAAAAAAAAAAATCAAAAAAAAATATTAGGAATGGCTAAGTCTTATGAAGTTTAAATAGGCTCCAAGATAGACCAGATTGAAAAATCCATGGATTTGAAGTCTGGTTGATGCAGTGGCTATTCTTGCGCTGCAGAAAAGTTAAGAAACTATGCTTTGCATGGCATCATTCTTGATCATAATTCTGCTGCGAGGTTCAGTTTTGGCTTCCAAGAAAGTCTATCATCTTGCAAAATGAGATATTGCAATAAAAATATTTGGTTTTAAAGTTTGTCCGAATTCTCATTCACATTCTATTAACTAAATGGAACTTCCATGATTAAGTAATCACTATGCTAGCTTAAATTCAAGATCGAAATTTTAATGATTATCTAAAAAGTATTGAAGAGCTCAAGAGCGAATGGTATGGTAGTCAAAGCTTGGCCTTTGTCAACAACTGCAACAATTCATTTTCATCCTTTAAAAATCAATTAAAATATTTAAAATTCAAAAACTAAACTCATATACTTTCATCTAGCATTAGTCATGGGCTAATTGGATATATGTCATAGTCTAATTGGTAGGATTATATACGTCATAGGTTAATTGGAAAGCCTGTCTTTTTTGTAAATTACCGACGTAACTTTAAAATGCGTCTACAAGCTTTGATGCAAAAGTGATTTTCCAACTAGCCTACGACACATACAAGGTATTCAAAAAGTTTTAAAATGATCAAATTCGTGTGAAGACACTATTAAAAATGTTTTTATACATATTTAATTTTTATACACTTTTTTTTATACACTAATTTAAAAAAATACATATCAAATTATGCTAATTCGAATCCTCTATTCTGTATTCAGGCTTGTTAAAATAAAATTTGAGAGAAAGATAAAAACTATTTTTAGGCAAAAAAAAAAAAAAAAAATTTCTTAACATCCTTATATTTTAGTTATAAAATTTCTGAAGGATAAAATCGCAAACTTGAAGTTAAACGTAATTCAATATACAACATGATTTATTTGCCGAAATAAAAAAAAATCGCAGATTTTTTTTCTCTCTCTCACAAAGAAGCATCAAGATAAAAGAAATGACTGAGAATAAACTAACAACACACGGAGAAGGAGCTCTATGTTTAGCAAACTCAAATAATGACAAAGATTAATTTCGAACGCTAACTTCAGAAACAGCTGGGCCTAAATTGAATTTTTAAGCTGCAGTGCAATACTTAATCAACTATTTCAGTTGAAATTTCGAAAATATATTACTATATTCGAAAATACATTACTATTATTGAAATATATACTATCTGAATAACCCGTAACGAACCACTTTTTTGGGAAATAAAATCAAATTTTTCCCTGGTCTGCATTTTCCATTTTCCCCAGAAAAATTTTCGAAGATCTTACTTCAAGGAAAACAAAACAGCCACAATTTATAGTTATAATTTTAAGCTATAGTAGAGGGTTTTATCCCATGTGCGCTATCGCTCGCAACCCCACCCCCATAATTGCTACGCAATTGTATTTTGTTTGCTTTGCAATGTAAAAAAAATTGTGTTTACTTGCATTTTTCACATCCAAACATTTCTCTTAGCGTTCTATTAGAATCTATTAGTAAACATAAATAATTTTACTCAGAAATCATTTTTAAAATAACATTTAAACCTTAAGTTTTATTGCTATAACAAATTCTGCGAGTTCAGAACCGTAATTTAATAGTTTTGCTTACCAAGCAGGCTGATATATTAAATACAATTTCGCAATCAGAATGACATTGTACATGATGCTGATCGTTAAGTTCTACATCATTTAAGGAATGTCTTTAACGGTAATTTATAATAGCATATTAATTTAATTAACATTTTAAAAAAAATAATGCAGATTGTAAAACTTGAATAAGTTTAGGCACCGATTCAAATAAGCTTATTTTAAAAATGTATCGTAATAAGTTAATATCATAGAATTGCATTATAATAACTCTTTTAGTTTAATATTCTTGATTTGGAAAGCAATAAAAATTAAAATCGTAATTAGGCATGCGAAAATATTTTACAGGAAAGCAATACCTTTATAGCTGTTATTAATTTGATGACAACTAAAACATTTGGAAATCAGTAAGGGAAAACTGCATGATTCTACCACGTGATTATTTTCCAGTCAATAAAAAAGTCTTCAAAACGTTCTAACTACAATATGAGACAACTTCATTTTTCTTATATTTTTATTTTTTATCTACTATTTTTTGGGCTTTGAAACGAAAAAAAATTACTGAAATAATTTAAAAGTTAACTGTGGCATTTTCAATATTGTAGTTTTGCGCCATTTTTATTATTAGATATAGAGGACTCCAGATAAAAATAGGTTTAACTAAAACCAACAGTCATGAATGACTGTTGCAAGTTCGCAGCAGTTATGAAAATAGCATATTAAACACAAAAAGCATTATTTCATGTGACAGAGCTTTCGTTAAATAGCCTCAAGAAATTGTCAATTCACAGAATGAAAATATGTCATTCGGTTTGATAAACTTTGCATTAATAACACACATAACTAAAAACAAGTAAACAAAAGAAAACACTTAGGTGTACAACTTTTCTAAAACACAAGGACATTGAATTTAAAGTTTAGAACAAATATGTGCCCCACCCCCCTTCGAAAAAGCTGTGGTCTTCTAATGTTCTACATGTCTCTTCATTTCCATTTTTCTATTTTTAAGAAGAAATGTGTTAGGAAAATCTTTTCCACTTTTCACAGCTAAAAATTCATAATTGGGTACTAGCGATTTAAGAAGAAGATCAATGATACCAAACATTTGACCTATTACGCCAGCGCCAACTGATCGTTTATAAACAAAAAGGCGTGTTAAAGCAACACCTCCTAGAAGAAGCAAGGCCTCAGCATGGATCAATTTAGTAGTCCGATGTGACGAAGTTAACTGCGCAGTTGATGAAAAATAAGAAAGATGTCATTGCGTTCGGGATTCTAAGCTGCGCAGTGGTTGAAAATACGAAATATGTCATTACGTTTGGACTACTAAAGGATATTTATGGTAACCCTTTGCGGAGGCCTACTCCTTCTAGGAGGTGTTGGTTAAAGTTGGGCTAAAATTCTCCACAAAGGTTAGATTGTTAATTAACATGAAGTTATTTTAATACAGTTCCATATCGCACATCGAATTTATTGAAATATAATTCTTTCTCAACAACGTCTTTTACTTAACTTAGATTTATTATTTTTCATGTATTTTATTGTAACCGTGATCTATTTTTGTTTTGTGTACCTGGCAACTTCGATGCATACTTAGTTTGTTTATGTTCTACATGGCCTCATGCCTGTCTTGGTGTTAAGAAAAAAATACGTAGTGAAAGAATTGAAATCTTTGTGTAAGAATACAGAAAGTGTCACTTAATGACCCCACCTTGAATATTTCAAAAATTCGAAAAAAAATTTATTGCATTTTTTGAATCTTTGTACCCTTCCTAATGATTGTCTAAAACGATTTCTCGATACCTAACTTCGTTTGGAAGTTATACCGGAAAATAGAGAGTCGTCGCTAAGCAGGTAGAAAGGCCCGTTCGGCCGGATTAGGAGGGGCGACATTTTTTTTGTGTCTCATCCATTCTGTTGACTGTATATAGAAACTTATTGTAGGCATTTCATTTATCGACCATTATATATATGAAATTAAACGTTTTCCCCTACCACAAGTCAAAACTTTAAACGCGTTTTTCTCAAAACGCTGGCCTAACGTTTTTCTCATGATCTATACAACAAATTAAGCTGTTCTTTATATTAAATTACGTAAAAGTATATTCTTTAGAAAGTAGCATAGGATTTTTTTGATATTTTTATATTTTTATTTTATATTAGTATTTTAATGAATATTTTTTAATGAAAAACTCAACTTTTTTTTTAAGTTGCCACCATTTTGGTAATTTTGCGAATATCAAAAAACCGCTTTGCTACTTTTTAGATAACATCTTTATGTTTCAGAAAATCTAAACAAAATCGTTTTCCTATGTTTCAGGACTTCTAAATCCCTGAGGTCAGTGAGGTGCTACTTTTTGATGACCAGCCACACACGGAGCTGCCACCAACTTATTTTTTATTACTTTGTAAAAGAAAACTTTTTTTTACTTTTTTAAAATTTTTAAACTTTTAAATAGACTTAAATTTTAGCTAAATTACATTAAAAAAAACAAGGAGTCTCTGCATTGTCTCTATTACTTAAAAAAAATCAATCCAAGATCAGTTAAAGAAACTTCACTATTTAAACGCAAATAAATAAAAAAAAAGTGAATAAAAATGTGCTTTAATAAAAAGCTCCTATATCGGATAAAAGGGCTTAGTTAAAAAATATAATCAAGATCATTTGCTGAAAAATATATTTATCTATTTATGAAATAATAAAAATTTAAAAAAACGTAGGTAATATATTGTGCAACTAAAATATTTAAGTTAGGAAACAAATACAAATTTTCATTTTTCGGTACCATAAATTTGAAAACTCCGGGCACATTGTTTTAAATGCAAATGGTCTAATTAGTCTAGCCTTATTTAACTCTCAAACCAGCTGTGGTTGCATCCGATGTTAAAAATGCTTCAACTACATTCGTTTTCTTATTCTGGCTACACGATTAACAACGAGACTTGAATTTTTAACATAGCTGAAAGTAGTTTTAGGGAGATATGCCAGAAAATCGTTGACAAAAAGCACGTCAACAGGTTGATGGGCTGGAGGCTGGAAGATAGATTTGAATTTCAAGTTTTATTTTAGAGGCACTTTTTTTTTTTTTTTTTTCCTTCCCCTCAAGGAAGTAAATTCGCTGTAAAGTAAATGAGACACTTTTTTTCCCTCTACTAACTGGTGCATACGCAACGAATGTTTGACAAGATAAGGGGGAATGGTAAAAGTTGTCATCGATATCCATTCGAAGCTCACTTACGTATCTGTCTCTCCTAAATATACTCCCCCGTTTTCGACTCTGAAACAAAAATATTGTTTCGAAATCTTCGAAGCATTTCGAGGTGTTTACATTAGTTAGAGCGACTGAAAAATTTCTAAAATTCTTTGTCAATCCGCTTACTGAAAAAAGCTTTTAAAATTTGACAACCTTTGGCAAATTTAGATAATTTAAAGCAAGGCGGAGGCGGGTGTGTGGCCCACTGCAAAAAGATAGCTAAAATCATCGTTTAATTAAAATTATGCGTAGTTACATGCGCCGTGAAGGCTCAATGGATACAGCGCTCACCTTCCTATGAGGTGGCTTAAGTTCGAATCTCGACATTGGCTTGTTGGTGCGAATTCTGGTCCCGGTTCACACCGACCACAGAGCTGAAATAAAATATAAATTAATTAAACTGATTAACCCTTTGCTTACTGTGCACCATGTTACAGTGGACCATCACATGTGGTCCACATGTTGTACCAGCTGTAAGCAAAAGGTTAAAAAAAAAAAAAATACGATAAAATTATTAAAGTTGCTTTTGTCTCTGGTTTAGTGAAGCTATGCATTACCCCTAGTTGTTGTTTTTCTCCTGTGAAACACAATAAGTTTGAGGAGGATTATGCGATGTCCAGCCTCGTGAGCAGAAAATTCTCCTACAGTACATAGTTATTCGTTAAATTATGATCCATTTTTATGTAAGTATTCTAGCAACAAACTACCTTTAAAATAATTTTCAATACATTTATATCCTTTATATCTATAATATAATATCCTACATAATACCCTTCATAAAAAAATATACCCTCATTTCAAACATCGACAAGTCTTTTGAATTTTTTACTTAACACAAAGTTTAATTTATAGGATTTTTTAATTAATACTGTACTAAAAAAACCATATTTTTACAAGTTTAAATCTGAGCACGCTTTAATACAAAAAAAGTGCTTGAAAATAACGAAACGAGTACAAAGATTTTCTGATGAATAATTTGAACAATGCCTTAATTCCACCAGAATTGGTGAACGATCCCTAGTGTGGAAGCGTATTTCCTTCTAAATAATCGTGCATTTAGTGTAAGAAAATAAATCACGATTCCCAAAACGAAGAACGCTACAAAAATTTTAGATATCTTAACAACAGAGACAGACAGGGTTTTATATTGCATTTTTAAAACACTCTTCTCAATATTTTGAACAAAATGCTCATTTTCGTAAAATTTTATCAACCTGTAAAAGTGATGATGGGACCATCTGTGATAAATGCTGCACGACCCAATTCCAACTCAGGAAGAAAGAAAAAAAAAGCCTCGAAAAGGCGTCAACATAAAAAGCGTTGATAGTACCCAATTCTCGATGAAGTCTCACTATCTTCTTCCAGACATTCTAAAAGTCTAATGGGGTGCCTTCTCAGCCAAGTCTTTCGTCAATCTATATCCTGTGACAGGCGAGGTTGTCGGCACGCCTTGTGCAAGGCACAACCACATTTCAAACTCAGCGGTATCGATGGCAAATGGATGGCAAACAACAATCTCCCACTGCGGTATAAAACTCCCCATTCAAAGGTGGAATATTCAACGAGGGGTGGTGATATTGCCTTTTTTTTTTTTCTTTCTTTTTGTTTATATAACGTAAAAAATCCGTATGTAAAAAGCGGTAAAAGATAAAAAAGAAACGATTCAGGGCCTTGTAAGGTAAGAAGCTTAAAAAGAGCGTGGGATTTCAAAATATTTGTTAATTCTTGGGAAAGCTCATACTTGAGAAGATCAGATACTTTTAAAAGCTTAAAATTTAGTTAGAAGATTTGAACACACCTGTAACTGTATCATGCAAATGATGTTTTGAAAGTTTCTTTTCATTCAAACTAGGAGCCCCAAAATTCACCCAAGAAATAAAGTGCTAAATTTTTAATTAAAAATTTTGATTTTTGTATTGATGATGAAGTGTCGAAATTATCAGTGGCAGTTTATCATTAATGTGAATGAATTTTGTTGATACATTCTATTTTCTGTTTCATGTCATAGATAATTTGCATTAACCATAGATTAAAAATATAAAAAAAAGCTATTTAACAGTCCCCATTATCACTTGATCAAGACTACCAGTTTAATCCCCAAAACGGAAAATCATGCTACTAAGCATTGTCTGAACCAGCGGTCGGAAAAACTACAATATTTTGGTAGTTTACTACCACAGAAACTACTTTTTTACAGATGTAGTTAACTAAAACTACTTTCTTTTAATGTAGTAACTACAAACTACTTTGCATTTGTAGTAACTGCTTCACAATATCAATATCACAATATATATATATATATATATATATATATATATATATATATATATATATATATATATATGTATGTATGTATGTATGTATGTTACCGGCAAAGTATGAAATGGTTTATATTTCACACATTACCTAGGTATTCTATAGAATGCCAAATCTTATTTAGGCAAAGTATGAAAAAAACGTCCTGATTAGGTTATTATGTAAATGATGTGCATGTTACTGTGAATGGCCGGAATCGGTGGTTGTTGACACCGGTGAATGTTGACAATCACATAGTTGCTTTGGAGAATGTCCGAAATATTTATTACATCCGATTTGATATTAATTTATTCGTGGATTTAATTACATTTGTTCGATATTTTAATACTTACTGACGATAGATTAGAAGAAACATCAGCGTTTTTAGTATCGGGCAAATATATACCGGACAGTGGCACTGAACCTTAAAAAAACATCAGTGTAGGATATACCGGGCAAATGTATACCAAGTAGTGGCACTTGACCTTAAAAAATATCAGTGTAGGGTATACCGGGCAAATGTATACCGGGCAGTGGCACTTGACCTTAAAAAACATCAGTGTAGGGTATACCGGGCAGTGGCACTTGACCTTAAAAAACATCAGTGTAGGGTATACCGGGCAGTGGCACTGAACCTTAAAAAAACATCAGTGTAGGGTATACCGGGCAAATATATACCGGGCAATGGCACTCAACTAGACTTCATAATAGACCTTTGGTAAATGTCCGGTCTAGTTAAGTGCCACTGCCCGGTATACATTTGCCCGGTATATCCAACAGTGATGTTTTTTAAGGTTCAGTGCCTCTGCCCGGTATACATTTGTCCGGTATACCCTACACTGATGTTTTTTTAAGATCAAGTGCCATTGCCCGGTATACCCTACACTTATGTTTTTTTAAGGACAAGTGCCATTGCCCGGTATATATTCGCTCGATACTCCAAACACTGATGTTTCTTCTAATCTATCGTCAGTAAGTATTAAAATATCGAATAACTGTAATTATATTCATGAATAAATTAATATCAAATCGGATATAATAAGTATTTCGGACATTCACCAAAGCGACTATGTGATTGTCAACATTCACCGGTTAAAGTCAACAACCACTGATTTCGGTCATTCACAGTAACATGCACATCATTTACATTATAACCTCATCAGGACGTTTATTTCATACTTTGCTTAAATAGCATTTGGCATTCTATAGAATGCCTAGGCATTCTATACAATGCCTAGGCAAAGTATGTCATAATTCTCACATTTCATACTTTGCCTAAAAACGTCAGGCATTCTATACAATGCCGGCGTTTCATACTTTGCCGGTAACATATATATCGCACTACTCACTACATTATACTACATTATACATTATACGCACTACTACAAATTACGCAAAAAAAGTAGCGCCTACAGTAGTTTCACTACAACACTGGTCACAAGACTGCACGAAATATTGCTAAATGAAAAACTCGTTGTTTTTCTCTGTCGCAGTCCATTTTTATTTACATTAATCTGACACGCTATCCGAATATCTTATTCCTTTCGATAGCAATTTTTATTATGAGAATAAAGCAAATTCTATTAATATGTTAGATTTGGGGCCCCATTTATAAATTTTTTTAAAAAAAAAAAAAAAAGAGAGGGGGGATTTATTGCATTTAACCAACTATATTAACGTGTTACAGTGCGTTTAAAAGTATAGCTGTACGAGTTTTCTTTAAATAAACCTCGGCGTAGCATTTAACAATGGAATGAGTTTTCTGCAGATGAATTTTCAAACAAAATGCTTATAGTAGTACTAGTTTTCAATATCGCGATAAGTCAAATATTAAGACACGAGTGTTCCTCTTTGCATGCATGCTTTAGTCTGTTCCAAGAGAGCAACACTACTATACTATATGTCTTAGAGAATTGGGAATTAATGAGTTAAGGTATCTCTGGCGGTGGGCTGCTACAGTCATTATTTTTTTTTTAAATCAAATTTCTGTCAACAAACTTAAGCCTTAAATAATAATTTAAAAAAACAAGCTCGAATTGTTTTTCTTTCTAATTATTTTAATTTCAGAAATTCTGACCTACAGATTTGACACGTTTTATTAGAGATCCAAATCCTGTTTTTTAAGTTGCAAAACAAAATATCAATATTAATAAAAGAAGTTTTTTTTTTTTTATACATTAATTTACTATAAAGCAATATTGATATCAATGTTTTCTTTTTCGCAGATAAATTCATGAAAATTTCAATACGTGTCAAAACTTAATTTAAAAGATATTTTTAAAAATGAAAAATTATTGAACTGTTTTTGTTTAATGGGGAAAAAAACTACTTTAAAACAAATGCTTAATCAGCGCTTTGTTCCAAAAACATAACAAATATTCATGGAAATTAAATTCTTTTAAATATTAATTAAATATTAACTTTTTTGAAACATTAATTTTTAAAATAATAATTTGAAATTCGGGCAAACAAAAGTTTAACATTATACATACTTTTAAATTGTATATAATACTATTATATAAAATTTTTATATTGTGATAAGTTAAAAGTATAATCAAAAGATATGATGCGTTTCATTTTAATACCATTTTTTTTAAAAATAATAATTTAAAAATTATTATTTGTTTATATTATATGATAATACATTAAGTGCAATTATTAGAAATTAGAAAAATGATAGAGCTGTTTACGTGTGTAAAAGTTTCTTTCCGTAAACTTTAAATTAATATTTGCATATCAATAATTTTTTTAAAAAGAATATAATTTAAAAATATTGAATTACGTTATTATCAAATTGCACTAACATTTAATTACATAATAATAAATATTTAGTTAAATATTATTTGAGTTCGACAGCACGTATTAAATTCGCATGATTCTTTGAAAAAAAAAAATTTTAATTTTAAAAAAAAGAGGCGTTTATTTTCCAGTACTTTTTTTCCGAAGTTTTATTTTTCGTCCACCTTTTTGATAATTATGTAAATTACGTGAAATAAACCATATTTTTTTTATATTTTTTATTTCCAATGAGCTGCACAATCAGTCTTCCCGATGAGCAGACCTAGTGCGGTTCTCCAGAAGTGGTATCCACTCTTTCAGGACCACCACAATGGGTGAGATACCGCTGGCCATGTTAAAAAAACGCAAAATTAAAAAGTAAATTCAACTAAATAAATGGTTTTTGTGCCATGTTCTAAGGCATGTTAATAAATTGAACAAATTTTACCACATTTACCAAATTATCACAATCACATATTATTGCCCATATTTTATTGCTATTTTTACCAAAATCATTATCAAAGCGCAAAGGTAATAATTACAGTGCTTTCCAGTGTTTCCATAGAGCCAGAAACAAGGTAAATTCTACCATATTCTGGTTACTTTGACCCTACTTATTTTTTCAGAGTAAAATAATTTGGATTTAAAACTAATTAATAATTAAAAATTGAATGTAGTATCAAAAAGATGTCACTTTTAAAAATCAAACAATACAAGGAAAATTAAATTAAACTTTAAGCAAGCGTGTACACAGAAAGACGTCACATCCAATACAAATCTCATTCATCTCAATTTTTTCTTCGGCAACTCCGCTTTTACACCAAATTAGCCTCAAAAAACACACACTAACACCGACGCACGCCAATTAGAGCCGTCTTTTGAAGGTGAAAGAAATGAGGCTTTAAAATAGTCATCAAAAATCATTTAAGGGGTGGACTTATAACTGTGGCGACACATGAAACCTGTCATTACATCGGCTCGGCAGCCTACGTACATTTTTTTTTTCGTAGCTAATAGCCATAAAGTTTATTTACCATTCTTCTTGGGAAAAAAAATAATAAAACAGGCCCCAAAGTGTTTTATTAAGATGTTTTATTTTTTTCCTTTACGTGGCGTATCTTGGCAACACCTAGAAAATTAAAAACCGTAATTATCTTTCAACGGAAGTTAAAAACCATTATTTTATTTTTTTGCGGTTAAGAAAAAACTTATTTATTTATTGTTTTAGTTTTTATTGTTATTAAATACTTTTTAAGTTCAATTACTAAGCACATAAAACTTTTTGAAAGCAATACTTTGATCGAATGTAGAAAATGCTCATGAGAAATCCGAATGCGGCTATGCTGCGTCAAACTAAAGTTACAAAGGAATTACACAGTAATAAGTATCAGAAAAAGCGAAACTAAATACTTCTAAAAACTATGTTTGACGATACACAAATCGAAAACAACAAGTACAAAAAGACTCTAAAGCACGCGAAACATGAATCAAAAAGAATTTAACCATAAGGATAAAGATGATAGAACATTGATAGTACATAGTAGCATAGTACTTTGGCAATAATACCTGTCAACTCCCATTGTTTAAAAAGCAAAAGATTCACTACAAAATTGCAAATATATAACTTAAAACGTAGATGATTTATGAATTTTGAGTTTCATTCCTTATTCAAAGAATTAACAATATAGTTGAACTAAAAAAAATGGATTTGCCAGTTTACCGTTACAAGCTACAAAGTCATTGTCCATCTATAACTATGTTTATGAATGATATTTAAATGTTTCTTTTAAATTAATTAATTAATAATAATAATTAATTAGCAGCAGTTTACTGAGTCTTCCACAACTGCAATATAGTTTTTTTTTTAATACAATTATCTTAAATAAATTTTAAATAGAAACAAGAAATATATATATTTTTTTTCTTTTATCAGATGCTTCACAACTTAATATTTTGCATTATTTATTGACATGCAATATCTGTCAGGCTGAAGTGTTGCGAAAATTAAAGATATCATTGTCTAAGCTAGACAGGGGAGTTTAACCTTGTTCAATTTACAATATAGTTGATTAGCATTTCAAAATGCAGAAAATGTACATTTTCAAAATACAGAAAATTAGAATCTCAGCATTCTTTATTTATATCTTCTTATTCTAAATCAATTATTTATTTCCCATTTTATATTATTTACGTGTGAATTATTGAAAACATAAAGTACAATATTTGCCGAATATTAAATAATAAAATTTCACATATACTTTACGAACAAACGTAAAAATGTGAAACCCATGATCTAAACGAATTTTGATTTAATTTGTGAGTTAACATTTTTCAGTTATACAGAAATATACTCTAGGGTCCAGGATTGGCGTTTTGTCCGGGGAAAAAAGTATTTTTTCTTCTCTGAGAAAAAAAATACGTATATGATCAAAATTACCAAAATATGATAAAAGTTACCGTGTTTTTGGATCCATGGGAACAACAAAAAGCACGGTAATTTTTTCCAAAGTGCTTCGGTAATGATTTCGGTAAAGTTAAGAATAAACTCGGTATAGTTAAGTTTAAAAAAATATATATAAAAAAACAGAATTTTTGGTAAACCATTACTATACGAACTAAATAATTATAAAATGTATGGTTTAAATATTGTTAATTTTTGTTTTTATTACTATTATGTATTTTATTTCATTATTATGCTGCTTTTTTTTTCCATCAGACATGTCATCACCATACAGTAAGGTAATTTTACCAGAATTTGTTCTCTGTGTAAAACATAGAAAAAAAACTGAATAAAATCTGAATAAAATGGAAGAAACTGAACGAAACTGAAGACACTAAAAGCAGAGCCTGACTAAGGCAGGGGCATACGGGGCAGCCGCCCCGGGCCCCCACATCTAAGGGGGCCCCCAAATCGAAGAGTTTATTTATATTACATTTCCTTCTTTAATGAACTTTTTTTTAAACAAAATATCCGTACAAAGTAAAATCCGTCAGTTTTATTTTAGCTTCTTCATTAATCTATCGTATGAACACAAACCATATTTCGTAAATCCATAGCTTTCTAGGGCGGAATCCGGCTTAAATTTCACAACTATGATAGACAAATTTGGCCCATCAAAAGCCTGTATTTTTACATTTCGCAAAATGCTATATTCTTACAAAAATACAGGCTTCTGATAGGCTTAATTGAGCCATCGTAATGGTGAAATTTTTGCCGAATTCTTCCCTAATGTCCGAGAGGATATGAATTTTTCACAGTCAGATGAGAAAGTTAACAATCAGAAAAATGCATTTGGCATGATGGACATAGATTGTAAGAACATCAATAACAAGGACAGAATGATATTTCGTCTGACCATTGGAGGAGGGGGGGTGGACTTTATAGCTATTTTAGTTTCTAGTCATTTTTCTTGTTATTTTTAATGAGGTGAAAAATTTAAATACTTCCATAAGGTTAGGTTCTTCATTACTGCAAAAGTGAAGCAGAGGGGGCCCCCCAAAGAGGTTTTTGCCCTGGGCCCCAATTAGGCTAAGTCGGGCCCTGACTAAAAGTAACCAATACGACTGTTTTGCAATAAGTATTATTATAGTTTAAATTTAAGCAAATAAAAATTAATATAGTACCAAAAAGCTAAAAGTTTATCACACCTATTCTTTAAGCAAATAACTAAACATTATTCTACAGTTTTAAGCAGAATTTTAAAATCTATTATACCATATAATTTATAATCAGTATTCAAACTTATTCATGTCACTTAATATTATTGAATAATTTAAAATATTTAATGTTGCTAAATAATTATATATTATGTATTAATTAAACAATAATTGATTATAAAAAGTAGTATGATATTTTCAATCGTGAATTCATTAGTAGCGTACACGCTTAGTATGTGATTTGTTAATGTGGTAGTTTGTATAAATGAAATTTAATTATGATATTTTAATAGTTCCTTATACAACTCTAAAATACGGTTTTTATTTACTAATACTCATTTAGAGGAAATAATAAGGCACTAAAATTTTTAATTTCTTAAGACAAATTTATTTTTCTTTCTAATTATTAGATTTCAGTTTTCACTTATTTAAAAATGATACATTAAATAGCTTGGAAATATACTTGACTACTGTAAATGAAATCTTTTTTGACAAATCACACTGTAAAGTTCCGAATCAAATTATGATAAAAAGTACCAGCACTTTTTGCTCTAAAATCCATTTTAGCCGGAACATGTTACAGAAAAAAGATCTGGTATACTAAAATATTTACAGCAATAACTAACGAAAAATCACGGATTCCCTCTAATTAAATAAATATTACTGTAAAATCACGGTTTAGGTGCCCGTACTTTATACCGTAATTCGATCCGGAATTTTCTTTAATGTAAATTTCATACTTTTTGAAAAAGAGTTTCTATCATTTCTTTCATTTAGGTTAAAAGAAACCTATTTCTTCCAGGGTGGTATATTTTATTATTTCACCGCTGTTCAAAAAGCTTGATATCCCTTATCAGGTCAAATGTAATCAAATTTCAAATTTTCAAAAATGTTTAATACTTTCATTACAGAAGATGGAATTTCTTGTTTAGTTAATTAAATATTTATTTTTATTTGTTATTATGAATTATTTATAATTGGATTATGTAATCCAAAATAGAAACACAAACAATAAATTTTTGTTTTTAAAGGAACAATAAAATAAAAAAAATGTACTTACATCCATGTTCCTATCGATGTTGCACACGCTTCGAATGTTAGGAATAATGTGAGAAGAATAACTTTTTCGATAAATGGAATCCAATGTGCACCATCTGCAACCACTTTACGTCTTTTATTCCACTTCATTCCACTTGTATATACAATTTTTCAATACATGGATCTAACTTTATTGTACATGGATTCTACCTATTGGAATAAAAATTTATATGAACAAAAATACCTTAAATATTTTTTTCTTTTTTACATCATTCTGCACTATTAGAATTTTTATTCTGAAATTACGGTAAAATAACCGGCAGCAGGTCAACCAATCAATCATAAAGTTTATGGTTAGGAACATTTTTTTTTTTTTTTTTTTTTAACTTTTACGGTTTTGTAACTATTTACAACTTCTAAAACATAAAATAAAGCTTGAAAGGACATCTGTGAGTGCTGCACCATTTGTGCGTGAATGATAGTTTCGTTTTCTAATAGTCTAGGGTCCCCGATTAAAATGTGCAGGACACTAGAAACTTTCCATGCATTGAAGTAATGAAGGAAGCATTATGATATCAACGCTGGACCCATTAGCCTTCTCAACTACAGTATGTACCCAACTACACGAAACGAAATGGCTTCATAAAATGGGCCTAGGTGACGTATTGGAATTCTGGTTGTTAAGCCTAATTGGGTAAAATCAATCAATAAAGTTTTTCCTCTCACTTAGTTTCGCCATTTTTTCTCTCAGTTTGAATATCATCTTTATCATTTTATTTTTCGCTGAGATGAGTGCAAAATAGAATACTATTACATGTAATTACAATGTAAGTATGCGTAAAAAAATAAATGTAAACTATTATGCGATCATATCTTCTACTTAATTAAAATATTAGTAATAGTTATTAATGATTTTTATAAAAAATGTTATGCTCACAAGGATAAATAAAAAGAATATATATATAATTAAAATGTAAATAAAAAAAAGTTATTAAGAGTGAGATAAATGTAAAATAATACTATTATATCAGATTACAATATTAGTCACATTTGTTAGCGAATCTCTTAAAAATGGTCTGGCAGCAAGAAAACAAAATGTTCTGAATAAATAAAAAAAAAGTGTGTTAGGTGTCAGATGAAAGAAAAAGATGAAGACAAGCACGAGGTGAATTCAATTTTTTAAACAATTGTATCGATTTACAGTCTTTATTTTTATTATCCAGAAAAAGATTTTTAGTTACAAACGAATTATTTAAAGACTTTAAAATAACAAGAACAATAAAATTATAAACATTACCTCAAAATGAAGAGAGAAAAAACTTTTCATGAAACAAAAAAATAATTTTTTAATCTTTTGAAATGGTAACGATCTGCATTATGCACCACATACTATGTCAAACGTAACGGACGCTTTGTTCTAGAATTTAACAAGCAAAAAAAAGGCTGAAATAAGATCTTGATTAAAATTACATGTAATAACTGTCTATATTTTAATATGCAAGAAATTGTTTCAGCTGAAATATTCATGCAAAAGTTATCAGAAATATTAAAAAAACAATTAAACTGATTTATTTTTAAATTTAGAAAATTATTTTCTTAATATCGTAAAAAAAACGTAGTGAAAATATTTTAAAAAGCGATTCGAGTTTTACACAATGAAATCGAACGAAATCTTGAAACTGAGCTTATTTAATGGCAACTTCATAGAGAATACAAAACGATAAATAAATTGTATTAATTATCATATATTCTGCCTTTATTAATTTAATTTACCATTTCACATTTGTAAAAATGTTTCCAAATGTGGGTTCGAAGTTTCAACTAAAATTTAAAAATAAGACATATTTGATGACCGCTTCTATTCCCAAACGTGATTACAAAACTGTGAATAAATTGCTTTAATTATCATTTATCATTTCACTTTTGCAATAAAAGTTTCTAAGTGTGGGTTCACAGTTTCAAAATTTCAAAACGGGACATATTTGATGGCCACATCTATGCCTAAACGAGATAACAAAATTATAAATAACTAGTTTCAATTATCTTATCACGTCATGCTAATTTCATTTATAATTTCACATTTGTATTAAAAGTTCCCAAGTGTGGGTTCAAAGTTTCAACTAAAATTTCAAAATGATACATATTTTATTACCTCATATATTCCTGAATAATATTACAAAACTTTGAGTAACTTAATTATCTTATCATGTCTTATTAAATTTATTTATCTTTTCACATTTTTAATAAAGTTTTAAGAATTTTGATATTCATAGTACATCCCGTCTAGCTATGAAAAAAAAAATTATGTAACTGGAAAATCAGCAACAATTAATTGTAGCGGAGCTGAATGTTAAGGACAGACATAAACCTCGTTAGAATATTAAAAAAGTGAACTTCTAACATATCTTGATATTATCATTCTTTAATTCTTCAAGCAACCATAACTTTAAAGAAGAATTATTTCTTAGTATATTTATAATTATTAATATTTCTGTTGAAAAACTTTAAATGCAGTTTTGTAAACAAAACAGAAAAATCTTCTGTAAAAATAAAGCCACTGCTCCAATCATATTTTGTATTCTGAATTTATTATTAAAGATTTATTAATGAAATGTTTCACTTTTTTAGACATTAATGCAAATGCTAATTTTTCATGTAATGATCTTATTACTTCACCACCCTTTCACAGCAAATAATATAACATTTTACCCTAATTGAGTACTTGCACTTCAAGAAGATGAAAATCACAATACCCACACATGTGTTCAGCTCCAGCTGATAGTTTATAAGCAAAATTTCGGCACATAATTAGTTTGTTTATGTTCTAAGTGGATTCGTGTCTGTCATAGTATTAAGTAAAAATTATATAGTGAAAGAGTTGAATTCTCAGTAAATGAATCTTTGGGAAACAATATAGAATGAGTCACCTGAGAGAATTGATACTTGGCGAGTTTGGCTTACTCGAAATAGAATGGAAAGAACAGTTGCTAATGTAAGCAACTGCCCCGTCTCAATTAACTTGCTTCTTATTTAAAGAAGGACCAAAGTATAAACATGATTTGCTAATTAACTCCTATTTGATTTACACGTTTTTTCTTCCAAAAAAAATTTTAAAAAATTCTGTTTTAGACGAAACATATGAAAATTTCTATAATTACTTTAAAATGTTTTTTAAAAAAAAGCAATTTTTTTAATTAATTAAAACATTGTTTAGGTTTAATTATAATCGGGGAATTCATAGTAAAGGCATTCACTCTTTTCGAAGTAAATACAACCTTAAAACAAAATAGCAATAAAACAGCATTAATTTTCTAATAACAGGCACTTAAAAAAAAAATAGCTTTATTTTTTTCATGTTATTGAGTTGTCTATAAATACAGATTAATTCATCTCGTTTAAAGAGGAATGCTATCATTTATCATTTAGTTGAATGAGTATGATGAGAGATAACATCTAGATTCGTGTTCTGGACTCATTAGAAGGGGAATACAATTCATCTCTCAAAGTACTTAATTCTCATCATTTGTCTTCATCTTGTCTTACTGTTTGATTTTTCACCCACAGGAATGGAAAATGGAGAATATCATAACATAAATGTGTATACAAATTTAGAAATAAATGAAATTTAAAATAAAAATACATAAATACTCAGGGATGTCTCCCAGACCGTCACCAATAGCCCATTGTGCAGTTCTAGTGCGGTGGAAATAAAAAGTACCAAGTAATAATAATTATACAATATTGCCTAAATGTAATTCTTTTCATCCTTACTTTGAGTAGAAAAAAATTACGTACTATTTTTTTTTATTTTTTATTCTTCTTCTTATTATTATTTTTTTTTTTTTTATTTATTTATTTATTATTATTTTTTTTTTTTTTTTTTTTTGTGGAAAGTAACTTTAAATATAGAACGTTCGTTGTGATAGGTTTGTTGTCTTTTAAGTTTTATTCTGGAATGGACGAAAGAATGTCGGAAAACATATTCGGGTTCACATTTTTTACAAAAATACATTAAATTGAGCAAGGAATTTGACACAACTTTCAATTATTAAAAAAACATAAAAAAATTTTTGTTCCTTACACTATAAAATCTCCCGAATCAAATTACCGCAAAATCTATTTTTCTCCGATTAAGTAACGGAACAAAAATCTTATACACCGTGATTTTTACACGAATAACAACCGTAAAATCTCTGAATGACTCAAATTAAATAAATATTACCGTAAAAATCAATATATAATTATGTACGGTAAAAAGGGATTTTAAGGTAAAATGGATTTTACGGATGATGCACCAAAAGTGCCGGTACTTTATATTGTAATTTTTATCCGGTATTTTTTAAAATAAACTTGTTTGTATTAATATATACCTTACTTTATTTCTAGAAACGAGAAATTTTGTTACTCAAATAAGATAGTGAGTATAAAAAAAAAGTATAAGAATTTAAGAAAGAAATATTAATTTAAAGTTACTAAGCTTTAAATTACTAAGCTTTGATTTTATATTTCTACTAAGTTTAAGTTACTAAGTTCAAGTTATTAAGCTTTGTTTTATTTATTCGTGGATATAATTACATTGACTCGATATTTTAATACTTACTGACGATAGATTAGAACAAACATCAGTGTTTGGAGTATCGGGCAAATATATACCGGGCAATGGCACTTGACTTTAAAAAAATATCAGTGTAGGGTATACCGGGCAAATGTATACCGGGTAGCGGCACTGAACCTTAAAAAAATATCAGTGTAGTGTATACCGGGCAATGGCACTTGACCTTAAAAAAACATCAGTGTAGGATATACCGGGCAATGTAAATTAACCAGACCTAGTATGACTAGACCTTTGGTAAATGTCCGAAATATATACTAGGTCTAGTGCCACTTTTGCTATAGCTTAAATATTTAAAAAAAATTAAACAAAGCGTTTGAATCAATTTTAAACTGATAACGAAATTATTGCTTTAAAATTAAAAAAAATAATAATAATAACTGCGCTAGATAAGAGTAATTGAAGTAGTTGCTTTATACAGCGCATGTGCGGAAATTTTTTTTAAAAAGAATTATCCAGGTGCATCTAAAAGTGGATGAATATCCCAAGACACCCATGAAAAGTATTATCTGAAATAAATCATGTTCCCACTCAATAAAATTCTTTTTTTAAGGTCAAAAAATTATGTCCATCCAATTCTGTTTATTTATTCTGCATGCTTTTGCCGTTATCTTTGCAGCAGTCAATGCACTTGGGGATGAGTAGTATTTTCTTAACAAGATATTAAAAATGATTTATTGGAATATCTTTCAGCAGTTCAAATAAATCTTTTACTTGAAACAAACTTATTAATACTTTCGACTTCATTTAATTTCGCAGTTTTACTCAATCACTCAATTGCATACTTAAAAATATTTTTATCTAATGATATCCCTTAGAAAGTCATATTTATACAGAAATTCATTTCCTCCTTCGCATACGTCGAAAACCATTATATGAAATAATTTAATATATATATATATATATATATATATATATGTTACCGTCAATGTGAATAGTTGGTTATCATTAATACTAACCGGTCTATATTAAAAATAACCAATTAAGCGTGCAAACGTGAATAATTTAAGCGAATTTATCACATTAACTCGTTATTGATTATAATAACCATAGTTTGGTCTAGGAAATTCTTTCGCGTTTTTATTGGGAATATTTCCGTATCGTGATCTGCCACGCCAACGACAATTGCCAAAGCGCCAAATTGATTTTAAACTGGGAAAATTTTTTAAAAATTAAAATTAATTAATTTTTAATAAAATTCTAATTATTAATTTCTAATTATCAATTTCTAATATAATAAAATAAATAATATAAATTCTAATATAATGTTAATAAATTCTAATTATTGTTAATAAAATTCTAATTAACTAAAATTTAATTATAATAATGATCGATTATTCCAAGAAATCTAAACGAAAACTATGTAAAAAAACTAAATACATCAGCTTATCAGTGATATTTTCTTCTATTAATGCCCTGAATATAGAATTGACGCATTTCGAGAGAGCAATGGGATGTTTAAACTTCCTTGGATAAAAATTTAAAATAATAATATTAAAATAAACGAAGATAAATATAGGAAAGGTGCCCTCCAAAACAAAACATTTATAAACTATTTGGAATATTTCGTGAAATGTGAGAAGTTAGCAGGTACGATATTTTTATATTCAAATTTGTAATATAAAATACTAATAAAATAAGTTTCGATTCTATTTCACACACTTACTTTCGATTTTGAATATAGAGATCAGGTGAAAAATGCTCTTATTTAGAAAGTGGCTCTATGTTTACTTTTTCACTAATTGTACATTAGCATCCACTGTGATTTAACTACTTTATGGTGAATACAAATAATTTGCTCAACCAAGAATAATTTTAATAATAAAATCATGCTAATGCCACTGTTTATATTTTAACAAAAATTTCATCTGTCCGGAAAGGATGACTAATATTACAATGACGTGAAGGTTCTATTATAAAAAGAATATAGGTTCTATTATAGAAAGAAGAGTATATATTTATGTGCATATTGAAGAAAAAAAAACCTTTATTATGTTATCTACTAATAAATTAATAAAAATTCATGATTTGATTATTACAAATCCACAATTGAGGCTTTAAATTACTTTTCTATCGTTGTGGTCACGTTCATTTTGTTACTACGAGAGAAAAACAAATCATGAAATAATTGTGTTTCCAGTTTATCTTTCTTTGCTTATTAATTTATTTATTTATTTGAATGAGAGAGCGAAATAAATTCATAATCCTAGTTAGATACGGAAGCAACCGTCTCAAGTTTAATTTCTGTTTAATTTCAAAGAAAACAAAACTTTTTTTTTTACCGCTTAAGAGGACGCCATACCTAAGAATAAAGTCTGGAATATACGCTGTACCAAAGAGTATACCGAAAAATACCTCTATATTCTTCGGTTATACCACGGGATATGCTTTTCATCGCAAAATTCTCTTCTCACTCTATAAGTAATCTAAAATTTATAATAATAATTTCAGGCAAACCACGAAGTTTCAAATACTGAAAAGAAATTTTCAAAATGAAAATTAATTATCAGAAGATATAGTTTAGGGGGAGGGGTGATGGAAAGTTCTCTTCCACTAATTTGTCCGTATATTGATATTTTGAAATTAATATTTTTTTTAGCAGTTGGTTACTTGCACTTCAAGAAGAAGAAGACCATGGATACCCGTATATGTGACCTATGACGTCAAGGCCAGTCGATCGCTTATAAGAAAGATGTCGTGTTCAAATTGAGCTAAGTTTCTCCACATGAAGTTAATTAAATGCAGTGCCGTATCATACATCAAATTTATTGAAACATAATTGCTTCTCTTCTACTTTTTGTTCATGTATTTTATTGTAACCATGATATATTTTTGTCTTGTTTATTTCACAACTTCAATGCATAATTAGTTTGTTTATGTTCTACCTGGCTTCACGCTTGCCTTTGTGTTTTGTAAGAAATGTTTAATGAAAGAACTGAAATCTAGGTGCAAGAATATAGAATGTATTCTATGTTCTTATCTTTCGCATTTAAGAGAATTAGTGGCTTGGCTTACCCGAAATAGAAAAGAAAGAACAGTTGCTAACGTAAGCAAATGTCACGTTTCAACAACCAATCAGGATCGAGGTACCCACACTACGTCACTTGCAGGTATCCCATTGAAACTTCATAGCTTACTCTAGGTTCACCGAAGCTTTTTTTTTTTTTTTTTTTTTCAACTTTAAATTAAGTTCTTTTTACTATTTAAGAAAGTCTTACTACCACTTTCTCTTAAGTTTATTAAGTTTTGCCAGAATTGCTTCACCACACCGAATAATAGGTTAATGCAATGATAACTTAAAATAACTTGCTACCACTTTTTATTTATTTCATTTATCGTTTCATTTTTGATTCACTTATCCACGTTATAGAGCCACGATGGCTCAGAGGATAGAGCGTTCGCCTTCAGATGAGGTGAACTGGGCTCGAATCTCAGCGATGGCTGTTAGATACGAATAAGCACCCGGCTTGCACCGACCACAGTGCTGACGTGAAATATCCTCAGAGATAGACGGATCACGGGTTAGAGTCCCTTGCCGCCAGGCTTACCGTGGGAGGTTCTCGTGGTCTCCCTCTCCATGTAACGCAAACGCGGATTAGTTCCATCAAAAAGTGGCGAATTTCTCCCAATACTTGATCCAGGAGTTCCCTTGTCTTCTGAACTGGGTTTAAAATTTCAAGGCTACGGAGTTAAATATTGGTAGTCGTGAACCCAAAATATTGGGTCAGCTATTCAACGACGGTTATAAAATATCCGCGTTATAACCATGATGCATAAATCGATATCGAAATTGTGTCAGTTTGTCGTTACATAAAATAAACCCTTTTTTGCGATTAATAAGCTATTTTCATAACAGGTGTGAGTTAGCAACAGTTGTTCCTGACTGATATGTGATGTCTAGCCTACCTTTAGCACCCTCTATGCTAATTCTGAAAATGGTAAATAACGTCACTATATAAAAAACAAGCAATTTTGGTGAAATGCTTTGGTGGTAAGTTTTTGTAATTTAATTTTTAATGTTTAAAAAGTTACCTTAAAAATGCACTATTTAGGCTCAAAAATATTTGCAAAAAATGAGAATTATTCATTGACATTGATAATACGGCGATCAAATTTTTTGTTGCATTTATATAAATACTTGAACTTGACCAATTAGAGTGTGAGGATTTCGAATCTGAAATTAGTTTTGCTCTTAAGTCAAAAATATTTTTTTTTTTTAAATGTCACTTTTGGTCAATTTGTTTATTGAAATATGCAAATTTAAAAACATTATATATATATCAGGGGTCGCGTAAATGAAGCGGCAAACTTCTAGGGAAGTTATGGTCAAGATTAAAATTGTATAGGAATCCATGCACTGAAATGTCATCGTACGCGGCTAGAGGCACTTCGCCTATTATAACCTGCATACAAAAAAATAGTTCATGATAGGGAAGCACCCCTAGCAGAGTATGCCTATTTTTCCGGACATGGTTTGCTATGCAATTTTAATTCTTATGATGTGCTCTAACTACTCGAGAAGTCTGTCACAACATTTATGCGTCTCCCTGTTATATATACGTACTTGTATATTTTGACAAAAAATAGACAAAAAAATTTATTTAAAAAAAAAAAAAAAGAAATTTAGCTTGGAGGGTGAAACCGGTTTCGGACTTGAAATCAGTGATGCGAAGGGATCCGAGATCAATTAAAAAATTGCATGCAATAGAAAACAAAAAAAAAAAAACAACAAAAAATTTACCCCAGTGTAATTAATGTTTCTCCTGGTAGAAAAAAGTAGCGAAGTGGACAATTTTTAAAAAATATTAATAATTTTAGAATTATTTAAATTATTTTCCCTTTCTGAAGCCTAGATAATTCCATACGGCCAGATAAAAAAAATTCTATAAAATTACTCAAGTGTAAGGCATTTGAACTGTGGCTTTTGTTTTTTATTTATCTTAACGAAAGAGCTTATTAAGTGGCCGAGGCGATAAAGTTAAGAGGTTTTTTTTCTGATGTTTTCAACTTAAAGGCATTCAATGGATATTGTTGTGTTATTCAGATGTTGTTTCATTTGATAAGTTAAATAATTTCACTTGTTTTGTTGATAGGTTGTGTTGTTTCGTTTTGTTGAGGTGATATACTATATCTGAATAACTACCGGTTGCTTTGTTTATCGAATTGTTAAGCTATATTATTTCTCTATTTAGTTCTTGAGAGAAAGAAAAAATGTTCGATAGTTCAGCTGACTAGATGTTTCAGCCGGATGAAGCTGTAAACAACGCCGTTATTTAATCTTTGTAGCTTGATTTTAGGTCTTCTCGTGTATTTCGAGCAATAGTTAGTACGATTTAAAAACATTTTCCAAAAAAGGTATGATTCGCATAAAATATACAAAAATTGCACCTAATTTTTGTCCTAAATTTTAAACACGAATCTCGTGATACCAGGTAAAAACTTTTGAGCTGTCACTTCAAATTATGTTAAAACTGCAGCAAAATAACATTATGAAGTAATATAGGTATAATAAAAAGTAGTTTAATCTATTTAATATCGTTTTTGGCTCTAAAATTAAGTTTCATTTAAATTATTAAAACATCAAATATCTTATAATTTAATTACTTATTTATGCAAATTACTTCAGAATATTTTAAACATTTATAAAAATCATGTTTTTTTTTTTTAAATTATTACAAATAAATATATTATTTTACATTACATAAAATATATTATTAAACGACTTCCAGTGTAGCACATATTTCAAATAAAGATATCACCACCTAGTCTCAGCTGTGAAGGTGATGTAGATTTAAAAAATTTGATACCTACTTGATTCTGATATACAGAATTGTATGATTTTTTAAAAAAAAAATCACTTTCTTTCTCATTTTCCCTAAATTAGTGAGAAAAAAATTGGACTTTGATATCTTAATCTAGAATCACTTAAAAATTTCCTGATAAAAAGAATTATTAACTCCATTTTTTAATGTTTGATATTTTAATCAAATGAAATACCTTATTCCAGCGGTTCCCGAAACCTGTTCTGCGGAATCCCAGGGTTCAAGAATGAAAAATTATTTTTCTTCGATAATCATTATCACAGTTTAAAATAGTTCTTTTACAAAAATCATAACTATTTTTATATCAATCATAACTACTTTACTCAATTTGATTAATGCCTACGCTAAAATTTACGAGACTTCGAGTAACTGAAGGATTGCGAATTTAACTGCATAACATATAAACTAATTTTGAGACTGTTTTTGATGAAACAGTGAAAAAATTTCATTCTTCATATTAAATGTTTCGAATTTAATTTGTTGTTTATTCTATTAACATACTCACACCTGCTAATGAACTTTTTTTATAAGTCAGGGTTCCCCTAAATGAAGCTCAATCGCTTGGGGTACGATAACTGATAAAAATGTTGAAACCAAATCTTAGATGAGAAGGTGATGTAGACTTATCTAATTTGGTATCTATTTAATTTTAATTTATAGAATGGTATGTTTAAGAAATCCTTTTATTTGTTTATTGCATTTTTCCTAAAATTTGAGACACAAGAACTTAAATCTTGCACCTAAATAAAAGAAATCAAATCAGCTTAAAAAATTTCTAAATTTAATTCGACTTTTCCAGGCTCAATTTTTTCATCATATAAAATACTTTATTCGACACTGTCGGGGGAGATACAATAATACCTTTCAAATAAAGATACAAGTCCCAGACGTGAAGGTGATATAGATTTATAAAATTTAATATCTATTTAATTTTAATTTAAAAAATTGCATGTTTAAAAAAAACTATTTTTTATTACTCTTAAAATTAAAAAGTTGCTAAAATCATTTTTCCTAAAATTCAAAAATTCAAAACATAACTTCGGCTCGTAGATAAAAAAAAAATCAAATTAACGTAAGAAATGGAAAAGAAAATTTATCTCCATATTTCAAGGTTCAATTTTGAGAAACAATAGTACCTTACAAATAAAGATATCAAAACCAAGTCTCAACAGTGGAGGTGATGTATATATGTATAATTTCTTTTTAATTTCGATTTATAGAATTGCATGTTTCTTTTTTTCTTGAATTTATCAATTTCTTAATAATTTAAAAAGAGAAAAGCTTGGACTTCGGCACATAGATAAAGTAAATCAAATGAACTTAAAAAATTCCTCGATAAAAAAGAAAATTCAACTCGATTTTTCCAAATTTCAATTTTTTCATGGTATAAAATAACTTATTCAACCCACCCGGATGGGTTTTAGTAACACCTAACAAAAAAAGATTTCAATGCAAAGTTTCAGATGTGAAGGTAATGTAGATTTATAAAATTTAATATCTCTTCAATTTCAATTTATAGAATCGAATGTTTAAAAAAAAAATTTTTTTTTTCATTTTCTCAATAATTTAAAAAAAAATTAACTTAGATAGATAGATAATCAATTAGGAAGATAGATTAAAAAAAAATAAATTTAAAAAATTCTTCAAAAAGAAAATTTAATTCGATTTTTCAAGGTTTAATTTTTTTTTTTTCATCATATAAAATAACTTATTCAACGCATCCGAGTGATCCGATAACTTATTCAACGCGTCCTTTCAAATAACGATATCAAGCAAAGTCTAAGCTGTCAAGGTGATGTAAATTTATAAAATTTAATATCTATTTTATTTTAATTTAAAAAATTGCCTGTTTCAAAAATAAATCTCTTTTTTTTTTCATTTTTTATATAATTTAAATCACAAAAACTTGAACTTTGGCACGTAGGAAAAAAAATTAACATAAAAAATAGAAAAGAAAATTTAACACCATTTTTCAAGGTCCAATTTTTTTATGGAATGAAACACCTTATTCAATGCCCTCCGTTGAGATACAATAAAACCTTTAAAATAAAGATATTAAAGCCAAGTCAAGGATGTGAAGGTGATAAAGTTTTTTATCGATTTAATTTTAATGTATAGAATTGGATGCTTTAAAAAATCTTTTTTCATTTTCTCTAAAATTTAAACTTTGACACATGAAATGAACTTAAAAAATTTCCCGGTATAGATCAACTTAATTTTTCAAGGTTCAATTTTTTTCATCGTATAAAATACCATAATCAACGCGCTCGGATGAGTTACAATAACACCTTTCGAATAAAGATATCAAACTAAGTCTCAGCTGTGAAGGTGATGCCATGAAAAACTGTTCAGAAATGAAGGTGAAAAGAAGAAAAAAAATCACAGGGAGACACAAACGACGACACTTTATCACCTGGCAGAATTACAATACCGCCTTCGTCGTAGTAAAAAAAAAAAAAAAAAAAAGGAAAAAGAAAAGAAAGCAAAAAGGTCGACACTAACATTTAGTGAAGTCATGCCGGATTTATTGTAGCTTTTGATATGCATTTTCGCACGAACCATATTATTCATGGTGATATTTATGAGGAAGGTCTAATGGTTTACATATTCTGAACATGTATATTATGTAATTCAGGACATGTTTATTATGTAATTTAATTTAATATTGCAGTTTGATTTATAAATATCAAACAGTAATGTGACTTTAAGGAATATTGCTCATGCTTATTTATTTTTGAGACAAAAAAAATTTAAATTTAAATCAAATTCTTTTTTTAAAAAATTAATTAATGGCTTATTTTTTTTATTTTTTTTCTAAATTTGAAGTTAAAATTAAATTATTTACTCTATTTAATAATGATCATCGATCAAATTAACAAGATTTTTTTTATATATATATTTAAAATGTAGGTACATTGTAGATTTTAAAAAATATATGTATTTTTGAAATTCAATTTCTCAGGAACTATTCAACAGATTTCGCTCTTTTGTATTTTGTTATGTAAAAATACATTCTTTGAAATGATGTAACAAAAATTTTGGACTATCATTAAGTAAAATAATAAAAAATAAAAAATATTTACTGAAAGATATTTTTTATGGGATTATCTTTGCATAAACGAATTTTATAATTGCGTGCAAAATATTTTCATTTCATTTAAAAAAATTTTCAAGGTGTAGCGAAATACAAAAAAAATCAATGAATAAACAGTTAAATAAAATTAACATTAAGGGGTCCAAACATCTTTCCACTCTCCTGACCAAACTATTGGGGCTATATTTCCCAGATTGCTGTTACCCCCCTATATTTATGAGGGTCAGAAATCTAAAACTGTCCAAAAAAAAAGTATGTTTATTCAGAGAAAGTACGTTTTTGGTTCTGATTTCGTAAGCCATTCAGATTGAGTCCTAGAATGTTAAGTTCAGATCATTAAATCAAAAGTCATTCAAGATTTCTTTTTTTGTGCATTGTACACAATAATTTGAACAAAATGAGTCGAGTCATCTCGCCTTTATATGAATATACTGAATAAAAATTATTAAGCATTCTGTTTAATAATAAATTTGTGAATAATTTGTAAATGACTGTGAAAGCACATTTATTTACAGATTGAGAGGTAAGAAAAATAATGCAAAAGGACAATTTAAAGGTCTGAGTAGAAAAACTATCATATTGGCTCTTATTAAACATTAATGTGTATATAGCTACTTAATTAACGAGGAAGAAAAATGTTCGAGGATAAAAATATGGATATTTAATTCTGGCTGTCTCTTTAAAAACATGAGTCGGAGTCGAAAATTTTTTTACCAGAGTCGATAATATTTCCTCGACTCCAGTTAGTTACAAGTTGTTAGATCCTTAGTTTAAAAGTTAAGAAGAAAAAAAAGTGCTTTGGAAAGATATAAGTATTTAAAGTAGTTCTTTTATACTACACATGCGCTGGTAAAGGGTTTTCTAAATATATTATTTTGTATCATAAAACAGAATTTCTCAAATAATAAATGACGGTTCGAAAAACAAAGGATGATGACATTAGAAAATAAAACATGCGAAAGAAAAGATACTTTTATGGGGGGTTATCCCCAACAATGCCGGTATCATTTTTAATAAATCTTGTTGAATAGTTTAAAATAATATTTGTGGGAAACCCCTTACCGTTTTGAGCTTGCTTTAAAAAATAAGAAAATTACTTAGAAAATTGCTAGAAACTTTTTAAAATTCTAAGATATTCAAGCGATTTTTTTAGATTTTTTTTTTAGTGTAAAGACGATTTATTACAAAATTATAAGAACAAAAATTTTTTTAATTTTTCACACATGCGGAGTGTAAAAGAACTACTTAAATTACTTATATTTTGCGCTGTTTTAAACAAATTTTTCTCAAATTTTAAATCAATAATTGCATAATTAATTTTAAGTTACTCTAAAAATTTTGTTTAGTTTTATAGAAAGTTTTAAAGTTATAGCAAAAAGAAGTAGGACCAAATATGATTTTTCTTTTATAAAAATGTCTATATCTCGATAAATATGTCAGCTTCTTCTTCTTCGTCAGCACTATAGCCTAGTGCAAGCCAAGGCTTTCTCAGTTAGCTGCCTCCAGCCATTTGAGCTAGATTTTTCCACCTGTTTATTCCCAACAATTTTAAGTCCCTCTCAACACTGTCCAACCATCTTGTAGCTGGTCTCTCTCTTCTTCTAGTTCCTTCAATTTTCGAAAAAGTAAGTTTTTTAACTAGGTTCAAATCTTCACGCCGAAACACGTGCCCCAGCCATCTGATTCTGTAGTCCTTAATAACCCTCAAAATATTAGGTAATCTATATTTAATGTATGTCTCATGATTATATAAACTTCTCCAAATATTATTTTCCTTAACTGCTCCAAAATTTGACCTGAGAAGTCTATTTTCCTCTGTTTTATTAATTGCCCAGGTCTCGCTAACATATAGAATAATTGGTCTGATTAAGGTTTTGTATAGATTGACTTTTGTACGAATGGAGAGGAATTACGATTTTAATTGGTTCCTCAGACCAAAGTAGCACTTATTAGCCATCAAAAGTCTGTTCCTAACTTCAACCCTTATCTCATTTTTATTGGTAACAAGCGTACTTAAACTGGTAATATAATTCATTCAATACATTTCATTTACATTGTTACCGTAACTCCTTTAAAGGTATAATCCCTAATTCTCAGTGACTGTACATGATGTACTCTAGTGCTTACTACAATAAATTTTGTTTTTTCTTCATTTACTGCTCGACCCTGGCAGCTTTCTCAAGGGCAGTAAACGTCTCCGTCACATCCTGCATTGTTCGCCCAACTAGGTTTACGAAATTTTGGGCAATTGGGTATAATATAAAAAAAACACAACTACTTCCACTTCGAAAATTTTAGTAGGAATAACATATACTATCCTGCAATGCTAAATGAATGGAAGATAGTGGTTGTTGTTTAATATTTTACATGCGCTAATTTAATTTGATTTGAAAACATTGATTTTTTTTAAAATATTGGTTCTATAGAATGATGTCCGTTAAGTTTAATTGGTTTGATGTCTCTCGTTGTCAGAAGAGAAAAAAAAACTTTTAATTTAATTAATAAACTGAGTTTTAAATATGTTTACTAAAAACATTAAATTACTTAGATGAAACAACAAAATCAATTAATACAAAACGAACTTTTCTTTATAATAACAATATAATCTGGCGAGCAGCTATTTAAAAGATCGAACATTCCGTTTGTTTATTTGTGGCTTGAAGTCAGGCTCGCAGAAAATGCCGTTCACGGGTTAAATTTAGTAGGAATAACACAACCTGTGACGTAGGCGATAGTATACCCAATTATTGTATATAATAACCAAAATAATAGTTATAAATTAGAAATAACTAATTTTTTTTTCAGTTTGTAATTTATACATTTGTAATTTCTTCATTTACTGCTCGACCCTGGCAGCTTTCTCAAGGGCAGTAAACGTCTCCGTCACATCCTGCATTGTTCGCCCAACTAGGTTTACGAAATTTTGGGCAATTATTGTATATAATAACCAAAATAATAGTTATAAATTAGAAATAACTAATTTTTTTTTCAGTTTGTAATTTATACATTTGTAATTTCTTCATTTACTGCTCGACCCTGGCAGCTTTCTCAAGGGCAGTAAACGTCTCCGTCACATCTTGCATTGTTCGCCCAACTAGGTTTACGAAATTTTGGGCAATTATTGTATATAATAACCAAAATAATAGTTATAAATTAGAAATAACTAATTTTTTTTTCAGTTTGTAATTTATTGTCAGTCTCTCAAACCTCTAAAAGCTTTAAATTTCAATGATATGGATGAGGAATCGCACGATCTAATTACAACTAAATTTATAAAATGATTCTCTAAGTACTGTTTGAGAAATATTTAAAAAAAAAATTTAATATATAAAAGTATTTCCATTATTTAGTCCAACTCCTATATGTTGAGATATAAGTTTTGTACTTATTATAATGGTTTAGTTCAATTTTAATATTTTGTACAAATATATTATTTAAAATTTATCTCTTCAATTATGTAAATTTTCACAGCCAGCTCTCCGCAAGGTCCGGAGTTGCAGTCATTCTCGAACACTTAAACACCGACTCCACAGCTCTGTTTAAAAATATATTATTTAAAAGTATATTAGTACAGAGAAATCTTATTTTCGACAGAAATTTTAGTTATATAATTTTATATTTTCATTTACATTCTATCAATGGCAATACGTATCAAATATTCAGGTGATATTGTAGCATTTGTAAATTTTAAATCCCCCTCAAAAGTAAATTTCAGCAAGGTCGAGAAGGAAAGTGTTGAATTTGCTTTGGCTGTCTATACAAGGTTGATTAAATTATTTTGTTATTTTTAATTAATTTTTTTAACGATGAACAATGAGTAAAAGATTTTTTTACATTAAATTTATACATAATCCAGAACATTTTAATTTATACATAATCCAGTCTGTAAAAATTTTAGAATAAATTTATAATTCGGTCTAATAACAGGAATTAACTTGCATTATTGTAAAAAGTTTTATTAAATACGCATAAAAATTATGTATTTCATCCAAACCAAAATATTTTTACCAAGATTAGTGTGACTATGTGAGCTTGGTCTAGTATTTATCATACAAGAAAAGTGCATAAAAAGGTACGTTTTCGCGGCGCATTAATGAATGAAATTTACTAATTATTTATAAAACGAAATATACCCACACCCTTCCCTGATGAATAGTTAAGGGGAGTCGGTAGGACATATACCAATTATGCTAAAACTGACCCTTTTCGATGTAGCTATACTTTACTCGGCATCTAATAAAGATATGGCTTCAATTTTTTTCTCACCGAATATTTACATTTTCATGCTTACATTGAGATAATTGTTAATACATACTTTTGTCAGAAATGTTTTTTGAAAAAATTATGAACTGAGAACTTTTAGTTCACCATTTTTGAGCAAAAATCTTTCATAACTCAAAAAGTATTCCAGTTAACGCTAAAACACTATCACAGCATGCAACTGATATAATCTCAAATGTCCCAAAAAATTCATTATTGATATATGCCCTACCGATTTTCCCTAAAGCTGTAATTCAAAGTCTCTGTCACATAATGAAACATCGTTTTGTGAATAATATGCTATTTTCATAACTGTTCAGTTAACTGTTATGACCGTTATGGCACAAAACGTCAATATATATACAAAAAAAAAAAAAGCCAATGTCTTGTGGAATTTGTGATCAAATTTTTTAAGGTATCTGACTCGTTTCGACGCAACTTGTTTGTAAAAAAAAAAATAAAAAATAAAAAACAAAAATAAAAAATCTTAGTTATAATTTAATTTTTTCCTAAGGAATACAAAATTCCCAAAATTACAAATTTAAAGTAAAGTTTAAAAATCTATCAAGTATGTTTTCAAAATAAGGGCAAATGGGAGCATATAAACAAAGAAATTTTTAATGTCAAGTAAACAACTCTACAACAGATTGTAATGCCTTTTAAAAGAATTTTTTTTTTCCTAGATCAATAACATGAGTATCCGAATTTTGAACTAAATCTTAAAGAAAAATTCAAACAGATAATGAAATAGAACCAAATACATTGTTTTATATCTACTTTTTAAAGAAAAGTTCAAAATATTTTTTCAAGCTTGATAAAAATGTCAAATTAAGACGTAGACTTTAGCTTTTAGTTCGTAACTTCGTTAACATTATACAAAATCTACATACAAAATTTCAAAATACTATATTTAACTTTTGTTACAAAATGAATTATCGCAATTTTGTTACGTAAAGAAATTATCGCAATATTAACGTCCTGCAGAAAATGCATTTAAATATTCTTTCTAGCTTAAAGCTTGATAAAAATGACATATTAACACTTAGATTTTAGCTTTCAGTTCAAAACTTCGTTAACATTATATAAAATCTCCACACGAAATTTCAAAGCACTATAACATACTTTTTTGTAATGTGTGTGAGCGAAAAGAAATTTTCATAATTTTTAACGTTCTTCAGAAAATGCATTTAAAATATACGAAAAGTCTGAAACGTAAGAAAATTCTGACAAAAAAAAAAAATGAATAATTCGAAAATTATTTTTTCTGAAAATGAATTTTATTTGTCTAAAAAATATAAATTATTCAAATAAATAAATGTTAAAGAATTCAAAGCATAAAAAAAAAAAAAACATTTCAGTTTTGTTTTCGAGAGTTTACTTTCGGTTTCGGTTTTTCCCGCCAGAATTGCCGATTTTCACCGAATCGGATTCCTTAATGTTGCTTGAACGCAGCATTATCTGGGATATTAGCTACGCTATATTATCACGATTTTTTTAAAATTGAGAATTATTCACTGACTATAGGAATACCTAATTTTCATACAGGGTGAAAAAAAAAAGTAAATCCTTAATAAATTGGTTTTGATCAACATTACGAAATCATGCATAAAACTGTATTCCGTCACAATTAGTTAAGTTAAAGTAATTCCACATTTTTTTTATTTATTACTACTTCTCAGTGGCTGTACGTGGTTCGATTAAGAAAAAAATAATTTCAGAAGTTCATCCCATCAAGATAAATATTAACTACTTGGAGGCTTCGCCCCCTGCTCGCTTGCGCTCACCAACCCCCGGATTCTAGGAAGTTTCATTATTGTGATTTGTGTTTAAATTTATGTGCAATTTTACCATTCATAAGAGTTTTCTGTTATGTATAAATTCTAACATTTGTCGAACCTAAAACAAATTTTAAACAAATTAATATCACAACATAAATAAAGCCTAAGGTTAACCATATTTTGAGTGTTATCCCTTATTTTTTACTTTATTTCAGTGTAGTAGCGTCGTTTGTTATTTTTGGGTAGCATCGTATAAAGCTTGCTGAGTCTTCCGAATTCATTTGTTGTTTTGTTTTGTTAAAAGCTAAACTGAAAGAACGCGTTATATTGAAAACACTACAAGTATAATTTATATTGGATGTCGCGCTTTTTCAAGCTTAGGCTTCAAAATCAGTCGGAAGTAGTAACCGGGAAGTCTTACGACGACTTTAAACCCCTAGCGCCATCTGTTCTAAGCTTTACACTTTACACGATCAACAATCCATTTATATTGGATGATACGAATTCCTACCTCAATTGAAACGTATTCCTATTGGTTGCTGCCTAACTGATTGATCATTGATGGATTGCCAGTTAACAGATAAGTGACGTGACTTCTCTATAATTAGAGATCAGTAGATAATTCTTTACCGCAAGATGGTATTCATAGTTTAAAACTGTAGTTTTGCCACAAGTGTAAAGGCCTGTTTAGACGATCCAATTTCTTGGACAGAGATTGATTGATATTAATGGAAACTTGTTTTGCTTTGAGCTTGGATCGTGTAAACAGTCATCCAAGAACTTGGTCCAACTTCTTGGACGATAGTAGAGCATGTTCTACTTTCCATCCAAGTTTTTTCTCCCTTAACCAATCAGCGTCTTAGGTTTTGTGACGTCAACAAGCAGGCAGCAAATTATGTCATTTTGTTGTCTGTTTTCATATATTTTAGTCCAAATAAATTCATCTGTTGCGGTTTATTTGTGTTATTATGATTTCATTTGAATTTATTTAGTAATTTTAAACTTATGTAAGTACTATTTTATAATGTTAAATATGAACAATGCGCATGCGCAAGTTTTTCTTTCTACGAATCAGTGACATTCAAGAACTTGGATAGTGTCAATGAATCATCCAATTTCTCTGACAGAGAAATCCCTCCAATTTCTCGGATTCAAGAACTTGGACCGTGTAAACAGGCCTTAAGGCCTTTAAATCGTGGCTGTTTTATTTTCCATCTGCAAAAGTTTTGTAGAACACTGTTATCAAACTTGCAGAAAGTTTTACTATTGCATTAATCTCTATAAATAAGACTGTCAGTTAGGTAGTTGAGACAAATAAAAAAGGCAAACGATTGAGCAAAAAAAATTAAAAATAAGAAAGTAAAAATATTTTTCTTTAGATATTTTAAATAGTGAAATCATTAATCAATTCTCAAGTGCCCTTCGCAGGGAGAACGAGCCATTTATTAACCATTCGAAATCTATAATTTAATCAATAAGTGAAGGTTTAGAGTTAATCTATCAAAGAGCTTACATTTTTTTTTTCAACATTGCAATGTTTTCTACATTACATAATTAAATTTTGCTAGTCCAACTCTAACTTTCAAAACATACATCTTTTGTAATCAATAATGATAAAATGATCTAAAATTTGAAGGGGAAAAAAAGAGAAAGAGAGATGCAAGCCGGTTTTGACTGAAAACCAAATTGATATTCCTGAATCGCTAAAACTGTCTGCATTGTTAGTACTGATCACATCCCGCAAAAGTTCATAAATGCTGTTAGATGTTGCAAGTTCAATATAATTTTCTAAAACTATCTGGAGTGGGGTCTTCTAGAAGATTTCACTTAATTAATATTCTACTATCCTCTGAAATGGCTACACCTGGACGATGAAGGGCGATACACATGAAATCTGCAGGACAGAATAAAAACTTAATAGTTACATGTAAACAATCGGACAAAACAGGCGGCAGTAGGGACACTTTCAAAGCGTATCGAAACAGAGGTTTGACAGCAGTTTTCTCATACTCAATTTGCACTTGAATGTCATTTTCGATAATAAAAAAAAAAACCTTCTGTAATGCCACGCATAAGAAGAAAAGAAGCTTACAAACAGGTGTCTAATTTTGATTGAGACAGGATTATAGCCTACCAGGATTTCTGCTTTTCCTACCGCAATATAGCAGCTCTCATCTATCGGGATGCCGTAAAAGGACGCCACACCGAGGAAGAAACTTTTCATCGCAAATTCTATTTTGCCTCCATAACTAATTTAAAATTTAAATTTTAAAAAAATAAGTTCAGACAAGTTATGGTGTTTCAATTGCGGGGAAAAAAGTTTAAAAATGGAAATCCTAACAAATTACTATAAGAAAACTTTCCCATTGCTTAATCCTAACTTATCCTCGTATAATTTATTTTATTCTGGTTTGTGAAAATTTCTTTTCGGTATTTGAAACTTTATTTTTGTCGCTCTATGTTTGTCTTAACTCACTTTCTCTACATTATAAATCACTTACGGAGGTGAAGAGAATTTGTGATGAAAAGTTTCTCCTGTGGTATAGAGTCTTCTTAACTCTTGACAGCAAATGCAATTGATAAGTTCATACGGAATGTCGTATTGGAATTAAGCAAATCTCCGCCACTAACAGTCGAGGAGAACAGTCCAAAGATTGATAGGATTTAATACAATAAGTTGATGCAATCAATATATTTAAGAACTTATAAATTACTGGATACAATAACTTCGTAGCAGAACAATTCAAACTTAAGTTCAGAAGCAAGCAAACAAAATATTGTTAAAAGGAGGGAGTGCTCTAAAACACAGTCAAAAAAAGAGGGTCTGGTATCTATTCAAATATCCTTATGGACAAAATTTCAAACGAAGAAAAGAAGGGTAAGAATGTTAAAATATCGACAAAAAGCAGCAGCAGACAAAACATAATAAATAAAAAAAGATATGAAATCTCTAAAATTCAATCAAAAATGAAAATACACATCTAAATTGTTTTGATAGTTCGTCAGGTTTCGAGAAAGAAACCAGAATTTATTCACATGGCGAAAATCACATTACCCAATCTCTTAGGAAAGAATATTGTGAAGTGTAAATTGAAATACGAAATATATTTGCTCATTTTTGCAATTGTTTAAAATTTCGTGTTGATTAATTAAATAATTAACTTCGACAATAAGTTAAAAGAGGTGGTCCTTTTAACTATGTTCTCATTATTATCTAATGGTATAGAGCATAGCCTCGATATTAAGCAAAGAAAAAGCCTATTGAAAGGAACTCATATAGGTCAATTTTTCATTAAAAAATCCTTTTTTTTTTTTTTTTTTTTTTTTTTTTTTTTTTTTTTTTTGACGAAATGTCAAATTTTGTTTGACGAATTTTAAAGTCAGTTCAGTATTTTGAGAATTGTTTAATGCTTAATTGTCTAAGTTTAATGTTTCTGAGAATCATGAAAATACTTAACACTTTTTTAACACTTTGTAACGTTTGTTGGTGTAAACACTTTTCTTTTTTTTTAAAAAAAAAAAATAACTAAATGCAACTTGTTTTGATAATATTCATATTCAAACAAAAGATTAAACTTAACTTTTCTCTCTCTCTCTCTCTCTCTCTCTCTCTCTCTCTCTCTCTCTCTCTCTCCCAGAAGACATGGAACGCTTGTATCAATTAATATGACAAACTAGCCTTCGTGTAAGCCATTTTAACGGGAGTAACCTCCATTTGCATTGCAAATAGAGAAAAAATCACAAAACCTCCCATGGTTAGCCTGATCACACGAGGATTCTAATCTCTGATCCGTCTACCACTGATGAGATTTTAAGTCAGAATCGTGATCAGTGGGAGAATAAAGCAAAATTTGTATCGTTACGTTAGTCACTGCTATGATTTGAACCTACGTCACCTAATTGGGAGGAGAGCGCTCTCTCCTCTGAGCCCCCGTGGATCTCAGAAAATAGACCCCTGTGAGCCGTATTTTCCAATTAGTATCTTACAATACGCATATGTAAAAAACTATGTCTTGGGACAAGAGACAACAAATCCTAAGCCCCTGATTGCACAGTGCGAAAAAATTGTTACTGGCGTCCAATATTTCACTAAAATTCAACCTTATTTAATAAAAATCCACTGTTAGATACAGCCTGTAACAAGAATCATATTTTTATTAAATATTATTAGCATAGTTTTATTAATTTGTACCTATGACAAATGTTTACTTTAAAAAATGTTAAAATGTTACTTTTCTCAGCTTCCATCAAAAAATAAAAAAGGCAAAAGCTTAATGTATTTCTCACAAAATTTCCAAGTCATATAAATCCATGCATAAAAAAAAATTTAAGATTTTTTTTAAAATTAATATTTTGAATTCGCTGCAAAAATTAAAATTAAAAAAAAGAAAAAAAAAAAAAAAAAAAGAAAAAAAAACGTGTAGGGCGTTCTTGTTATGATACATCAGAAATAATAGCGTTCAATATAAACGCTGTATCCGATATTTCAAATCTGATACCATCTAGCACTAATCCCCGTATTGTAGATACGTTGATATCATTTCCTTTTTGAAATGAAGGTGTTGATAATTTTATTTATTGCCTAAACGAAAAACAGCCCGAAGACATGAAGAAAAAGAGACGTAAACAATCATAAGCGTTATTATTTAGATAAATGGAAATACATCAAATACATCCATCATCATTTATTGTAAAGAATGAATAATAAGTAGCAAAGCGAATAGGTTTGGTCAAAAGCTCACCTGTTCGAAGTTTACGAAGAAGCAAATGGAACACCACTTTTGAGAAACTATTCTTTTTGGCACCACACCCAGAGGTTACAAAAAAGAAAAGAAAAAAGAAAAAGAAAAGAAAAAAGAAAAAGAAAAAAAGAAATCAGACGTGAACAACTTAGTTTCTTGTCTATGATAAATAGTTTAGAATACAAAAATTAATGATTTTCTCCTACGTGTTTATGATATCACCGAATTGAAAAATAAAATCACGTACTACTGAAAGTATTATCTCAGAATATTAAAAAAAAAAAATTTTTTTTTTAGTTACAGTGAGAGAGAGGAAGAAGGAGGGTTTCAAGCAAATGAGATAACAAGGAAATTTTCTAAAGAACTTTATAATTACGTAAAGTTAAATAAAATAATACGTAAGTATATGCAATATTATCGAGATTTAACGCATATTTAAATAATTAATATTATCAGGACTAACAAATTACTTTTTAATGCAATTAAAAAGAGCAAAAGAATTATAAGGCTGATAATGAATTGGTGTATCTCTGACAACACATAGCGAACAGAAATTTAAAGTGCGCATTTAAAATAAATTGTAGGATTTCTGTACTAAGTACAACAATAAAATTTTATAAAACTTTATAGTCACACGGAAAACAGGTTATTTCTTAATGATCTAATTAGAGCCACTGTACTGTGGCTTAGGGGATAGAGCATTCGCATTCCAATAAGGTAACCCAGATTCGAATCCCAGCTGCGACTGGTCGATACGAAATCTGATCCTGGCTTGCAGCGTAGTGCTGATGTAAGGTATCCTCATTGGTAAACGGATTACGGGTTAGAATCCCCTTGCCGTCGAGCTTACTCTGGGAAATTTTCGTTGTTTTCCTCTCCATGTAACGCAAAAGACGGTTAGTTCCCTCTCTAACGTTATAAAAACGTTCTTTCTCTAAATAAACATTCATACTACTTCAACGGATTCGGATTCTTAACTCTCAAAATCTAGGATTGTCACTTTTTGGAAATATGGTCCTAATAGTTTAGGAATGAAAGAGGACGAAAGTTTGAATCTATTAATTACTATAATTGTTATTTCATTATATAATTATTAATATCACCGTTTTAAAAACGACGTAGATAGTATATGATATAATTACTTTCTAAATCACCTTTAAGGGTTACACTGGAGGGCGAAAAGAGGTTAAAAGGGGAAGGGACTTAACTAGGAACATAAAGTATTGTTTCCGATCAATTTTTAGTTCTTATACAGGCTTTATGTCTAAAAAACATAGTTATACTTATTTGCACACCTGATATTGCCATCTAGACAAGTGAAGTATTTTTTAATGAATATGTTTTGCTTTCAATGGAATGAAATCAAAACAAAGTCGATGCAACTATTAGTTTAAAAGTTATAGAAGCTTTTATGTACAAAAAGTATAATTTTTAACTTATGCTTATTTACACATCTACCATCACTATATAGACAAGTGAGGTATTGTAGCTGTGTGTTCTTTCAGCACAATTTCAAATCCAGTCAAAGTTAGGACCATAAAACAGATGCTTTAAAAATTGTGTTTTATGAGTAAATAAAAAATTTATTGCTTTCATACATAAAAACCCTTATTATTTCTAAACTATTAATAATACCGATTCAATTTTTTTTATTTAATTTAGCGTAAAAAGGTAATAAAAAAGAAAAGTTAATAAGTCCTTTTTTTTATTAAAAAAAGGACTACATATACTAGTGTAGACAAGCTAAGGGGCAAGTATGAACGAACTAGATAACTTATTAAGTAGTCGTTTAATACTACTCAGGAGGGTATATCTAAAATCAAAATGTAATAAATATCAATCTAAGTCTTATTGGGGAATAAATATTAGCATATTTTAAAGTACTAATTTGTATAAGAGCATTTCAATATACTGAAAAAGACTGAACGCAAATCAATACATTTGTTCATCAAAACTAACTAATAAGCAAAACTAAACTAACTAATAAACTAAACTGACTTGTTGAAAACTAATATTCAGTTTGATTTATTTGAAAGCACAGAATCAATTTTAGGTTCAATCAATTTGAAAACCTTAGTTTTAAATTGATGATGAAATCATCCGAATGGGCAACACACGGTATGGTCGGCTTAGCGATATTCTCCTTATAAGAGCAATGTTAACAAATCACAAAAGAGAAGACCGGACCGTTCGCTGTTGTTCTGCTTAAGTGTGGCAAAAAATAAAGATATATATAAAAAAAAGTTTGCTTTCTTCATTATTTTATCTGTAGTGAATTATATTCTTTTAACAAATTTGATAAAAACAACTTCTTTAAATTTTCTCACAGCCTTAAATTTTATCCAAAGTGGATTAATATAAAAGTTTCGTACTAATTTTTTTGCGTGAAGTTGAAACCACCATTTATAAATGCATATCAATCTACAAAATTACTCTAATTTATAAAATAAATAACATCAAATGTGTTATATTTGCAATAAATTTATACTCCTTCCAAAGGCTATGGTAATCCCACCACCATATGTCAAAAAAAAAAAAAAATATTAATAATAATAATAAAATAAATAAAATCGAAATCTTAAATCAGAAATAAAGAATTATTAATTAAAGTGTGCTACATTTAAAGGTACATATAGTTTTATACATATAATTTTGATTCTACTTTTTTTTTTTTTTTGTTTGTTTGTTTCAGATGCTTCATTAAGAAAGCGGCTCATCCATTGCTCCAGGCCTTTCACTACCCAGTTAAAACAGAAACAAAAAGCATGCATACATTTTGCATAAAGTTCAATAATTTTTATAAAAGATAAAATAAATAAAATAAAATGAAAACATAGAATTATTTTTTTAAAAATTCCAATGATTAAGAAACATTATTATAAAAGCAATTTTTGACTATTTATGTAACTAGAAACTGTTCTCACCATTTTTATTTACGCAAAAATTTTTGGGGAGAAATACCTTATTAATCACTCAAAAATTTTTTTATGAAGAATAATATATTTTACAAGCATTTGAGAATAAAGCAAACACTTTCTCACCCAACATTGTGAAGACTTTTTCGCACACTTTTCTAGAGAAAAATGAGGTTTAGGAAACGGTTGCACGCAAAGTAAACATCTATTCTTTTCATACGGGAAAAATATGACTCGTCAATCTGACTTGCAGCTCGTAAGGGAAAAACTACCGTTTATCCCTGAAGTCCCCACCTTTCAGCCATTTACCTTGTCAAAAAATGTCGGCCCCTTTGAAGATAATATGCGTATTGGTTAAGGTTGAAAAATGCAAATAATGTCTCATGTCATTTGACATCTGAAGCCTTTCTAGAAACAGGCTCTGTGTTTAAAGAGTTTACGGATTCTAGGAATATCAGTTATTGTTAAATAGCAAGTTTGGGGAAGAGAAAACTAGTAGTCTTGATAAATGAGTGGAATTGAATGTAAAGAGATGTTTATTCCCACGGTCGTAAGTCGGCTACAAAAATGTTTTTTTTCTTCTTTTTTTTTTCATGCTACAACAAAGCACTATCGAGTAAGAACCTAGATTGGAAAAAAGATAAAATAAAACATGTCGAAAAATACTATGGTTTTTCTTAAACAGAAAAACTAGAAATCTGAAGAAAGCACTTGAAAAAAAAGCAAATAAATTTTTGGGGCGATATTAAAAGAATTTTTTATAAATTTAATAAATTGTTAATATTTATTTAAAAATTTAAGTTTTAGAACATAACTTATTTTTAAGTTTTGATTGTAACTTTTTTTTAACTTACAAAATGCATATCTAATAAGAGTACTAACTTCGAGTAATCTATAGCGAAAAATTGTATATAAGTGCTGTAATCATTATCAACAGTCGAGATTTTGCTGTTGAGCCATTACTTTTGTTTTATTTTGAGAATCATAAAATTTATTTGTTAAAAATTTATTACAATTAATTAAATTACATTAAAATTAACTGCAATTACTAATAACTGTATCTGCAATGTAGCAAACTCAAATTTTAAAAAAATAAAAAAATGAAATAAAAATTAGATAAATTTTTTTAATAAGTAGAAATTAAAAAAATTTGTAAAAAAATTGAGATTTAAATAAAAAATGATTGCTCTCTCACGCAGCATACGTCATTGTTTCATTTACGTGAAACAACTTGCGTTTTATAATTTAAAATAACCCAATAACAATTTATTTTTTTTTAAATACTACTTAAAATATAAAAAGTAAGAAAAATAATACATATATAAATTTAAAAATTGACAAAAATTGATACAAATAAGGAATAAAATGTTCAAAGATTATCTATTAAATTGTATTATATTAAATATATTAAAAACTGCTTAAAATAGTATTAATTATACACTTCAATCACTATGCATTTAATTATACACTATAATCCTTATTCTAAAATAATTCCTTAAAATTATGAATACAGTAGAACCTGTTTTTGTGCGGTGGATAGGGACCGCATAAAAGAAATCGCACGAAAAAAAATTCGAAAATTTTTATAAATTCTTACATATAATAAACAAGTTTGTACGATATACTCCGTAAAAGTTTTTTTATGCGGTGGAGAGGGACCGCATAAAAAAAGTCGGACTTAGAAAATACATCAATGATTTATGAAATAGATGAGAGAATGCTTTCAATTAAATGAAATAATTAAATTAGACCTAAAGAAATTGTAAAAATATTTAATTTTTCATTGTACATATACCTGGAGAAGTTTTCAAATTATACATTAAATAGTGGAATTGTCTGTCTTTTTACTTTCTTTTGGCTATAATTATTCATTTTAAGGGAGTACTTATGTCTAAAAATAAAATAAAAATCATTAAAACTACATATAAATAGAAACAAAAGTAATTAATATATTTATCTTTAATCTCACTATTAAATGAATCCTTTAATCACGTGAATCGTGTATAAAACTCTGAATACGAAACGTATACTGTTCTCGCGTCAAGCGACAATATGTACGTAACTGACTCTACCTTGTCAGGAGATGAACAGAGAATAAATGAACAGAGCATCGCGAAGTCCAGATACATCGTTGTCAAGGAGGCCACGTAATCAGAGTTCGTCCACAACATGTATATGTACATTGATAGGAAACATTAAACTGGTGCTAACGCCGCTAAGATTCATATACCGCATAAAAGAAATCGCACAAAAATAAAATCGCACAAAACCAAAATCGCATAAAAAAGGACCGCACAAAAACAGGTTTTACTGTACATTACAGGAAGCATTTTTTATTTTATTTTATAACCGTCGTTGAACAGCCGACGCATTTTTTTGAGTTTACGACTACTAATGTTCAACTCCGTAGCCTTTTAATTTTGAACCCAACCCAGAAGACAAAGGGACTCCTGAATGAAATATTGGGAGAAATTTTGCCCTCGTGAAGAACTTTTTGATGGAACTAACCCGCATTTACCTTTCATGGAGAGGAAAACCATGAAAACCTTCTGCGGTTAGCTTGATGGCAAAAGGACTCTAACCCATGATCCGTCTACCACGTTGATTCTATACGAAATTTGCGCAGAACCTACGAGAGAGTTTACAATAATAGTATAAATTTTCTCAAATTAAATAAATCTATGAATCTAAATCTTAACTGTTAAAATAGAATGAAGAACATTTCCAGTACAGAGAACCCTCGAATTGTGAAATTTCTCGCCAAATTTCGAAATGTGGTTGTGTTCGTGGTTTTTCTCTCCATATAACACTTCACATATAGCTCGTTAGTTTAACACGAAAAGTAAATTTGACCAACATCTGAAGTTTTTTTCTTGATATAATTAAAAACTACAATGATACATTGCAAAATGATGCAAAGAGCAAATGATACATTGCATAGCTGACTTAAATTCATCACATAAATAGGTTGTTTATTTATTTATTTGTTGTTTGTTTATTCTATTTACGGGAGTGCTGAATTTGAATCCGTTTAAAATTTATAATGATTAAAATTTATAATGATAACTCAATTTAACTTACTAGTCAAAATGCTAATCAATGAATTCATTACTTCTAAACACAAAACTGTTTATAAGTTTAAAAACGTTTTTAATTAATTGCAATACAGACGTTATGTTCCAACGAGAGTGAAATACACAAAAAAGTGCAAAACAAGTTTCCGTAATTAATTCTACTTAAAAAGATTTAAATAGAAATATAGCAGTCATAAAGTCATAAATCCCTAAGTATCACAGCTAATATCTAAAATTAATTCTCAATGTTATCATAACAAGAAAAGATATCTCACTCTTATTTTTCTGAAATTTAAAATAATAAGTATCACAAGTAGAATTCTGTGTAAGTATCAAATTTTTCTTTTTTGTGATAAGCCTGGAGCTGGTTTACAATGAGTTTTATCAAACTTTTAGGTTATAGTGAGTTTTTATGAGCCTTATTAGATGCATTAACATTCCGTAGAATAGACTGTTATGATGAAATCATTTTAAAAACCCGGCAACCATTTCCTTTAATGTAGAAAAAAATATAAAGAAAAAAGTGTGGTTTGGTGTTGTTGCAAATACCAGAGAAAGGATAATTTTTTTTTTATTATTATTATTTTTTTTTTTTCTTGGTGTGTGTGTTTTGGAGCAAAAACTTTGTCCATTTGTAACAAGTTTTTGAACTATACTTATTTCAACCCTTCAGAGCATCAGTTTTATTCTACATGTACTTAAAAATTTAGACATTATTGCTAAAATTTATTTAAATTGTTTATTTGAGGAAGTTAAGAGGCCCTTCTTCTCCCGACCGAATTCAACTGTCGGAAGGGTGGAGACAGGGAGGGAAAATAATAAATATGCTTTTAATCCTTTTCATTCAATTTTCGTGAACTGATCGTAAAGACACTGTTCCCAGTAGAACACCGAAGTCAAGCATCACTGGCAGCGGTCATAACGCGGATGGGTGACCACTTTGATCAGCCTGCGTAGGAACCGAGGGTGTGCGGTATCATTCTTAGTTAAACTGTTCTACCGTAAAGTGCTCGACTTCGCGCACAGGTCATCAGGCTCCCAAAGCAGGGGAGCTATCACCTCTGCAGAGGGCCATAATTGATACGGCATGTCTTCGGATCATCCTCAGGGATGTTTCCCAGACCGTCGCCAATAGCCCATTGTGCAGCTCTAGTGCGACGTAAATAGATTACCCACCGATCTATCCATATAATTTTCAGAAATAAAATCATGATGATTATTTACTCGATTCGGGACTATCTTTCGAAACATGTAAAATATAAGGCAATCACCCAATCAGAATTTAAGAGATAAAGCGTACGGTATTTTAGATTATCTAGTAAATTTTTTTTAACAAAATTACACCAATACAATTCTGCAACTAGTGGTTTTTGAAAGGCAGTTAAATAGTATACAGTTGTTTGCTTTTAGATTCCTAATAAGTATGCTTGTTTTCATGCAATTTACGTTTAAAAAATTTTTTAGCATCATCCTGATCTTTATTTATTAGTTTAAACTGTAATAAAATTAAATTTTTCAAAGTCTAAAAACTTACAAATGTTTAGCTTTGAATGGCTGACTCAAAATTACAAATAACAAAACATTATTGCTTTTAAAGTTTTTAGGAAAAATAAAAAGAAGTTCCAAATATTATCAAGCGCCGTTTCTCCTAGTCTAATAAAGTTACTCCTGAGTAATAGAAAATAATCATCATTTAAATCAAAAAATTTATATTGAGGACTGATTTTATTTAATTTAAGTATTTAATATAATTTTATTTTTATCAATTTTAATAATCATTTTTTAAACCTGTAATACTTACATGTATCCGAAAATAGTTGTTCAAACTATGATTCTAATAAAATAAAAAAAGATTTGTTTACACAAATAGAAAAAGAAATAGAAAAGAATAATAAAATATTAGATTGCTAAGAAACATATTTGAATGGGAATTACTGTATGGGAGTATTGAGTGGGACTAATTTTTCAAGAATCTCTTTTATTTGGGTTCAATCATTCTATAAAAAATATTATTTTCCTTTTTTTTTTTTTTTTTAAATGAAATAATTTTGAAAAAAAAATATATTATTCTAGCGAGGAAAAACAAAAACCTAAAAATATTTATCGACACCATTTCACCCTTTTCTGACCTTCTACAAAACAAATATTCACACTTTATTGGTATCGAATTCACTTTTCATTTTAAAAATGAATAAAATCCTTTCGAATATTTCACAGTCTAGTGAGAACACACAACACATAGGAAGAAATTTGTTGGATATAAATTATATATTGAAATCTACGCTTCATAGCATACAAATGTTCTTTTTTTGAGAATAAAACAGAGAGAGCCTCGATAATATTTCTTTAAATGTTTCATTCAGGATGTTGTTGTTTTTTTTTTTTTTTCCTTTTTTAACATTATAAAATTCAAAATCTATTTTAAACTTTTAAAAATCAGTTATAATCAAACGATAGCCAAGTTTAAAATGATTTAGGGCAAAAATTTTAATAAAATGTTGACCTTTTTCTATCTTCTTTGTTTCGTTCATAATGTAAATATAAAAGCGAAACTCGCTTTATACTCTAAAATTTCATGTACTAAAATATATAATACAATGGTTTACAACCAATGGTTTAAAAAATACCCGAAGTATGAATTCATTTCTTGATTAATACTTTTTAATACACTTGAGTTTAAACATTATATTATTACGAAATCATAAAAAAAAATAGACAGCAACTTAAAACTTTATAGTTTTTCAAGATTGCTAATCCATTTAAAACAGAGCCTTCTCTATTTGAAATTTTAACTTAATTTACAGGAATAATATAATTTTATTGTCTTTTCAGAGGTAACTAATTAGTAGATTTAGTTACACGGAGAAAATAATTCTGGTAAAACGACCATTGGTAATGACGTTTCTGGTTAAAAAAAACACAATTACAGTAAATAAAACAAATATATACAATATTTAAATTATTTATTTGATACTTTTTCTGTTCTCATGGTAACGGTTTACCGAAAATCCTGGTTTTCAAAACTATAGCTTTTATTACCAGATATTTGGTGGAAAATGCAAAACTTAAAAGTAAATTTAACCAAATAAATTGTTTTTATGCCATTCTCCATAGTAACGGGATAAAATTACCAAATTTGACCACATTTACTAAATTTTTACTCGTATTATAAAACCATATTTTATTGTTAATTTTACTAATAACATTATCAAAGCACTCTGGAAAAAATTATTTAGCTTTTGGGTGTTCCCATAGAAACTAGAAACATGGTAAATTTTACCCTATTTGGTAGTTTTAAGCATAGCTTTTTTTTTTTTAGTGAAGTGCAGCTTATACTAATTAAAAAATGCATTTTTAACTAACTTTTTAATTTTCTCGGATGACAAATCCTTTGATCACAACCTCACATAGGTCTAAATAATGCGGGTTCGAATTTCGCCACTTTGTCGTTTAAATTCAATTTAAATTTTATGAAATAATGCAAAAAAATATAATAAATCCCTGTACTGTAAAATTCCTTAATCACGTATCATTTATTCCTTAATCAAGTATAATTTTTTTAGGAGGCGTTTTATCAACTCAGAGCTTAATTTTAATGGATAACAAGTTTTAAAAGAAAAGTTAGTGTTTAAAATAAAATAAAGAAAGGAAAAAAACATCTGCTCCAAAGGAGAACGTCGATTTGTGCACATTAAGCACAATAAAGAAACTGGGAGTAAAAATATTTAAAAGAAGGATGAACTTGCGGATGGTAATACTCAAATAAAATCTTATTTTCAAGGGCAAAATTAATCTGCAGTTGTTCCGATAATCTGCAGATTAAATTTGCCCTTTTTACAGGCGCTGCCTGCGACCACTGACGTACTGGAAAGTTTCTGTGAAATTTATACACTATAGAGTTCACAGTAAATAATTCATGAAATTATTACTCAGTAAGGAATTTTCGATAAAGTAACATTTACAATACTGAAAATTTAGAAGTTTTTTTTATTATTATTATTATTTAAGAAACATTTGTAAAATTAAATTTGTTTAAGGGGGCATTGAAAAAAACTCGCCTTGCGAAATCAATAAATTTCTAAATTGAATCAATAAAGTTTAAATTGGTGGTGAATCAATTAAGTTCTAAAGTTAAAATTTTTGACAGCGTGTACGTTAAAGTAATTCATCAATATTATCTCAAAGTTAATAAGGGGCATTGACTGAAGAATTATATTGCCTACAAAATGAGTGATGAACTTAGTTCTTGGTTAACATACGCAATATATGACTTAATATTTAAATTGACAATTATAAAATATGTACATGTTGCGGAAAATATTTAAAATTTAGCACAATTAAGGTAGTTAAAATAATAATAATTATTATGAATAATAATAAAATGATTTTCAACTTAAAAAAAATAATTAAATTTTTGCAAGAGCCGAATGTGATTATGCTGCGCCTAATTCAAGGAAAATAAATTAACAAAGTTAGCAAAAACGAACTCTACTGTAAAAAGGGTGGAGACGGGGAGGGAACAATTTTTGTGACAAAATTACGCCAATACAACTCTGCAACTAGGGGATTTTGAAAGGCAGTTAGATAGAATACAGTTGTTTGTATTTAAATTCCTAATAAGTATATTTGTTTTCATGCTATTAACGTTTAAAAAAAATTATATTGTCAAATAAATCGCTTTTCATCAATTTTAACTGCAAAAAGATTGGATTGAAAAAAATCTAAAAACAAAGAAACGTGTAATTTTAAGTTACAAATCGCATCATTTTATTGCTTTAAAGTTATTTTTTAAAAGTATAGTGGTGTCTAATAACCTAGAATCCAAAAAGACGACGGTAGAGACCTCTTAAGAAAAAATCATTCAGTTCAAAAAAATTATGTATGGTAAAAACGAAAAAAGGTAAGAACGAGCAATAAAAAATAAGGAGGATGATGATTCTGCTAAAATTTCATAATTTTGAATAGTTCTAATCATCAACAGTTTCCCAAAATTCTTTAAATCTAAAATAATAAAAAATTAAAAAAATTTTATTCATAAATAATAATAATCATCGACACTCGCTTTGAAGATTTTTTTCTGAATACAAAAACCTAATTAAAGCACATATTTCGAACAAATTGAGTCAAACAAAATCAAAATCACATTGCATTAAACGTTAAACAATAGTTTTAATTTCAAATAATTAATTTATTATTTATGTCTTAACTTTATTAATATATTTGTTATCGAAATAAATTATAATAGTTTTTTTTTAAAGTAAATTTTTATAATTTATATATATATATATATATATATATATATATATATATATATATATATATATATATATATATATATATATGCTTTTCTTTTCATATTCGTATAGGCTTGTTGCATATCTGTAATTTTCTAATTCAACATATTATTTTAATAATAAATACAAAAACAAGAAGAAAATTTCAATGCAATTAATAAATATTCTTCATTAACTCAACCGATCAAAGAGAACTACTTACTTCCTTGTTTCGCTCAACAGGTGTCAAATAATCCAGGAATTAATTCACCCAACGAAAAACATTATTTTCCACTCATCCGTCACAAACATCCACGAAAAGAACTGCAAACAAATCCATTTGTTTCTGCCGCCAAACGATTTAGAAAATAAAAAAAAGCGAATTCACTATTCCAATATCGCAATCAAATCTGTACGATCTTTACGGAATAAAAAAGAAACTGGCAGACGATTTTATTTACAAACTGATATCGACTCTAGACAACCACTGGAATAATGATAGGAGCTATGATGGTGATGACTAGGGGTTGAAATGAAAACAAAAAAATATTTTTTGGAGCGCGCGCACCTATGCCTTGAACAACGAATGAATCAGTTGGAAAGTTCCCGAGCGCTACCTCATTGGCTGAGTCTAGATGGCTCTCACAGCCGAAGAGATTGCCGTTCACGGACCGTTGCGTCATTCAGGTGTTTACCGTCGATGTGAAAATGTGGAATCAATTTTTAATCATCAAATCAAAATCTCACTGATTCTTGTTAAAAATTATAATTTTAAAACTATTTTTTTTCTCTTTTAACACAACGTATGAAGTTGTAGTAAGTTTAGGAGCTTATCTAATAGTTTCATGCAATAATTGTAAAGGATAGCTATAGGAAATATAAAATAATTAAAGTTCAGCTGATGTAAAGTCTAAGCATATTTTACCTTCTTACATTCAAATTCACTTCAAATTTTAACACTATTTCAAAACAAAACAAGTGCTGAAACATATTTTATTCAACAAGAAGAAGTTTATTCTGTCTTTAGAAATATACATGATACATAATTTAAAAAAACTCTAACGTTTCCTTTTTGCTCTTTAGGTAAAATTGTTTGTTAATACTTAAGTATGTGAACAAAAATTATTCTACATGATTATTTTGCATCAATTTATTGTTCGTAAGTTGTTAATCGGTAACTTATATAAAGCTGTCTGTACATAATACCCATACACAACATATTTTTCAAAAAAATTATTTTAGATGCTTAAACGAGAAAAGAGAAAAAAAGAGAATTCTTTCAAGTTACGGTTACAATACATTAAAATTATGCTGTTATCAAAAGTGAAGCAAGCAGACGATTTTAAATCTTGATAAAAAGTCGGACAATCATATTTCTTTTTACAGACTAAACAATAAAAATAACATATTTTGTGAATGTTCCCATAAACTATGGAACTCAGAAAAAAGACCTCTCCCATTTTTTGAGCTGGTAATGTCTTCCTTAACACCAATTGTTAAGCGACGCTAATCTTTAGCATAAAAGGCAGGAGCCGCGGGGCTATTCCCTATTCAAAAGCAGGTACCAAAGGTGGCGCCGGCGCTTTCGACAAAAGAGAAGGGGGTAAAAAGAAATTTATTAACAGGTTTCTAGGAACACAAAAAGTACTGTATTTGGAATGCAAAGTTACTTTAGAACAAACAACTCTTGATCCCTTCTCTCGAAACACACAACTCTAAAACACTGTATAAAAATAAAATAATAATAAATGAAAAAACGAATATATAAACCAAGAATGAATTTTTAAATTGTATCATAATTTTCAGATCCGCCACATGACTGGCCTTGAATATTATCCAAATTTTATTTAAAAGCTTAAGTGGCAACATCACTCAAAATTCACGAGTTCATCAAGGAAAAAATTGGCATAATAAAATTCTTTTAAATGGGAGAAGCTTTCGTATTGCACTATTTCCTTATTTTATTTAATTAGATTATCTTATATGAAGATTTCTATCTCAAACTATGAAGATTTCAGGTCATTAAATGGAAATCCGGATAATATAATCGAAACATATTCAGGTTATAATTTTATTTCTCATATTTCAATATTAAAAATATTGTACATCATGTTAATTTAAAATCCTTTCTTTGGAACATTTTATTTTTCATTAATGAGTGAAATTTTAGCGTTGACTTATTAAGAAGAAATTTTGATATTTAAATCGAAAATAGTCAAGTATTTTTATTTTATTTATTTATTTATTTTTTTTAATTGCTTTCATGTTAAAGTTGAAATAAAAAGGTTCAGTTTTGAAACTTAAGTTGTTTTCTTTGGAACATTTTAATATCGCTTTTTGAAAAAGATTTTAGTATAGTAGAGTATTAAGTAGAAATTAATCCAAAATAATAAGTCAGAAATATTAAAGTGTTTTTCTTATTGCATGTGTATTAATGTTTTTGAAAAAATATATTATAGAAATGTAAATTCTTTTTCGAAAACTATATTTAATTAGAAATTTTAGCATTAACTTTTTGCGAAATTAACTGTTTTAAGAATAATTTAAAAAGCTTTCAGATTAACTTCTTTTTATAATACATTTAACCTTTAAATTATGAAATAGTCTTAATTTCACATCAATTTTCTTATGTCACGCATTTAAATGTCAACTGACTTGTATTTCTAAGGTGACATCGGAAATTTACTTTCTTTCTATTGTTCGCAATTAACTTTTCGTAGAATGATTTCAATTCATCAACGAGCGTTCGTAAACTTAAATAACGGTATGACAACAAAGATTTGAAGCCACGCCAAACTAAAACCAGTGCTGAGCTTTATGCATAATTAATTTTGAAGAAGTCTTATATGTGACAGCACGCTCAATTATAGCTTGGTAAGAATAAAGATCTAGTGAAATCGATATTTTACGAATACTAAATTTATTTTAATAGCAACTGTAAAGTTTAATAACAATAAATTTTGATAAAAATATGAATTTTCATAACATATAATAAAATTTATGGGATAAGAAAAATGATTTTAATTCATTAACGAGTGTTCGTAAACTTAAATAATGGTATTGCAACAAATATTTGAAACCTCGTCAAACTGAAACCCGTGTTGAACATTATGAAAAATCCATTTTGAAGAAGTCTTACATGACAACAAGCACAATTATAGCTTGTTACGAGAAACAGTTGGAGAAATGAATATTTTACAGATACTAAACTTATTTTAATAGCAAATGTAAATTTTAATCAAAAGTAAATTTTAATAAAATATGAATTTTAATGGGATATATAGTAATAACAAATTTAAATCTTTACAGTAAAAATGAACTGTAAGAGCAGCAATGAGACATAATAAAAATAAAGATAAATTAAAATTACATGATAACAATGATAACATTACAATGATAAATTTTAAGATCAAAAATAAATTATTATGATAAAGAACAATTTAAAAAATAACAATATCTTATGGTAATAAAAATAAACTATTATAACAAGATAAATTATTTTAACAATAACGATAAATATAAACTATTAAAACGAAGATAATTTGATAACAAAGATAATAAGATAAATAATTGTTAAAGAGATAATTTACTATAGCAATGATAGATTATAATGACAAACATAAACTAAATAAGAGTGATAAATTATAATAACAAAAATATATCTCCATAATAAAGATAAACTGCAATAAAGATACTATATCAAAATAAAATTATAAATCTTAAGTGCAACTGTAAAAATCATACGATCTAAATACTAAACATAAATCTTTTATATGATGAGCTTTAACTGATACTTTAAAATCATCAAAACAATACGAATTTTCAAGAAATTAAAATTATTTAAATAACAACTTTAGATATTAAAAAATTATTCAACTATCTTCAAAGAAAAATAATATATACAATAATATAAAGTAAACAAGAAAGTTAAAATACTAATTTTTATATTGAAAAAATTCTCATAAAATTTCCACTCCGGATAAATATTTTGTGGTAATAAAAAATCAAGAATTTCTTTGAAATTTATGAAAAAGAATAATACTATTCAATGAGAAAGGATTTAATATTCTCTTTTACGGATGAATAAAGTATTTTTTTCCCTAAGTATTTACAGGACATTATTACCATCTATGAAAAATATAAAAAAATAATTAGTTTGAAATAAGTAATTATTTTGAAAATATTTGATGGAAAAAATTTTTTAATATGAAAAATCCAGCCCTACTTATCTATTAAATTTGTACAGCACATACTTATGTTAGGATACTATGTTTACTCAAAAGATTAGGAAGTAAAATATTAACATTATAAGAAAAGCTTTATATCAGAAAGAGAGAATTAATTGCACAAAATTTTCTGTTTCTCATTTATTTTGTTTAGTACTTTATATTCAGAAAATATTTATAAAGATAAAAAATTGACTCATGAATCCCTAAATATTGAGCTACTTTAGAGTGATTCATGATGAAATGTGTCCTTTTTTTTTTTCACAAGTTGTACCATTCTTAGGCTTTGCGATATACAAATATATTAATTATTTCACGATAACACGAAATGTTATAAATATTCTGTAGAAGAACCAGTCGTTGCTTTTGAAGAAGTGAATGCCTGATCTATAGATTTTGAAAATTTTACAAACGAAAAAGTTTAACGAAATTTTTAGATTAATTCAGATATTTTTGTCTGACTTAATTTACAAGTTCATTTTTTTAGTGTAATATTGTTTGGTTTATGCCCATTACAAAAGCAACCGGCTCATTTGCTATAAAACTCTACGTTGAATTCTAAAGATATCGACACAATTGACATTTACGATTTAATTGAGTTATTGATATTCTTTGTACGCTCTTGCGGTGTATGAGCTTCTTTTAACAACTCCTCTGTCCATAGATTCCCCTCTAGCCAGTGTCCAGCTGATCTCAAGATCATACAACGAAAATTAATTCTCGGTCATCCTCTTATGTGGGCGTCTGGTGCAAGTTACCAAATAAGTGCGGATTATGCAGAAGAAACTGTTCATGGTATTTGAATTCCATTAGTATATTAAAATCTAAAGTTTTGAGAAAAGTGAAATCATGATAAACCTGGAGTAAACCATGAAGTTTCAAGTGTTGAAAAAAAAGATTTCTCAATACCAAAATGAAAAAGACAAATTATGGCAGGATTGCTTAAGATTAGCGTGGATTTAGTGTGGATTGCTCAAGATTAATGGGATTACTTTTCCACTTCATAATCCTGTGTAATCCTGCCGTAGTTTGTTTGTATTTCGTATATTTAGATTATTAATAATAACAAAATCAGTGTTTGAAGCATCATGGTTTAGTTAAGGTTTATCACGTCCTCACTTTTCTCTTAATATTAAATTTTAAATTACTTATGCGTGAAAGAGTATTCGAAATTAAGGACTTCTCATCAGTATACCCAAGTCAAAATTTTTGATGATTTTCCTCTGATGGACCAACAAAATCTTGATGGTAACTATCAATAATTCGGTCATGAATCATTCTATTTTTTGACGTTCAGCAACATAAGTAACCATCACCCCAATGTAGGAATTCGGACTGATTTATGATGGACCAACATACGAATAGCAACTTATTTTGATGGTATATTCCTGCTGAACCAACATGAATTATTATTAAACCATCATGAAAATCCGTTGTTACCCGATTTCGATTTCAGACTGAACTACTAGCTAATCAGTTTAACTTAGCTAGAGTTAAAAAGAACGATAAAAATTTATTTTTTATAATTATTAATATTCGTTGTACCATTACGGACCATCACGAATGTCCATCGTAGTATCTTGGAAATCAAATATTTGAACGAGCATATATAACCATCATTCCAATGTAGGAATTCGGACTGATTTATGATGGCCTAACATTTAAAAAAAAAAATGGTTCTGATGGTATATTCCTGAGAACCAACTAGAATTAACATTAAACCATTATGGAAATGTATAGAGGGAACCATCATGGAGAGAATCAAACTTATCTTGATGCTTAACCATCGTCAACTTCCCTCATGGACTGATGGAAATATGAGGGCATATCAAAAACCATGAACGCATAATGGAAAATGTTAGCTCATTAAATTATGTTGGACCGTCATGAATCGAGTTAAAACCAACATTAACCATCAAAATGATTTGATCAGACCATCAAAAATTTTGACTTGGGTAGCGTAATCCTTAAGGAGAGTTGTATGTTATGTACGTCATATGTAATCTTTCCTAATTTCCTAACGAAATTTGACGACTTTCTCCGACCAAAAAGTATGCAGTTTTTTGACGGGATGGAATCAAAATTTATAAAAAGTAGATGCAATGTAAAAAGAATTACAGAAACAATTAACTTGAAAATCACAAAAAAAAATTGTTTTTTTATAAATGGTTTTAAAATAAATCATTTTCGTTTCACAACTCAATTTGATAAAGAAAAAAAACATTATTAATCGAATTGCTTATAAACTCCACTAAAAGAAGGGGGGGGGGGGGGGGAAACAAATCATTTTACATTTTCCGCCGATTTAAAAAATAATAATAATAAATAAATAAAAACTGAATAAACTCAATTTTGACGATCAGTTTCACTGCAACAAGGAAATACCATTTAATACGAAAATTACTAACCATTTAAAGAACGATTTTTAATTCTTATAAACAACGAATTCCTGTTACTTAAGCAGTTTGATATATCGTATCTCCTTCTTGATTGAGGCTATTTCACATTTGCTCATTGAAGTAATTAATTACATCTTTTTTGAGGGTAAAAAAAGTATTTCTTAAACTCCACCTCTTTCCAAAATGTTTGCCTATACCTTTCTCTCCACCTGTAAGTCTAAGATTAATGCTTTGGCAAATAATTCTGGCTATCCCAAATACTTGAAGACGAGTGTTTAACGAGCCCGATATGGTTCCACCCTATTATTATAGGGTTTAAAGCTTGATTATTTAGGGGGTAGGTGAGCTATTGCTTTATTCCTTCGCCCCCGTATGCTTTATACAGTAAAAATCTGTTAACGCTTAATCATAGGTCACAACTAAATCTATAAACGTATTTTTAACATTAATTGAACGTTAACGCCGAAGGAACTCATGTCTATTCCAGAAATATTTTTTATCTGTTGTTAGATAACACTATGACATTTTAATATGATTATGAACCAATCAACCGTTAGTTTAAGACGATAATACGGACGTTTATTATTAAACGCACTGTCTTTAATTTTTTCCGCTACTGTGACGATTATTCGTTCTTTTTTTTATGTAATTTATTGCTTTTAATTCAGATTAATGAAATATATCTTGAAATGTTTCTTGTTTCTTAAAACTGGAAGTGACTAAATAAATAAATCGTGATAATTTTTTTTTCTATCATTAAGTTATCAAAATAACCATCAACCCAAATTTTGCAAAACATATTTATTTCCTTTAATTTTAACCTAGACTTTATATATTAATACATTATTTTAATTAAATGTTAATAATTTCTCTAAATTCAATCTCATTACTATTAAAATTTTGTAATTAAAACTCAACCGAATTAATCTTTTATTTTACTTATTTACTTATTTTTTAATTTTGTATTTCTTAAAACCGTTTTTGACCAGCCGACCCAATTTTTTGGACTTACGATTACCAATGTCCAAGTCCGTATCCTTTAATAATGAGCTCCTGGATCAAGTATTGAAAGAAATTTGTCTTCGTAATGAACTTTTTGATGGAACTAACTGGCATTTGAGTTACATGGAGAGGAAAACAACGAAAATCTCCCACGATTAGCCACGATTAGCAAGGGGACTCTCACCATTACCGTCTAGAGAGGGATCAAACCTCCCTACGGGTTACTATAAACCGTGATGACGTAGTGGAATTAGGCCCAGAGGAAAACCAGTCAGGGTAGCTATTTTTACGAAAAACTCCGAATCTGATCAAACGAGCTATTTGCGATATTCTGAAGTATTGTAACCCTCGTATTGTCATTCACAGCATTCAACCATTAAGCGAACATTTTTTATTAGAATTTGTAAACAACCATCGGTGTTCTGACGTCAACGTGCTTCGTAAAATATATATTTGTTCAACAAATGTTATAAACTTCAGCTTTAAAATAATTCTTGGTGTATGAATAAAGACATATAAGTGCTTTGTACCAAACTGCTGAGGAAATTACAAAGTTGCTGATAGGAAAGTATTAGTTTTTGGATTTCCCAAAAATGAAGAACTACATAAATGGCTTGCCCCCATACCAAGAGATTTTGAAGTTACAGAGAAAGTAATCTCATTTTATTTTAAAATGAGGTGACACGCTAGTAAATAGGCAACGAAACCATCGATTCTTTTTTTTTTAAATTAAATTATTTCATTTTTGCAGAACAAAATGAGTGTTTATTATCATTGCTAGATTTGCTGCATTTTTAAAACGGGTGTGTATGAGCCATTATTACTGATCACCTTCTTGTCACAACTTAAGTTCTACTTCTGTTCCATGAAAGAAATTATTGGGGGAGCTGCCATTTAAAAAGAAGCGAATACACCATCAAATTACCATAATCATAGCTCTCGCGGTGGAAGATTGTTGATGATTACGGAAATTTATCAACGGTAACTGAAGCTTGCTGACAAAGAAAAATTTCTTTTAAAAGAAGCAGCGAATTTTTTGCCTCAGATATAAGAGCTGCGACAACTACAGTGTCTGTATTCTAATCTTAGTAAAATGTGAAAAAAATTGCACCTGGTATTATTTATATGCAAATTTTATTATGTATAAAAAAAAACTTTATGCATTATGTCGAAACGATCAAATTTTCTGGGAAAAATTAACATAAAAATTTATTAATAATAAAAAAAAGCTGTTTCTTAACCATCTCAAGCAGATTTTTTATTTATCATATTTTTCATATTTTTTTTCATTATTTTGTATTAATTTAGGTCAAAATGAAGGGAAAATATTATATTTAGCCTTTTAATACGTAATGGTTTGAAATACAGCATGAAACACTGGTGTCATTTTCTGCGTCGGTAAAATTTTCCAAACAGGGCTCACTTCCAAAACAATATATTTCAAATTTGCACTAAGTTCAAGTTATTTAGATCTAAGAGTTATTCATCATTCGAATTTTTGTAATTTACAAAATCAACTATTGATAAGTTTAGAATATGAATGAAAAAAAAAAAATTCAGAATACTTTTTTTGGATTTTATATTTTAGTACAAATATAATTTCGATAATCTAACACATATTTTTAGTAACTACTAGACTTTTACTATTGTTTATATATATAAAAAAAAACTAGAATATATATTTTTTTTTTCTTATAGTTAGAAGATCAGAAAAAAAGATATAAAAGAGACACCGGTCAAAGGGTTAAATTAAAATTGTGAACATATTTTTTTGTAAAAGATAAGTCTTAAGTTTAGATTGCAATTCCTCTTTAAAAAAACACGTTGTTAAAATAAACTTTATTTATTGTACAAATTAAGAAAGTGCTTTATTATTAGTTTTTTTTCTTCATTTTAATTAGTTATAAAAAGGCTCACTTTTTAAATTTGATTTTTTTTTTAACTTATTTGTTCTTTGAAAAAAAAATTATGTTATACCAAGATTCGGTTTCGGTTATATTTTTGCCAAATTGTAGCAATAATACGTAAGTTGGGTGAATTTGAAAAGCTCAATGTTACATATTTTTTGCAGAAAATTCAAACGTCAAATTTTTCTAATAAATTCCAATTATCAAGCAAACCAAATCACTTACAAAAATTAAGGACAATTAATTGAAAACCACAGCATTATTTATTAATATGTAATGAGCAAAATTATAAGAAAAGGAAAAAAAAAAATTCCAGATATAAACAAAATTACGTTTGTAGATAATGGATGGGCTATTTATTAATAATTAATAACATATTAATGGAATTTTATCCTTAATACTTATTTTAGATCATTATAGTAAATACAAATGATTTTAATAAAAAAATAACTTTAAAAATATCTTCTTATATCATAATTCAGATTAGAATTATTTGCTAAAAAAATCTTTTTCAGTCAACCAAGCACTTTTCCGTGTATTCTATTATACGGTAAATTCCGGATTGTTTGAAATAATGAAATTCTTCTTTACTTTAAAATTAAGGAGCAAAAATATTTACATTATATTATAAAATTTTCTACAATTCATATGATATTTTCATCTGATTCATTCGTGAGATGAAATATGAGTTATTGTTAAAATATAAGTTTATAATATATATATAAATATATATATATATATATATATATATATATATATATATATATATATATATATATATATATATATATATATATATATATATATATATATATATATATATATATATATATATATATAGCTTTATAGTTTGACATAATTCTTTTTGTATATTTCAGAGGATTTTTTTTAATATTAGTTAACACAACTTTCATTGACTTCTTCTTCATTTAATATAATTTTCTATTTTTAGACGATTCCTTCAATATCAATTTACATTGCAAGCACATTCTTTCATTAAATAAGAAAAAAGGTGAAAAATGATTTACATTTATCATCAAGATTTTACAATGACAACATTTATCATTATAAAGATCCTTTTTTCGAGCAATTTATCAATTTTTTTTTAATCTGAAATACATTTCATCCAATTCGTTCTCTTTCCAGAGAGCAAATATTATGTAATTTTGATTTTAAAATATTTTGAGACCTAGACGATACAAATACATATTTAAAGTTATAAATGCAAGCGTTGAAAAAAGTTGAAAGTAATGAGATTTATATAGAGTTGGAATTTGTGCAGTGTGTGAGTGAGAGAGAGAGAAGAGAACGGAGATGAAGAAAAAAAAAAAAAGGAGTGTATTTATGAAAGATTTTCATTTATTCTGAGTTGAAAAGGTGCATTAGTTCGCTTCCGCCAGAAAGTGTGAACACACATTATCACGTTAAGTAATTGGAGGCACCCGCAGGGCTCTCCACTGAAGCTAATGGAACTTTTGTATGAGGCAAAGAACATTCGAAGCTCGAATTTCAACTATTACTTTTTTTTTAAATGGATTTTAAAGCTTTATAGAACAAGAAATTCGGCTTTACAAACTAAGCTTCAGAGCATAAAAATCTAACAATTTCCAAAAAAATTTATAATTTCTCTTCTTATAAAATTTCAGACAATATACAAATGTCTTTAGTTAACATGGTTTTTTGAAGCTCTGTCGCCAAGAAAAATAAAAAAAGCCACAGTTTAAGTGCCTTAAACTTGAAGGAAAACTATAATTTTAAACTATCATTGAAAGAATTATCTGGGCTCTAGTGCGGAAGTATAGCTTAAATATTTTAGAAGTTATTAACTTTTTTTAAAAAATTCCAAATTTGGCAACATTTTTCCACCTCCAGGAAAATTATCCAAAATCACTGCCTTAGTTTCATTTGAGGCCACCCATGTTCGAATCCCAACGGTGGCAGGTAATAAGAATTCTGTTTACGGCTTACACTGACCACAGTACTGATTTAAAATATCCTCAGTGGTCAACGGATCCTTGGCGGTCTGCCGTCAGGATAACCGTAGGAGGTTTTCGTGGTTTTCCTCTTCATGTAACACAAATGCGTCCGTCACAAAATTCCGTCACAAAAAGTCCTCCACGAAGGCTAGTTCGTCCAATTGCTTGATCCAGGTGAACCCTTGCCTGCTGGGTAGGGTTCAGGGTTATAAGGCCGCGGAGTTGAGCATTGATAGTCTTAAGCTCAGAATTGGAAGCGCTGCTGAACATCGGTTTCATAATGATAATAATTATAATTAAATCGTTGTATACTATAGTAACTATAGCTCAAAATTAAAGCGTTGCTACGAGAATATGATACTATAACTGCTCCTTTTTTTATTTTTCTTGGAGAAAATTTTTTAAAGGAAACCTTTAAAATAATTTTATAATTTACTTTTAACACCTTTTTTATTTCCTTATAACGACTTTCAAATTTTCAAAGAGAGGTACAGTTATTTTCATTAATAAATTAATTTTATTTTTACTTCAATTTTCCCTATTTTTTCTTGGAAAAAAAAAAAAAAAAAAAAAAAAAAGAAAAACATCAAACCAAAAATGGCTGTTTAAAAATTCAACCCACTAAAGTTACACCCACTCTTTTCAAGAGGTCATCGCAGTAAGGAATATAATTCCTGATACAAGTGATTTATCAGGCAGATAGCCATGTTTCTGAATCCCAGTAAACAATGTTAGCAGATTTTCCTTATTGGATATTTATTTTAAATAGGTAAACTTTGTTGTAATATTTTACTCCAACGAAGATATGTTCAAATTGTTTCTAAGCACGCAATTAAGTGTAAGTCATTCAAAAAAAACTTTGGATCAAACATTTTGGAATAATTTATCGAAGGCATTTAGCATAAGACTTATTTAAAAAAAAGAGCGTAGGTAGAAAATAATTCGAAACGGTAGCATAAATTAGCAAATTAACTGTGCAGGGTGGACAACAAACATCGTATTTTTATTTTTAAATCCTAATATAAATTTCTTAATTTGGGTAAAAATAAATTTAAAACAATTTCGACTAAATAATTCATTAAAAAAGTAAGTTACCATTAATAACATATCTTTAAAAAAATAACAAATTTGCAATAGATTTTTTAAAAAAAAAAATTCAAATACATAATTTAGTTATCTTTCATGAATTTCTCTAAAATTTTTATCACATTCATATTTTTTCAAAATAGTTTTGCTAAAATTCGATAACTGAAACAGATTTTAATACATAATAATATAAATAAATTATAAAAATTGCATAATAATATAAATTATATTAATCATCACTTGCATAATAAAAATAATAAGTAACAATTTTCGTAGTATTTTATTATTGTTATTTTTTAAGATGCGTTAATAAATACGACGCTATGAAAGCGTGAAATAAAGTTCCATAAATCCACAAAAGGAATTAGCAATTCATCAGAAATAAACTAAACTCAGGTGAATGCCCATAGAGGGCCAAGGCCTACTGCTTCCATCTCAGTTTTCTTGGGCTTTGGGGTGCAGGAGCAGATGTTCCGGTTAGGTGGTCAGCCGAACGAGAAACACCCAGTATTTAGTTTCCATTGATAGGGCCCAAGGATCGAACACAGGAACTGTGGCAGGAGTGCGAAGCGCTACTCAGCCAAAGAACAGCGACCGGGCGTCTATCCATCAGAAATGGCGATATAAAATATATTGTTACTAGTAGGCTCCACCTCCTGCTCATATTAGGCACTCCCCAACCCCCTAACATCTGCAATTTATATAGTTAGCTTTGCAAATCATGTTCGCTTCGTTCTCGACTAAGTTAAACTCATTTGAAATGGGTTTTAGCGTGAAATCTCAAGAATTTAAATTAATTTTTTAGTCCATAATAAACTAATTAAGTATATAAAAAAAAATTAAATAAAAGAAGTGACACGCAATTGAAAAACTCGTAGGAACAAAACAATTATGCCTTTAAAAAATATGTATGACGGCACGTCACCTACGCAATCCTTCACTGTTATGTCTTTCGAAGCTGCCATCAACTTTTTCTTCTTCTCCTCTGTCACGCCGTTTTTATTATACATAAAAAGTGTATCAGCACAACTAATACTCAATTTTCAATGAATAATAGTAACAATAAATAAAACTATTATTATTAAACCTGCATAAGTATAATTAAAACATAATATAGAACACTTTGTTTGTAGATATGATCTGTTGCTTTTAACCCTTCAATTCTTTGTTTCATCTTTTCGTTAACGAGTTCAGGCTTATGACAGCTCACACGCTTGATTAATATTCAATTTCTTTGTTGCCAATTTGAAATTAACGAGGACTTTCTTTGTCGCTGCTTAAGAAAGGAATATATATTTATATATATATATATATATATGTACGAGGTGTGATCAAAAAGTATCCGACTTTTGTTCATAAAATAAACGTTTATTATGATATAATTATTTAATACAAATCCCCTTCAAAGTAGTCCCCTTGGGCTGCCACACACTTCTCCCAACGCTTCTGCCACTGTTGAAAGCATCGCTGGAAGTCCTCATTCGGTATGGCTCTCAGATGGTCTGTCGCATTCTGCATAATGTCTTCTCTGGTCTGAAATCTGGTCCCTTTTAATGGCATTTTCAGCTTTGGGAAAAGCCAAAAATCGCAGGGAACTAGTCAGGAGAGTAGGGAGGTTGACGAACCACTGGTGTGCTGTGTTTTGTCAAGAAGTTCTGAATTAAATGGGAAGAATGTGCGGGAGCGTTATCATGATGGAGCTTCCAACTGCCTGTTGCCCACAGATCCGGGCGCTTGCGCCTCACTGCGTCACGAAGGCGACGCAGAACCTCTTGGTAGTACTCCTTGGTGATTGTAGTACCGTGTGGTGCGTACTCGTGATGTACTAAGCCACTGGAGTCAAAAAAGGCAGTTAGCATGACCTTGACATTGCTGCGAACATGCCTTGCTTTTTTAGGCCTCGGGGATGAAGGATGCTTCCACTGTGTTGACTGGCACTTGGTTTCTGGGTCATATCCATAAACCCATGACTCGTCACCTATAATCACCGTGTTCATAAAGTCGGGATCACCGTTCACAGTTTCCAGCATGTCTTGTGCGATCTCCAGACGAAGGTTTTTTTGCTCAAATGTTAGCAGCTTTGGTACAAACTTTGCTGAGACTCTCCTGAGGCCCAAGTCGTCAGTCAAAATTGATTGAATGGAACCAAAACTAATACTCATCTCGTCTACAAGCTCTCTGATCGTGATTCGGCGGTTCTGAATCACCAGGTTCCTCACTTGATCAATGATGGCATCATTTTTCGATGTTGAGGGCCTTCCTGAGCGTGGTTCATTTTCAACTGATAAGCGGCCATCTTTGAAGCGGTTGTACCACTCCTTTATCTGTGTGGTGCCCATCGCTTCATTTCCAAACACTTGTTTAATCTTGCGAATTGTTTCCACTTGCGAATCACCAAGATTAAAACAAAATTTTATGCAATAACGCTGTTCGACTTTTTCTGACATTTAAAAAAAAATAAAATCCGACGACACTCACTGTTCAATCATGAATGGCCTGACGCCGACTGACTTGTATTGGAGCTGTAGAAAAAAATGAGCATGCGCACTTGGCATGCTCACAACCACACATCGAGGCCCGCCCCCATAGCTGCGTTTGTTTGATCAATAAAAATTAAGGTCGGATACTTTTTGATCATACCTCGTATATATATATATATATATATATATATATATATATATATATATATATATATATATATATATATATATATATGGTAAACCTACTTTACTGATACTCTTACCACAATAATCTTATTAAAGTTAAAAATTAACTTATTTTATATCGATCTCGTATTCATAATAGCTGTTTTGAAAAATCAGGTTAAAATGTTAAAAAGTCGTACTACTAGTCTAAAAAAAAATAATAATTATAACTATTCATATTTGTTACACTTGATTTTCACCTTGTTATTTTAGCAAAATTATGTTTCCAACAAAAATCCCTCTGAAACAGTGAACAAAATGCGCTTTTATGCTAAAACCTTCATTATAAATATTGCTATATATTTATTTTACTTATTCATCATTTATTACGTTATGCATTTATTAAACATTTATTGTACTATTTAAACACATTTTTAAACAGTCTATTATGAAAATTCTTATTTGCATTGGATTCCCGCTGCAAAAATCTATAAAAATAGCTTCGAAACAAACACAATCGAGTTGGGTACAAAGACATACTCAAAATTGAAGTGGAATATATCCATTTTCGAACAGCAAAATACATAATTTTAAAAGTGATAAGGAAAAAGAAATGTGTAAAAGAGATGTTCACTTGCTGCCGATGCCGGCAAGATTCAAATCAATGGTCTCTGGATTCGTAGTAGGATGCTCTAATCACCATAATTGCACTCCTCATTCCAGATTAGGAAGCTTGACCGCTGCAATATCACATCGGGACATGCATTCCACTTACATTTCAGAAATAAGCAAAATGTGAAATTAAAATTAACCAATTGGGATTATATTTTCTAAATCGCGATCCTTTGTAAGTCATGTGTCATTGCGATCGAACCATTTTATGAAGCTTCCGAACTCCCTCTGGACAGGGGTGTTGTACTATTATGGTGGTTCGAGTATCTTACTACGAATTCGAAGGTTTTTCGTTCGGATCCGGCTGGCAGTCAACTAATATCTTTCACACATTTCTTCCATCATTTTTCACACATCATTTTTTAGAGTATCCATTTCGCTCAAAAGTGAGTAAATGTTATTTCAATTTTGATCATTCCAATGTACTCAGTAATAAATAAAACGGGTTTTCAAATTCGACAATATTTGTTTGAGCTATTTTGACGCATTTTTGATCAATTTTGAGAAACCCATTTTTACAGTGTACGTTCAATTGATTTTAAAGTTTCAGATAAATCCGAGCATTGAGAATAGAAAAAAATATATTCTTCGCACATAAAATCCCATGATTTATACAAATTTTAAAAATAAATGTCAGATTTTTAAAAACAACATAAATTAATTAACTTTGATTTTAATGACACAACTGCTGAAATAATTTATAATAAGCAATCTAATCCCACAGGTGTATTGGCCAATAGTTTAATACCCTAAAAAAAGGGTACCTTGCTGCATAGTGAGGTGTTCAGCAAATACGGGCGTTTCCTGCAAAGGGGGGTAGGTAGTGAAGAGTAATTAAAGCAGGTGTCACAATATCAACTTCTTTTGTAATATGCCGCCAAATTTTGAGGAAAATGCCGCCAGCGTCAGAATCACGCCCAACGGATCTTTTAACTTATCCACCGACGCCCCACAAGATTTGGAAGCAGTAACTCTCCGAATTTGACATTTTCGATTATCACCTTTGATGGAGAAGCGTTTTAAAGCTTTTAGCAGAAGATCGTAAAAAACTCAGAAGGAATTTTGACTCAGATAGAACATTTCGTTGAACATGTTCCATCCATCAGGGATACTTCGCCAAAAATTAGATCTCTTGGCGAATGACTGGTTGGCGATGAGTCCAAAAGTAATCAAGTCTATTTGAGGAGGCCTAGAGTAATTTTAAATTTATTGACCAATAAAAATGTTTGAAAGTTGAATGCGGGAGAGAGAATTTAAACATATAAATTCCATCTGTTGACGCCTTGTATTGAGTTTTGCTGTTGATATGGAATAAACTTTGTTCAGAAATGCTTATAAAAAGTCTTTGTTAAAAAATTCCATGTAGACCTGTATTTTTTTCACAAAAAATGGAGTAAAACAATTCATTAAGCTCTTGCACAGATTGCTCTATGCAAATATTTGTTTTGAAAAATGTAATATTCGAACTATTCGTATTGCAGTCTTGTTATTTTTGAAGGATTTACGACACATTAGATAAAAACTTATATTTTGTTATTAAAAAAGGAATATTCAAACTATTTTGATCGTAATCGTAATGTTATGTTGTTAAAAATGTTCTACAACATCCGTGCAGCATCCCTTACTGAAAATTCTCGTTTGTAGCAATAACGAATCAAAACTCGAAGTTCAGCTTCATCCAAAGTCGTTTAGAACTTATTGATGAAAATTTAAACTAAGTACACTAAAAAACAACAACAAAAAATTAAAATTCATAAAATTTGAAATTTTTGCAAGTGTTGTAGAACTTTTTTAGCAACGTAATATTACTGCAGGATTTATAACACATAAGCCAAAAACTTTTTTTTTTATGAAAAAAAGGTAATAGTCAAAATATTTGAATTGTAATCGTAATGTTTCTGTAAGATTTGAAACACATTAGCTAAAAACTTAAATGCTTATCTGTTTGCGCAATGAGGATCAACTCTTAAAATCACCCATACCAAGTTCATTTTTAAACCGTCAAAAATTTCATATTTACCTGTTTATGAAATTGGTATACTTATTTATTTTTTTTACTGAGGTGTCTTATATATATATATATATATATATATATATATATATATATATATATATATATATATATATATATATAAGCTGAAAAATTGCGAAAAAATGGAGGAAAAAATTATTAAAAATCCGGAAAACAAAATAAAGAAAGGATATAATCTCTTCATCAGCTCACACGATTATATCCGCAAAAAGGAGTGCTTTCTAATATTGTATCAATATAGCCAAAGCAAAATATATCAATACAATAGTGCGAGGAGCACTCAAAAAAATTGAAACGAAATTAGAACACATTAAGTAAAAAATAAACAAATTAATTAATTTTAAATCATTCTTGAAAGATGCCGGTACGAGTAAGTTCATTTAAATTCGCTCCTCACTATGCAGATTTCCTCTCGTGTGCTGTTCTATAATCTCTTTACATTTTTTTACATTTTATTTACCGTTTTTTGTTTTATATTTTTGTTTATTTTTTACTTAATGTGTTCTAATTTCGTCTCAATTTTTTTGAGTGCTCCTCGCACTATTGTATTGATATATTTTGCTTTGGCTATATTGATACAATATTAGAAAGCACTCCTTTTTTCGGATATAATCGTGTGAGCTGATGAAGAGATTATATCCTTTCTTTATTTTGTTTTCCGGATTTTTAATAATTTTTCCCTCCATTTTTTCGCAAATTTTTTTAGCTTATTTTATGAGTTCTATATACTTGCAGCTTATGCGCAGTTAATATAACTTATTAATTTTCTTCGTTTTTCTCTTTTTTTCTCTTCGTTTTTTTGTGCTATATATATAAAGAGAGAAAGATTTTTTTTTAAATTTGTATAAAATTTTATTAAAAAATGTTACAAATTATTACACAAAATTTGCAATTTGATCCAGAAATGTAGAATTAAATTTCATACTATAAATTTCTGTTTCAGAGAGAGGGTCTTAAGATTATCATAAATATCTTGCGTATACGTATTCATTTCTTTTCATGCACTGTTACTAATTTGTCGATCAAAGAATAATTTCCAATTTATTAATTTATCGTTCAAATTTCAATTTTATGGGTTTATTTAGCAATAATAGTTTGTTTTTTATTATAATACTATTCAATTAGGGTATATAATCGTGAAAGTAGGGAATATAACTTTTAAAAAACATCAGTATTAGGAATAAGTCGAGCACTGGTGCATAATCATAAGAAACATCCGGTATAGGGAAAGTATTAAACGAGAACACATTCTTGCTTCGTTAAAGTCCCGATTAATCCGTTTATTGATATTAATAAACATCGGTTGTTAATAAAAACCTCGTCATTAATAACCCGTATATTCTGCTCTTGCGTTGTCCCTAATCTAACCTAATTCTGGTAGACGGAAAAAATACTTAATTATGCAAATTTTACGACCGTATCTATTCGGGTGGTTGTCCCCAAAATTATGTATTAAATAATTATTCTAACGTAATTAGGATTACAAGTCTAAAGAAAGGTACTTTCCCCACTTTCATTTATTTTTGTATGCCTGCTAAGGCAGAGGGGTGCGATTGTTCTTGTTTTCCAGTGGCGCCATCTATGGCCAGGAATTCGACTTCTGCCACACCCATACGTCACACCCGTTTATAGGGCGGACCCATTCATACATTCATCCACAGATCGTTATTTTGACCTGAATCAGAGAATGACCAATCTCCAATCCAGTTCCCCCAGAGGTTTGGATTTGTTATGGGGAAAATGGAGGACTTTGCAACTCGACAGATTTAACGTGTATCATATGACACGGGGAGTCTTCGGCCGGCGGGGTTCAAACCCACGAACACTCGGACACGGGCCCAGCGCCCTACCGACGAGGCTATCCCGGCCTCCCACTTTCCTTTTATCTAACAAATTGATTAAAACTCTTCAGCTGTTCCGAAACTCTTCTAAATTTAACTAATTACACTTATTGAATTGTGATATAATCTTAAAACAAATAATACTTTTTTAACTAGTCATTTTTTAAAAATCACATAAAATTGAAATGCTTTATTGTTTTTGTTCATATACTTAGCTCATCAAAATACTAACCTCTGAGTGATTAATGTTAATTGATAAACTATTTATAACAATACAATTATACCTTATATAATTGTATTTGTAATTAAAAATATATAAATTATTAAAAGTTCCGTTCTGCTGTATTTTGTAGCTTATTAAAATGCAAATTTGCTGCAATCTGCTAAAACTGTTACCAATAGAACCACAATATTTTTCAAATTAAATTTGATAGCTGGATTAAAGTTCAACTTGATTTGACTTAATTTATTTGATTAGAGTTCAACTTGAACGAAAAAATGCTTCACTGTAACATCTTATTTTTATTGTAACTAACTTGTATGCTATTATAGGGCAAAACACGATATCGTGTATGATATAACAAACACGATATTACCACCCGAGAAAAAATCTGCTAAAATTACCGTACCGCATCGTAAAGACAATTCCGGTAAAAATAAATAAATAAATACCATAATTCTGGAAATAAAAGCAAAATATATGGTTTTTTAACTATTTATATGGTAACGATTTCCGTTCATAAAGTAATAGTTTACCCGAAATTCTGATTTTCAAAACTACAATACTTCTTATTACCACACGTTGTTTGGAAAAATACAAAACAAAAAAGTTAATGTGTCCGAAAAAATGGTTTTTATTCCATGCTCTGAGGTATCATGATAAAATTACCAACTTATATCACATTTACGAAATGTTAGTACTCATAATAAAACGATATTTTACAGTTAATTTTAGCAAAATTATTACTAAAGCGCTTCGGTAAAAATTATCGTACTTTTTGGTGTTCCTGCAGAGCTACACTGTAAGAAATTTTGGTGTATAATTGCCATAATTTTTCGTGCTGAGGTAAACTAAGAACATTTTAAAATACAAAACAGTTGTCATCATTCTTGCAAAATTGACAAAATAACAATTGTTTGAACGAGTTATTGCAAATTTATTATAAAAAATATGCTTGCTTTTTAAACGAAATGTTTTTACAGAAAAGCCATAAATTGATTCTAATGCGCATAAAAATATGTGTTGTCAGTAAACAAATAAAAATGAATAATTCTAAACTATAACTGCGAAAAATTAAATAAAAAACTTGACTGCATACACTGTGAAAATGTCAGATTACCTCAATACCAAAAATCGCGGCAACTAAACGCCGAATTTTTTACGGTGCAGAAACACGGCAAATTTTGCCCTATTCTGGTTGGTTTGACCATACTTTTTTTTCCTCAGTGCATAATAATCACTAAGGCCCGGATTATGATGACATTTGCATTTTTTTTGCATTTTTTGCATTTTTGGACATTTTTTGTCCTTTAGAGCATTTTTTTAGATTTATAGGGAATTTTTTTTTTTAAATTTGGGGGTGTATTTTGCATTTTAAAGCATTTTTTATGTCTTTTGTTAATTTTTTCCAATTTTTATTATTTTTTGGGGCATTTTTATTACATGAAATACAAGATTTGTCTTATAATTTGTCTTGATTCAGAAGATGCTGCATCAATTAAGATAGCGCAAAACGTGTTGGCCTCTGATAAAATCGAAGGAAACTTATAATTTATCAAGTCTAACTTTGATATTGTGTCCTCGACAATTACAAGCTTGGAGAAACAAGAATTGGAACTTTGCGATGAAATAAATTATATTGACGTAGTGAGTCAAGTGTTGCAAAAAGCAAGGGGAAAGATAGCACAAGGTGTAGCAGCTAAATTGAACACATTTTGGAGAAGAATACTGGTTTACAAACAATGAAGAAAGTCTCTAAAATATTAACAGGTGAAGCAACATCTTTTCAAATTGAAGAAGAATTGTCAGTAAGTGAGACCGTCTTTTTCAAGTATGCACCAGTAACATCAGTAGACGTTGAAAGAAGCTTCTCCAGGTATAAAAATTTACTTTCAGACAAGAGACGCTCGTTTACATTCCAAAATATCAAAAATCATTTAATAATCCAATGTAATTCTGATATTTAGTAATATTATGAGATGGAAGTTGTTATATTCATTAAAGTTTTTATACAAAATGAAAATGTTTTGGAGTCAATACATTTTCCTTTTTTTTGTTGTTGTTATTTTAGGATATAAAACATATTTTTCAAACTTTAATGAACGTAGAACAAGTATTGCATTGCTTTATATTTTTGTGAAATTACTCATAATAATTTTAAAGAGTAAAATTTTGTTTTAGTTCAATATTTTTACTTTATTTAAGTCATGTCATAAAGCATTTTTAGCGCAATTTTCGCATTTTAGAGCATTTTTTAAGGGCATTAGTTGAGATTTTTTAGGTCATCAAAATCCGGGCTCTAATAATCACAGTATTATAGCACACAGCATGATATTATTTTCAATGTAACTACAATAAGCATGATATTATTCGTTATATAACTACACTAAGCCACACCCCGATATTATGCTATACAGCACGATATAATGATATGGTTCAGTGTTAAACCAAATTTTTTAAAAATGTGTTTGTAGATTTATTGAAGTAAAAAAAAAACACAATGATGTTTGCATCATATACTTAGAGAATTAACTAGGAGAATGCAATCGTTATTTTCATTTCATTTTTTTTTTTTTCCGATCGATTGTGTCACATGAATCGCCTTTCATGAAAACGGATTCTGCTTAACAAGAAGTATATGTGTCTGTGTCGGATCCTTTGATTAGCGTTTTTCAATCGAATATTTTCTTTTTTCGGGGACTGTGACACAGTATCGGATAAAACAGCTATGTTCCTATTAGTAATATAATCCATGCAATAACACTTTCGTCCTTCGAAAATAATAATCTATGAAATTAAATAGTATTTGAAAAAGAAATGAACTTACCCTGTAGCTTAACTTGGATTTTTTTTTTTTTTCCGTTCTCCGTATATTGGAATCTAAAATAATAATAATTAAAAGAATTATTTACCAAAATAAAAAATTACATTTGTTGTAAGTTTGAAGAAAAAATTCATGTAATTATATGAACTAAAATTAAATACACTCGAGAAGTTTTGCTGTAAGATAATGGATTTTCTGGTAAAGAAATAATAATTCTGGTTAATAAAAGAAAAATATACGACATTAAAACCATTCAATTGGTATAATATTTCTGTTTATATGATCATGAATTACTGAAAATTCTGGTTTTCAAAATTACTGCACTACACTTTTTTTCTAAGAGAATATAATGATTTCTCATAGAAAATTATGACAACCACCCTTAAATATTTCGTTATAATTATGTGACAATTTGTAAATACACTTTTTTTACCGCTTGCGAACATATTTTTGCGATTTGTAACTAACACATAATTTTTAATATGTTCTAGTTTTTTAGGTTATAATAGGTTAGGTTTCATATTATGCTTATACCTGGATATGAAAAACATCACTACTTGAAAAAAAATTATGAAAAAATAGAAATTATTACTAAAAAATTTTTTTCTTGAAACTATAGAGTAAACGAGTTTAATAAGAATATTACAGAATGTTTTGAATTGTGTAATTATTTTTTAAAATATAACTAAAAATTGAAGTGCAATTAACATTAAGAAACTTACGATTGTTCACCAAACTAAACTAGCTGAACTAAATTTTCCGGATAGCTATATATATATATATATATATATATATATATAAAGAGGGAGAGAGAGAGAGGATTTTTAAAAGAAGAAGAAGGATTTTTAAAAAATTAAATAAAGAGAGTGAAAGAGAAACGAAAAAACTTGGAATTACAATGTTTCTAAAAACATCTATTTAAATACCATTTTGAATCAAATGAATAAAATTAAAAGAATATGTAGTAATGCTTAGATGTAGTGAAGTTTATGTTATTACTAGATCTCTTTCTTGTCTAGCTTGTCTCAGCTCACTTGTTTCTATTAATGTTCGACAAAAGCAGTGTGATCTCGATCTCTTTCTTGCCTAGTTTTTCTCTGCTCACTTGTTTCTGAAGCTCGTTCTTCTCTTCTCCTTTTTGCTTGATTTGTAGTTCGACCAACGGCACTTCGCTTTGGTGGCATAATTGAGGGGTAAATAAAACGTATTTCCAAAAAATATTAATAAATTTCACGTATTAATTATTTATTCTCGTATTAATAATTGCAAAAGTTTTTTTACATCTTAAAAAACAACCTACAAACGTATTGCATCCTATAAAAATAATAGAAGTTGCCATCTTCAGTCATTGTAAAGTAGGAATAATACAGAATATGATATCACGCGAATAATACAAATTATAACAATAATACAAACAATCTCAGGTGCAGAAATCTAGCAAATATTACATTACGTCATACTGCTATTTTCGAACATCATTACTAATTAAATGTTATTTTGATATTTTTTGAATGAAATTTGCTTTTGCCTTGATATTTATTAAACAGTTTTCACAATTCACGATCGCAACGGTCGAGTACGCCATCTAGCGGCAGCCTGAAAATAACAGACATTAATTTATTTAGTTCCATCAAAATCATTGGCAGAATCAGACGCCAGCAAATACGAAGCAAAATTTCCCTAAGGAAAAGAAATTGAAAAAACTCACCAGAATATTGGAAAATCTTTCAGAAGCAGAACACGCCAAACATTTGAAGAAAAATTCCTCAATAATTTTTAACTTCTATGATCAACAAACTTGCAACTGATAATTTCCGACTTCGGTATTGCATACTGTTCAGATGTGTGTATTACGGTAAAATGCATTTCTTCTGTCTTCAATTCATTACAAATTAAAGTGAAATCAACATTGCTTTCTTCATTCCAATGAATAAATGTGAACGTACAGAACTGTAATAGTTATAGAATATTCTTCTTCTTTATAGAATAGTATATATTTCTGTATCTACATAATTCAGAAAACAACAATAAAGTATCATCGGTATTACTTAAAATAGTATCATTTGTGCTAATTATTAGTACATTTTTATCGTTTTCTTGGTAAGTATTTTTTAGTTTTGAAAGAATAATTTCAACTAGAATTCAGGTATTCTGTTTTAAAGCTACATATTAAAATTCATATCGAGATCTTACAATTATAAAATTTTGCTGTGTGCTATGTTCTCTAAAAGTAATGAAAAGATAATCTATGTATATATTATTTGAAAATAAAAAATATGGTATTATATTTGGTATTTGGTGAAATATTTCGCTCATGAAAAATAAAATTGCATCTTGTTTTGTTTTTGGCAAATCCCAAAGACGAATTTTCGTAGCACTAAAAAATGACGTCAAAAAAGAATCTTTATTTATTTATTTATTTATTTTTGTAAGCATTCTTTATTTTACGTTTTTCAGTTTCTAAATAATAATTTTTATTGAAACATAAAATTTTTTTATAAACATTTTTGTTAAAAAACTTTTTTTTACAAAATTGAATTTCATAAAATTATGAGGCTTATGTACTCTTTTTATTCATTTTAATTTTTGAAGTACGTAATATGATTCTTAAAACTATGGAAAGTTTAAATAGGCCTTTCATGTTATATCATTAAATTTAGCAAAACTATTTCTCGGGCAGTAGGTTTTAACTCTTATAAGAATATACATATTTTTTTTTCTGTTTATGTACAAATATCTTTTCCGATGTGCTTTGGATGTTCCTTCTCTAAAAAAAAGAGATACCATTTTGTTTTCGCTTGCATAAGAAAGAATATCAAACATTTTTCTTTTTTAAATTTAATAAGCCACAATAAAGAAGGAACGTTGCATTGCTACAAGCTACATTAAAGACGTCTCCAAAGTAACTAAATGACTGTTCATATAAAAATCGCAAGTATTCGTCTCATACAACAGCGCCCCCTATAGTTCGTTGCGATCGCGAATACTAAATCCGTGATATGACCAATAATTACGAAATCTATTCTCGTTGATTTTACGTGCTTATGCTCACCTAGCATAAAGAAACTTGCACGAATTATAATTAAATATTAAAGTATATGTAATTTACTTTTCTAAATGAATAGAGTTATAAGTTATAAATTTCACTGTTGTTATCTTCAAGATATTTGAAAATTGAATCGTTTATAGCAAAATTTAAAACAATGGCTAACTTTTAACCAATCAGAAAATTCCATTTCGATTTTCACTTATACGGCTGGAACGGTTTGTCGCAGAATGTTCTAATGTCGACAGTGACCTTCCTCGTGTTTTGAACTATCTGTATGCCGAGTTTCATAGCTTTCTGTCGGATGGTTTAGGAGTCTATAAAGGACAGACGGACAGACACACTTTCATTTATATATATATATATATATATATATATATATATATATATATATATATAGATTAATAAATTTTCTAAAAACTTCTTTGCTAATTTATATTTTTATCCCGTGCAAACCCAATAAGGACAAATCCGTGGCTAAAAATCTGTACAAATCTCTCCCCCCCCCCTCTATTTTTAAATAAGTGTTGATTTTCAAAAATAATTAAAATTATATAATTAAATACCAACGTTATTAATTATAAACTTCTTTAAATTATCCAGTATAATAATACCTAACACACATCCATTTTTGCGCTAAACCTTGGTAACTAACAAATCAAACACGTTTCAGTGCTGCAGTACGGACGCGCCATAGAACAAAATTCCTCCATTGACGCTTTTAACGCCAATTGAGCTTCTGTTTTCATATTTTGTAATCTAGTAATCTTATTACGAAAATATTTTAAATCATTCTTTAAAGATTCCACTACATGTAAGTTCATTTAAATTTGCTACTCGCTTTACAGATTTCGTTTTTTGTTTTGTTCTGTTTCTTCTTTACATTTTATTTTCTGTTTTTTTGCGTGATATATATTTTTCTTAATGTGTTCCATTTAGTTTATTAGTTAATGTGTTCCAATTTCTTTGAGTGCTCCTTACTCTATTGTATTGATGTAATTTGCTTTGGCTAAATTGATACAATATTAGAAAGCACTTCTTTTTGCGGATATAATCGTGGGAGCTGATGGCGATTAGATATTTTTACTTGTTTTGTTTTCCGGCTTTTTAATATATATATATATTTTTTAATATATATTTTTTTTAATATTTTTTAAAAATATTTTATTTTAATAATCTTTCTTCTTCTCTTTTCATAAATCTTTATTATTTTCCATGTTTTCTCTCTCTTTATGTATATATAAGTCCCATTCCATGACATAATTGTTTAGCACAAATTAGCATACTACATAGCATACAAATTATTGACTACCATTCGTACCGTTAAGAATGTTTTCTGTACTTGAAAATCTAATCATCACAACCTAAATAATTTGGGTCGATGTATTTTTGTTTTTCCTCTATATATTGAATTTCACATTAACGGCAATTAGATACCTGCAAGATACGTCATTATGGATCAATCGTGGCGTTATTTCTGTCACGAGTCAGAAGCCAGTGAGGATCAACACACACGTGTGACAACGCTTACAGGTATCCAGTTAAATCTGATTCGAAAATTGATGTTAAAGTTACACTTTATCTCACTGAATCAATTTTCTTATCAGATTTAATTGGCTACTTGCAAGCAACCTCACGTGTCTGTGTTAAACCTGATTGGCTGAATCACGCGTGACGTCGCTTGTAAGTATCCAGTCATAATATGTGTTATTTAGCATATTTTTTATTGTTCCGAGAAATACATTTCAGTTCAAACATATTTCAAAATTTCGAGCTCTGTTTTGACACGTGGTCTGTAAGGGACGCCCGGAACTCACAGCCGGAAATACCGTCACAAGCAGCTGAGGGGCCCTTTTCTTTTATGAAGTGTTTTTTCATGGGCTTCTATACAGGTCAAACTAGAGAAGCACCCCTAACGGCGTACGATGACATTTCCGAGCATGGGCTCAATCCAATTTTAATGCTAATGATATATCCTAACTCCCCTAGAATTTTGTCGCAACATATCTATACGACCACTTGTTATTATAACGTTTTTAACCTTGTACAAAAATAGACTAAAAATATCATTTTTAAAAAAATCTGTAGCCCTAGGAGAGACAGTAATTTTGAGATTCGAAATCCCTACACTCGATTTACTCAAGATCAAGTAGTATAAATGCAACAAAAAAATCTTTCCCTAATATTATTCATTAACCTCGATTCTTTTAATCTATGAAAAATCTGTCCAAATTGGTGATTTTTAAACGAATTTAATGACTTTTAAAATATTTATGTTATTTGTCCGTTCTAAATCCCAGATAGTTCTTTACGACAAGACGGTATATAGCTTAAAATTATTGCTTTGATTCAAGTGTAAGACACTTAAACTGCAGCTTTTTTATTTTCTTAGTGAAGGAGCTTTTCAATTAAATTGTTTCGTTTCATGTATTGATTTATTACAAAATGATCATTTATAATATAAAACTGCAGTTTCTGTAAGGTTAATATGCAATTCGTGTTAATAGGAAAATTTCGCAGTTCAAGGTTTAAAAACCAAAAAATTTGGCTCCTCAAGTATTATTCATCTTCATGACGAAATTACTTATTCGACAATTCGCGTTGAAAAAGAATGATATAAAATTTTGTGAGGTGCTTTAAGGCTATAAAATCAATGCGGCGACCACTCGTATGCATTTGCCTTTATAACAATGCTTAGAATATTCGAATTATCGTTTATAGCCCTTTCCACCTTCATTTTTTTTCTATTTACGGCTCACTTGCGTATCGTAAAGTTCACTAATCCATGAATCGCATTCTATCGCTACGAATCAGGACAATATCGCGGCCGAATTCGGGTATCTGAACAAAAACGATAGGATTACTTTTATTCGCAAAAAGTGTTCTGACACCGAGGTGGGTGTAATAACAGTTATCAACTCACGTGCCTTTCTAAATGCATCGCACCTTCCCCATATTTTTTTTATGAATCGTAAAAGTTTTTTTTAATGACAATAAAAAAGAATTATTCTTTGGTCTAGAAAGTGAGTGTCCAGAGATTTAACGCTCTGAAATAAATTTCTGTAGATGAATTGATATAATTTCATTTCACCTGCATCATGTCATAAAATTGAAGCTGTTCTCCCATCCCGTGTAAGTCTGTTCTGTGAAGGTTCCGTTGTGGTGAATGCTGTGCTGTTTTTATAACCAGTAAGTAGTAACAGTTACTCACGTCTGTTACGTTTAAGTTTTGTTTATCTTTAACCAGCACCTTCTATGCTAATTATGAAAACGGCGTAAAATGCCATGGTGTCATGAAATTAAAGTTGTTGTTCCATTGCTTTCAAAACTCTTCTGTGAAAGTTTTGTTTATAAAATAACCTTTATTATAAATAAATAACCTTTAAAATAACGTGAACATATAAAATAACGTTTGTTGGAGAATACCAAGCCACTTTTTGCTACTTTTATAACCTATGAGTTTGTAACAGTTATTCTGGATTGCTAGGTTGTGATTGTACCTCTACCAGCTTTCTTTATGTAAAAAGGGTAAAATGTCAACTTATAAAAAAGCCACAGTTTTGTAGAAAAGAAAAATCTCCACTACAAGAAGCAAATCAAAGTGATATAAAAGCAGATTTTCGTTTTCACGCGCGATACAATTCCAAGGGAGACTCATTTAACGGAAACAAACGAGGTAGAATGTTAAATTTGAAAGAAATGAGCTTCAGCGGGTCTCAAATTGCAAGAAAAATAGAAAAGTTTAAGGCAATTATGAATAGTTTCAGGAATCCTGAAATTTATGGCAGTAAACAGCGTATTGAAAAGCAAAAGAAAATTTAATTCAGACAAAAAAGACGAATTTGGAAGCCTGCTTGTTGCAATAATATGTCATCTGCACAAATTAATAATGAAATGCAGTTACCTTGTAGCTACCGCACGTTAAAAAATTATTTAAGTATTAATCCGAACATTCAATTCAAAAGTATTAAAGGAAAACCTCCGCTTACTGTATTACACAAAGAGGCTCGTTTAGCATTTGCAAAAAAAACCTCCGCTTACTAAATTACACAAAGATGCTCGTTTAGCATTTGCAAAAAGAATTCTGCTTACTAAATTATACAAAGATGCTTGTTTAGCAGTTGTAAAAAAACCTCCGCTTAAATTACACAAAGATGCGCGTTTAGCAGTTGCAAAGAAACCTCTTAAGAAAAGAATTTTAAAAATATTTTTTCTGTTGCAAGGAAGTTTAATTTGGACCAGATGGATGTCGATATTTTCGGTGTGATTTAAGAACTGAACCACACTTATTTTAGAAACGTCAATTTGGTGGTGAGTCCGGTATGGTTTAAACCACTTTTGCAGAAGACGGTATAACTCTAATTATATTATTAAAAATTAAAATGAATTCAATTATGTATCAGAATATATTGGGAGTTAATGTATTGCCTGTTGCTCCTCTTATAGCATCCGGAGATTGGACCTTCCAACAGGACAATGCGGCAGTCCATACTTCATATTCAACTAAATCCTGGATGGAAGTAAATGAGGTTAAAACCTTGAGTGGCCATCTCGTAGCCCAGATCTGAATCAAGTAAAACCTTTGGGGCATATTAGTAAGAGACGTTTATAGACCTGGTAGGCAATTAAAGAGTGATGCGAATTTGATTGGTGTAATCAATATGTCCTGGAGCAATATTGAGACCAGAATTTTACGAACTCTATCTGGAATGCGAGATTGATAAATATGATCAAAAACAGAGGATCTCACGTTGATTACTGATGCAATAATTGTACCGACTTTATACTTACAACTTTTGTCGTGTTGAAATCTTACTATGATACATAGAGTACTGTATAATGTATTTTGCTATTAACTTCATATTGCTTTGATATTATTTTGTCATAATCTATGGATATATCATAAAATAAAACCGTATTAGTCCTTTTTTCTTACGTTTTATCACCTTCTTCAGTGATTTTTTACAGCACTGTAGTTAATATTCCAACATAGTTATTATTTCGTTTGTTCATTTGTCTTAACTAATAATTTAAGTAGTATATAAAAAAAAAATTAGATGTTAAGTTTTTACTTAAAATTAATTTTGTTAAGTTATGATTAACATAAGTTGCGTTAATGCCTTAGGGTTTCATAGTTAATTATACGTTAAGCATTTATTTAGAATAATTTTGCATTTTTATAGAAATAAAAACTTAGTAATTATTTAGATTTATTTTTGATCCTTTTTATCTGTAGATAATATTAAACATAAAGGGTGCTATGGTGCCGCATATTGTTATACCAATTATTGGAGACGGTATTTGTCTTTTTTAAGCAATTAAACAATAATCAAGCTACGAGTCGAGAGGTGCGTGAGGAAGTAAATACAGTAGGTAATGGTGGATTTGGATCAGTTTTCCATGTTATCTTATGACAGAGATGGAAATAATTTTAATACTTTTGCTGCCTACTATGCTGAAATGTCTTGAACTCATATTTACGGTAATTCGGTGATTCGTGTGTGCTGCGGGACAGATTTTCAATTATAACTAAAATTCCATACATACATAGAAAGTATTGACAATATCGGGACATCTCTTAAAAATAGTTAAAATTGAAAAGAAAATACTTCCACGCGAGTAAGGCCGCGGCCATAACTAGGCGGTGAAAATTTTGGGATATTATATTGTTAGATACTAATTAAATTGTTTAGAATTAGAGGAGGGGTAGAAAAGAATATTTAAATACAGCTATGCTGAGCCACGATAGCTCGGGGGATAGAGCGTTCACCTTCCAATGCGGCGAACCGGGTTCGAATCCCAGTGGATACGAATTCCTCACCCGGCTTGCACCGACCACAGCGCTCACGTAAAATATCCTCAGTGGTAGACGGATCATGGGTTAGAGTCCCCTTGCAGTCAGGCTAACCGTGGGGGGTTCTCGTGGTCTACCTCTCCATGCAACGCAACTGCGGGTTAGCTAAATCAAAAAGTCCTCCACGAAGGCAAATTTCTCCCAATACTCGATCCAGGAGTTCCCTTGTCTTCTGGATTGGGTTCAAAATTACAAGGCTATGGAGATGAACAGTAGTAGTCGTAAACCCATAAAATTAGGTCGGCTATTCAACGCGACGGTTATAAAAAAAAAATAAAAAAAAATACAGCTGTGCTGGGACCGAGATAGCCTGGTTGGAAGGGCACTAGGCCCATGTGCAAGAGTTCGTGGCTTCGATCCCCGCCGGCCAAAGTCTCCCCGTGTAGTAAATGGTGACTGATGCACGTTAGATCTGTCGAGTCTCCATGTTCTCATAAAAAATCAATACCTCTGGGGGTACTGATTCAGGAGTTTCCTCGTCTTCTGGATTTTTCAAAATTACAAGGCTACGGAGTTGATCATATATAGTCATAAACCCAAAAATTGGATCGGCTGGTCACCGACGGATATAAAATACATCTGTGCTGGGTATTCGACATGGTTACCATTAGATTTTAAATGTTGTACAAGATAATTTTGTAAGGTGACCAACCTAGTCCCCAAAGTAAGCTAATACATATTTTAAAAGTTATTCCAACGACTTGTAAAAGCTTGAAAAAACTGAGATTTATTAATTGATATTAATACATTTCATCTAGGTGGGAAAATCATGCCGAATTGACAATTTTCAAGAAGTTTAATATTTTTTTAAAAAAATAGTTTAGCCATTTGTCTCTTTTTAAGTCGATACAATTCTTCGTAGCAACATAATGTTTATAGTTCAAAATTATATTTTTGATTCGATGGTCTCACACGTTTGCACTACTAAATTAAATCATATTATATCCAACAATTTTATTACATAAGGGCTGAAATCATCGCCTGTAAATTTTTGAATCGCCCTTTATAAAAAAATATAATGAAAGTATAATATTTTTGGCGAGATGTAATGTACAATAAGTAAAGATTGAATTAATAAATTTGAATAATAAATCCTTTCCAAGGAAACAATTTAAAAACCTCTGGCTGCTAAAGTATACTCAAAACTTTTCGAAGTCACGCAATAGGCTATCAGATTCACATCAGGAAAGTTGTCTTTATGATCCGTTGTTTTCTCCATTAAGCACGAATTCTTTTCCGTGATCAAACGGATACCTTTTGAGACAAAACCAGAAGCTAGAGTTGAGGTGTTTTGTTCCTTTCCTTTCCAAACATGATTAAGTTGCCCACATCACGAACAAGATAGGAATTTGACGTTTAAGCCCTTGTCACTTACTTTATTTCAAACTAGATGATTGATTACAAGAAAAGTTTGAAGGAAGCTGTGAAATTTTAATTGCGAAATAAACAGTGGCAACAACTTATGACGAATCATTTTTAGGTGGGATTTTGACTTTTTACTTATTCATTCGAATTCATTTTGTTTTGGGAAATTACTTTCTTTTAAAAAAGAAGGAACTAAACTACTGGTCAAATGCTGTTAATATGACATGGGGACCCCATTATGCTTTATTAAATAATTAAATTTTTACTTTAGAACCAACTTTAGAAAAAGTTTTCAAGAATGCTAATTATAAGGTGAACATAAATGAAAGAGCTTAGTCAAACATTTACATATTAGAGCCACTTGATCTCTACTACTTGATTGCTGATTCAATGTTTGAAGGTGAGAGAAAGCATAAAGGTTAGCCAAGCACTATCGCGTTTTCTAATGACTGTTTACTCCCTCAATTTCTGAGGAGAACGGTAAAAAAAAAATAGTAGCAAAAATTTACTTCTTGTATGAAAGAACTATAATTTTTTTTAACCGTGTTAACTCTAAGAGACTTTGTTAAAGTGGTCCCTTGGGTTGGCGACAAATTTCAATTGTAGAATTTTGCAGAAACTCAGTTTTTGGTTGCTATGATATTTTTTAATCCTGTCTCTGCTTTTAAAGACGTCAGCATCGGCTTACCACAATTTCTATTAACCGTTATGTGATTGGTTCTTGGTTTATTTTTATATGTATATACATAGGTATGTTTTCAATTCGACAAACATCAGAGCCGCGATGGCTTAGGGGATAGAGAGTTCGCCTTCCAATCAAGCGAACCGGGTTCGAATCCCTGTCGATACAAATTCCGCATCCGGCTTGCACAGACCACAGTGCTGACGTGAAATATCCTCAGTGATAGACGGATCATGGGTTAGATTCCCCTTGCCATCAGGCTAATTGTGGGAGGTTCTCGCGGTCTTCCTCTCTATGCAACGCAAATGCGGGTTAGCTCCATCAAAGAAACCTTCACGAAGGCAAATTTCTCCCAATACTCGATCCAGGAGTTCCCTTGTCTTCTGGATAGGGTTCAAGATTACAAGGCTAAGGAGTTGAACATTAGTAGTCGTAAACCCATAAAATTGGGTCGGCTGTTCAGCAACGGTTATAAAATCTAGCTACACATAGAGATAAATGGTAAGAACATGTTAAATTAAGAATTCGGTAGACTTCACTTCTACCATTCAGGATTAGGCTTATATCAACAATCTAGTCACCTATAGAGATCAATGATGAGAACATGTTTAAATTAAATTTTCAAATTGGTAAATTTTTAGGTTTAAAAACATATTACGGTCAGCAGTCAGCAGCAATCATAGAGCATTAATTTATTTTGTGATAGTCTTGTAATAATAATGCCTTAGAAGACAACTATGTTTTTAAACATCTTCTAATCTTTCTACATTCTTAGAAAGTTGTGAATTTTCTTGAACCATAACATTGTTCAAATTTGCTGCAACGTTAATATGATATTAAGTTAAACCATATCATAGTAATTCTTAAACTTTAGAATACGATGTTATGGTTCATCCTAAACGAAAATAAGAAATTTGCACCATATTAAAGTTCAAAATACCAATATTATAGGACTTCTTGAATGACGTGTTTGTTATTGATAATTAATGAAAAAAAAAATCATTTTAAACTAATGATTTTTTTTATACTTTTTGAAAGAATTGGGTAAAAACTACAGAATTTTTATTTAATAAAAATCTATCGATTTCCCTCTCAGCCTAAACTAATGATATATGCAGAAATAGTTATAACTCAGCACATAATGAAAAAAATTTATTCCAACCTTAATACGATAATGCCTGCTGCCATGTCATAATGCTTCTTTAACAATATAATACGGTACTATGGTTTATCTGAAAGGAAAACATGGTTCAATTTTGCACTTCATTATGGTTGTAGTAATTTTGCACCACATTAAGATTCACGGAGCCAATATTATGTCCATGGGACTTCTTGAATGATTAAGAAATAATACAAAAATCATTTAAGATGAATCAATGGTTTTATATTTTCTGAAAGAATTGTGAAAAAACTTTAGACTTTTTATTTAATAAAAATCTACCAACTTCCATCTGCCATTCAATCTTAACTAATGATATATCTCAACATGGTTTTATCGCAAAACAACTCCGCACACACACACACACACGCAGACAAAGTCTACTCAGATTGAAGGATGTAGGAAAAATTGTATATTTTTTTTCTCTGATTATCAACACAAAATGACCTGATTCGGCATCGTGACACGCGGATTTAGACGAGGTGAGGTTGACGAAATATTGACATTTGACGTTTTTACCCACCCTGCATGATAAGAATTGTCCTTTAAAGCAACAAGAAACGTGAACAGGAGACAGCTGGACAATTACTGCACTATAAACTTCTGGACAAATAAAATAAATCTTCGTTTTGTGTTGTATATCCGTTTATTTTCGGCATGAAAGAGGCCTTATGGCGGTACATAAACTGGTGACATAACCAAGTTTATAACTTTTGGTTTAAGTTCTCAAAAGAAGTTACTTTTTGATGTAAATAAATATTATATTGCAAAATCACGAATGGAATTGCACTTTTATGAATTGATATCGGCTATGTATTGAATGTTTGTGAAGCAAATATGTGTTTGCAAATAATAAACTTTTGCAATTAAGTTTATATTTCAATAAGATATAAAATAATTCGCTTTTTGTTTTAAAGATATCGTGTGTGTATGTATACTAAAACGAGATAACTTAAGTTCGCGGGGAAAGAGCGGTATATTCCCATGACGCAGAATTTTTATTAAGCATATTTGCCTTATCTTTTTTAATTATTTTGGATTAATTTTGATCAAAACAAGGGGAAAATATCATCTTTAGCATTTATGGTAATGAAATACAGCGTCAAACATCGTTTTTTTTTTTTTTTTTTTTTTTTTTTTCTGCGTAAAAAGTAAAATCTTCCAAACACGGCTCACTTCCAAATAATATTTTTTTCAAACTTGCACTCATTTGCAATATTTAAATCTAAAAAAAAAAAAAAAAAAAGAGAACAATTATTCATCATTGAAATTTCTTTAATTTACAAAATCAATTATTGATAAATTTTTCAATATGAATAAAAAACAATTTTTCAAACTATATTTTCTGGACTCTTAAAATTTTAGCACAAGCATAATTTTAATAATTTAAGAGGTTTTTTTAGGACAATTAAGCTTTTTTTTTTGTTTTTTTTTTTGTTAAGTTAAAAAATACTAAAAGATATTTTTGCTAGTAATTAGAGCAATAGAAAATAATAGATAAAAGAGACGCCGGTGTTCCATCTACGTCAAATGTTTAAGTACAAAAAAGCAGATTCGGAAGGAAAAAAAACGATTTTGAGCGTGAATGGAAGGGTTTTTTCTCCGTACGCTGTGTGATGACCCTCTGGAGCACCGATCGATATATATATATATATATATAAGAGAAGCTTGAAACAAATTTTTTCTTAAAAAATACAATTGTTATAGTTTAGAATTGTAGAATTTTGAAATTGCATTTAATTATTTTATATTTTATTTTCACTTATAAGCTTGAGATGAAGTATATCTTCGGGATATATCCAAACAGATAAGGTATATCTTTGGGCTACGGAGACTAAAGTGAAAAATAACACGAATAAAGCACAAAGCAAATAGACGACCTGTCCATTCCTGTACTTGATTTGAACTTTATGCACTTCATTTTAAGATGGATATTTACACTGTTCAGCAGTTGTTTAATAATACATAAAATACAAAGTCGTTACCCAAACAAAGTAAAACACATATTTAAAAAATAAATAACAAATAAATAAATAAATAAATAAAAATAAAAACACGGGTGTTAACCTATAAAAGAGAAAACGCGTGTTATCATATAGTATCTCGGAATTTGCTCTGACAAAATTATTCCAATATGATGCTCCAGTCAGCATTTTTTAAAAAGTGATATAGAATTATACTTCTACGTAGTTTAGATTTTGTAAAAATATCAAGCAATAGTCTAAAACTTTTTTACAGCAAAGAAGAAGAAAAAAAAAAAAAATGAACTTTTTTAGCCAGACACAAATCGGTTTTTTTTTAGATTACTCAAAACTAAAAGTAGCTTTTAAAAAAATCTTAAAGCACAAAAACTTACTGTATGAAATTACTTACTACATACAATTGATAACAGTTAAGTTTCATTGATTTCAATGCTTGAGTAAATACTCACGCAAGTTCTAAAAGTTCATCTAGCTCTATTTTTCCCATCTAATAAAGTAAAGTTTTTATATTCCCCTCCTTTCTTTTTTTTTTTTAAAAAAAAAAGAAGAAAAAAAGATATACTGCTCGTAAAATATGATACTCTATTATCAAAAGTTTTTTTTAGAAATAAAAACAAAAAACAAAAATTTAGCTATAAGAAACTAATTATCTCTTCATTCTCTTTTGTAAAGATATGCTATAAAATGATACTCTATTATCAAAAGTTTTTTTAAAAATTAAAACAAAAAATATAGAACTATAAGAAACTAATTATCTCTCCACTCTTTTTTTTAGAGATATGCTATAAAATGATACTCTATTATCAGAAGTTTTTTTAAAAATAAGAACAAAAAATATATAACTATAAGAAACTGATTATCTCTCCATTCCCCTTTTTAGAGATATGCTATAAAATCAATGCTCTTTTATCAAAAGTTTTTTTAAAAATAAGAAGAAAAAAAATAGAACTATAAGAAACTAATTATCTCTCCATTCTCTTTTTTAAAGATATGCTATAAAATGATACAGTTTAGTTTCAAAAGTTTTTTTCAAAAAATAAGAACAAAAAACAAAAATTTAACTATAAGAAACTAATTATCTCTCCTTCTCTTTCTTAAAGATGTGCTATAAAATGATACACAGTTATCAAAAGTTAATTAAGAAAAAAAAACATCCAAAATTCAAAATTTTTACTAAAATATCTGACAGTCAAATTCGTCTACCATCGCCAAATTAAGTTCTGTTGATCATGCTTGTAACCAAAATGCATTAATAATAATAATTCGCTAACTCAAAACAATTTTAACAAAGCTATTAAATATATATAGCTATCTTACAAAATACATACAATAATTATTCCTAAAAAACTAAAGTTTTAAATTAACGAAGCAAAATAAAATGAAGTTATTGAAAACTTTATTTTAGAAAATATCTTTAATTTTCAAGCATTTTAATTCAAAAAGAAACTGAATTTCTCTTCAAATTAACTAAAAGTCTTTGCTTTTAAGCAATTTCAGTTTCTCAGTTCATCCGAAAGGAGAATTTTGAGACTTTAGGTGCAAAAAATTTTTTTTCACTGAATAAGAATGAGCAGCTACTTGTAATTCATGAAATTGAAAGCAGATGAATAAAATGAAATATTTGCTGATGCAAAAATATGGATTATAAGTGACCTTACATGTTAATTGCATGGCGAACGTGACTTGGCGAACGACCACTAGATGAACTTGAAATTCTCGGAATTCTTCCTGACAAAAAGAAATCTAGAAAAACTGTTAAAAGTTCCGTTCGCAAAGATATCAGGATTGAGTATTAAATTCATTTTTAAATTTTTATAACAAATAATTTAGACTTAGTTCTTAGTGTCGGTAAAAATAATACTCCGGCACACAAAATGTTTATGTTTTTGTTAATTTCAATTTAAAAAGTATCAATATTTCAGAAAGTAGTAGCATTTTTTTTTTTTTTTTTCCATAATACTTAACATTTATGTACTGCCACGATCATAAATAGGTTATCAATAGGAATATAAATTATCAAAGAATCCGCTTCAAATTTATATTTTCAATTCACTTTCAACGAATTTTAAGTTTAAAAAACATATATTGTTAATACTAATAAATAAATTATAACTTATAAATTGACTTGCATGAATTGCGGCGGGCAAGGGGCCAAAACAGCATAATACAATTCAAAGTAATTTTTTTAATTTGACATTCTTTTTTTGTAATGGCAAAGGAAGGTGATTGACGTCATTGTTAAAATCTCCTTCATTGAGCCACCTTCATTATTTTATTATTATTGACAGCAGATATTCTCTCATTCATTGTTCCATAATTAATTCACGTTCCAGTTTCTGTACAAGAAAATAAATTTTTTTTTTCTTTTAATTTCTTAATGTAAACAAATTAAGGATATCAGTGAGACGCTATTAATAATATAGTTTTACATTTAAAACTAAGTTTAATAAGCGTTATTTATCTACATTTAAAATGGTTGTGTACCTTATGATAACCGAATTGCTAGATATATTAAACAGTGACAGCTCGTTGCTTTCAATGAGTCTCGGTGGTTCAGAGGATAAAGCGTTTATCTCCCAATGAGGTGACCAAAGTTCCAATCCCAGCGGTGGCTGGTTAATTTTAATGATGTTTATCTTACAATTCAAAATATTTCGATTATTATTAAATAAAATAATAAAAGATGACAATTACTTCTTGTTTTTTTTTCTATGCTTGAAATTATCTATGAATAAACTAATTGTAGAATTGTATGCAAAAATGTTTCAATTCGTTAAAGAAAAATTTCGCAATGTACCAAAGTAAGCACAAAAAAAAAAGAAAAAAAAAAGAAACGAAATAGCATTGAAGGGAAAATTAGAATTAACTTTAAACCACTGTCTTGACCAAACTATTGGGAGCATAGCTGTCAAGTTGCGGCTTCTGCCTATTATTTGAGGGTAAAAGATACAAATCTGAATCTGTACGTTTTTCGTCTGCTTTTGTAATTTAAAACATCAATTGCAATCCACGATCCGATCATTAAATCAAAAGTTATCCAGAGTGGTCAGTTTATTTTTTTGAGCACTGTACAGAACTGTGTAAGTAAAGATTACTTGAAACCTATTGCAAGATAAAAGTTCAAGGCTTACAAGGATTTGCCTGGCTTAACAATTAAGATTGAGCCCTAGTATGAGAAAATCCGATCATTAGGATCAAAAGTTATTTAGAGTGATTCGTTTTTTTTTTTTTGTTTGTTTTTTTTCTCTCACTCTCTCTCTCTCTCTCTCTCACTGTTTATCACATTATATTGTTTACAAAGTATTTTAGAAATGCCTTCAACAATTTATTTCATCAAAATCCTTTTTCGTTCTACTTTTAAAAACCGAAATAATATTTTTAAAGATAAAATCTATTATTGCACAAAGAAATAAATAAATCCATTTGCACATTATTGATTTATTCGATTAATAACGAACTAGGAAAATTTTGGACCAATTATAAAGTATAGCTTATCAAATAAATGAAAGGATAAAAAATAACAATTTAATATCAGTCAAAAGTATGCTGAATATCATTAAAAAATAGCTAATCCAACTGATATTTTCGAGAGTATTTAACAGTTCCTGTTTTTTTATAGGTACAGAAATGTAATTAAATTTAATCCGTAGAAACATTTTTTTCCATATTTCTAAAATCATTTATTCATATCTAGATATTTAAATACGCGTTGTTCATCCAGCTAGATGGCAGCACCATAGTTAGAGAAAATAATTATTTAAAATATTTTCAGACTTTTCCACCGAATATTTTAATTCATTTTTTTTTTTTAAACTTACTTTTTAAAATAAAGTAAAATAAAAGCAAAAATTTCTTTAAAAAGATTGAAATGGTGCTCTAATTACAACCTAAATACCCTAATGTTGCGAAAATTTTTACCAATAGTTTTTCAAATTTTTACCAATATTTTTTAATTCGAGGACAAACTATAAACGTTAAAAAAAGAATGGAACAGATTGTAAATCTGATTCTTCTGTAACGAAGGAAGTGAAAACAGAAATTAAAAGAGAGCAGCACAATATATATTTTTTCACATCATGAATTCAAGGCCATAATTTATTTAATTTTAGAAAAAAATTTTATATTAAAAATAAATTAAAAATCAGATTGTTTGTCAGTAAAAATAAAATTGGATAGTATTTTAGGTAAACAGATCCATCGAAGTCTTGTGTTGAAATATTGATCCAATTGAAATATAATATATGAACAATAATTATTATCTAAATTAATCATAAGCAGTCATTTTTAATATTTTCCAAGATATGGAATCATCATAAAACATGATTTTGTTCGTATCGATTGTTTTTTTTTAAAGTAAATTATAAAAAAAAAATGGTCAAATTAATAATATTATAGTTTTATTAACTCTTATAATTATATCAAATCAAACTATACTGTAAATTTTACTTCTTTAATCATATTGTTTTAAGTAAGCAATTTTGGAGTTATCATATTTTAAAGTAAGGTCAGAAAATTATATATTATTTTCTAAATTGATGGTTTTGTTTTTAATATTTACTAAGAGATGGCAGCACCAAAATAACAAAAATATTCAAACTTGTTCTCAATATTCAAAGTATTCAACTTTAGAGTTAGATGGCAGCACCATAAATTATTCATGTTTGATATCACAGATTAATAATTTATAAAATAAAAATTATTTATATACCGTGATAATTTTTTTTAAAAATCTGAATAGCATATTCAAATTTAATTTTCCCCGCCTAAGATTTTTGCCATTTTCTTATGTGCATTTTTGTCTTCTTTATTTATCATTTATTATATCAAAGACACAGGCAAATAAATGAATAAGGGGAAAATGAATAAATAAGCAGATAAAAATTTACAAGCATTGATATCCCCAACAGAAACGTTTTCAATCTTTACTGTCTCCAATTCATAACAGAAAAAATTTAAATTTCTGAGAATTCAAATTTTACAACGTTTTTTTATTTTTTTTTATTTTGGATATTTGAAGATATTTTTATAAATAGAATTCATTTAAAAGAAAATGCGAAATAATCGTCAAATCTTTATACAAGACAAGACTGAAAATTTAACTTCATTTTTACCCCTATTTCTATCAATTCAAATCATCAGTATTTTTTTTTTTTTTTTTTTTTTTTTTTTTTTTTTTTTAAATTATGAGGTGTAAAAAAAATCTACAAATAATATATATTTATAATATTTGCTTGAAAGTTGGAAAATATGCGTAAAACTTTAAATCCCAAGGTATAGCCGTAAAAACAATTTGAAGGGTTTTTTTTATTGAAAAAAGTGGATCAATAAATTACTTAATTTTTTCTCAATTTTATTATTTATTAAACAAAGACCTGGGAATATTTTTCATATCAATTCAATTGTATGGCTTAAGAAGTTCTAACATGTAAAAATATTTTTTAATAGCTATTTTTTAAAAAAGGGGGAAAACGGGTAATTTATATTGTATTAAAATATTCATTTTTTTCATGATCAACAGCTTAATAAAAAAAAGCTTATTTGCATATAAGTTTTGTATTATAGATCTACAAATCAATATGCACATAAGCTATTTTTATGAAGAGCTATAACTACTATAGTAAGCTATTTATAATGTTATTAATGTAAGAATTTTTGTTTCTTGTTTATATAATCAACCTTAACATACATATACAAGAAAAATATCTATGAATATATGAAAAAGCAAATAAATTCTTTACATATCAGCATTTATCATTAAAAAAATTAGTATTAATAATATTATTAATAGGAATTATTTTTATCTGAGATGAACATTGTTATTATTACTATTACTACTTATTGATATGGTTCCCCTATACTTTTCTAGTTTTTAATTGTTTTTATAGATGGCAGCACCAAATTATATATTGTAAAACTTGGAAATCTTTTAAAATGCATCAAAACTTAAAAAAAGAAAATAAAAAGAAATAAAAAGAACAAATAAGAAGAAAAGAATATAATAAAAAGAAATAAAAGAATGGCAGATTTTCGATTGAGTTATGTGTATAAACGCCTAAGTCATAAATACATTTTGTTTTTTGTCCATCTATATTCCAGAAATTGCTCAAACTGAAATCCTACATTTTTTGTCCAATATACGAAAGATTTCCTTAGAGCTTTGTAGCTTTTAAATAAATCACACATTAATATATATATATATATATATATATATATATATATATATATATATATATATATATATATATATATATATATATATATATATATATATATATATACAATAATAATAATAATAATAATTTCGGTGAGAATAAAGAGCCTCAAAAAATAAAGCTATTGTATTTTATTATCAAATAACCAAAACTACTCTGTAACTTTTTTTAATAGCATGAATAATTGTTTTCTTTTAATGGTGTCGCCTATCTATGTTAGCCTATCTAAAACCAGCGCTGTCTATGCTTATTTTGAAAATGGCGCAAAACGACAATATGAAGAGAAGCCTCAGTTTTGTGAAAATGAAAAGCGTTTTTGGTCAAATTTCTTAATATTAAAAAACTTACTCCAATGCTGCATTACCTGGAGTCATAAAAATTTGCAAAAACTGAGAATAAGGTAGAAATTTTGATAATTTTCCTCTAGATGGAAAAATGCTGCCAAATGGGCGATTTAAAAAAAAGTTTAATAATTTAATATAAATATACTAGGAGGCTTCGCCCCCTGCTCGCTGGCGCTCACCAATTATTATTAGATTTATGTTTCAAAAGAAGAGTTATTTTAAGATCTTTCACTTCCATATAAGGAAAGATTAAACGATTTTCTATGAGTATTAAATTATTTGCGATGAGGCGTAAGAATACAAGGAATGCAATATGACTGTCCTTTTCACCCTTTTAATTATCCTATAAAACGCAGGACCGATGGTTTTTGCGTGGCTATTTGTGTTTTACTTGTGCTAGCTAAACTCCGTCAGATCTGACGAGAAAAGTGTCTCTACCCCTCCAGCCGGAGAGGGGAGGAAACTGTTGCTTCACCATCTTTTAATTAATAAACAGCTTAAGCAGAATATGGACTCATTATTCATCTGATATTGGGACTAATTTTCCCATATTAATAACGGGGTTTTGCTCTGTTATTATAAGCCTCGCAGGATGTTTGGTGTAGGAAACCCTTTAGAAAAAACTTTTTGTGCATTTCAATCTCTTGGGAACTGGGCCTAGCGTGACTGCTACCTCGTCGAGAAGGAAGGATGAGTTTTCAACTCCCTTGGATTGGTGAGAAAAACTTCATTGGACTCCTGATAGAGATTAAAAAAAACAAAAAAAAAAAAAAACATTTCGATTTGAAATCCCATCCCTTTACTTTACAACCTATTTGACCTATGGAAAGATTAGTTATGCCAGTGCTGCTCTGGATTGAATCGTCGATGTAGTGTTTTCCCACCCTGGAATGGTTTACGATGGTCTACTTAGATGTTCGACATTCCCTCTCTCCTACTCAGAACTTAAAGAAAAATAAGCTTCAATTTCTCCTTCATCTCAGTGTTAATTTATGAATCATTTTAACGAAGGAAAAAAAAAAAAATTATTTTTATTTTTTTATCAACTTTCATCTGGTGTTGTGGCTTTCGAAATTTATTTTGGATTAATTCGAACTTGATCCAGCTACGTATCCTTTTTATGTTTAACTCAAAAAATTTATTTCATTAATTTTTATTGATTAATAAGAAAAAGCACTCTTGTAAATAAACGAAAATCATAGATTATGATTTTAAAATAATTTTTTTTTTCATACTTGATGTTTCAATTGAAACAAGTATCTTTTATACATTGATCGTATTTACTGTTTAAATTTTTTTTGAGAAATGTTTATTTTCAGTGAATTGATTGTTTCGATTGGTATAAAAATATTTCGAGAAATTATTTTTATAATTATTATTTTATGTGTTACAGTTTCTATGATTTATAGATTAGTAGAATTTATAATTTTGTTTTACTGGTGTTTAGGGTTAAAATAAAAAGGCCATTAAATTATTTTTATTTTGAATGCAATTGCAGTGTGGTAGAAATTATAAATTAAACCAAGAAATTTTTTAACTAATACAAATAGTTTTGAAAAATGAAATTAATACTTGTTTTTAGAATTTAAATTGAAAAGCGACTAGAAATTAATGCTTGAGTCCAACGTTGGTAAAAAGTTCATAGCTCAGTTTTAGCTCAGTAATTTCCATTAACAAAGAAAGTTTCTCATTGCTGAGAGTGAATCCCAACATAAAGATGGGAAAATGATCTAACATAAATTGAAAAGTAATGGTAACCAAATAAACTTAAAAATACGTTGAAAATAGAAATGAAAATATGAGAATTTCCTAACACACAATTGTGACAAATTAAATTCTGAAAAAAAAAATGACTTAGTGTCAAAATTAAAAATTACTATTAAAAAATTTGAAAACTTAAATGTTACCCTAACGAAAGGACAATTAACACTTAACATAATTTGTGAGTTTCCCCTTATTACGATAGGTGAAATTGTTAATTCAGCTAAGTTTTTTATGCTTGATACTGATTTAGTAGGGTTGCAAACTTGCAGAGTTTTTTTTTTTTTTTTGTTTATTGATTGTGTCGGGCCAGTTGTTACTCAATTTGGTATGAGATTGATCACCTCTGCTAAGTATAACAATGACAACTTATCTTTGCACAGTAGACAGCAAAATTCTTAAAATGTTAAGGTTAAAAATTGTGAAAAAAATAAAGGTTTGATGTTTCAGTAAAAGTAAACATCGAAAAAAATAAAAGTTTGATGTTTTAGTAAAAGTAAACATCGAGAAAAAAATAAAAGTTTGATGTTTCAGTAAAAGTAAACATCGAGAAAAAAATAAAAGTTTGATGTTTCAGAAAAAGTAAACATCGAAAAAATAAAAGTTTGATGTTTCAGTAAAAGTAAACATCGGAAAAAGAAAAGTTGAAGATGTTTCAGTAAAAGTAAAAACTGAAAAAAATGACGTAAAGGGTAACAAAAATAAAAGGAAAAATAGGAAAAAGAAAGAATGACCAAGAAGTTAATTACAAAATAAATAAAAAGAATAATTTGAGTAAACAAAACTTTGAAATAGTACATGTAACAAAGCTTAGGAAATATCACAGCCCACAAATGTTAAAATTAAATCATGAATAGTGTTCGTTTTGTATATTTTAGTGGGAAAAATTTTTTGAAAATTTTAGTAAAATGGATATAAATGTTTCATTTTTCTTTCTGTTTAGTTGCCTAAACAGATAAATTGCATTATTATGTTTTTATTGTTGTTACTGTAAATAATATTTTTTCACATAATTGAAAAAATGTTGTTTATAGTAGGAAAGAGGACAGTCATACCAGCATAAAGCTTATAAAGTCATATTATTCTAAATTTAAATTTTTTTTTGGCTAACTAAAAATTTGTTTTTTGAGGGGGATGTAATACAAAAATTATAAAAATATTTTTGTATTAATAAAAGCATTGAAACTCTTCATTTTCATAAAATGCAGATATTCTATTTTGGGACTTCAAGGCTGTAAACATGCCAATAAATTATAATTAGATTTATGTTTCAAAAGAAGAGTTATTTTAAGATCTTTCACTTCCATATAAGGAAAGATTAAACGATTTTCTATGAGTATTAAATTATTTGCGATGAGGCGTAGGAATACAAGGAATGCAATATGACTGTCCTTTTCACACTTTTAATTATCCTATAAAACGCAGGACCGATGGTTTTTGCGTGGCTTTTTGTGTTTTACTTGTGCTAGCTAAACTCCGCCAGATCTGACGAGAAAAGTGTCTCTCCCCCTCCAGCCGGAGAGGGGAGGAAACTGTTGCTTCACCATCTTTTAATTAATAAACAGCTTATGCAGAATATGGACTCATTATTCATCTGATATTGGGACTAATTTTCCCATATTAATAACGGGGTTTTGCTCTGTTATTATATATATTTATAACTTAAAATATTTAAGTTATTTGTCCGTTCTAAAGCCCAGATAACTCTTCACGGCAAGATTATATATAAAGTTTAAAATGATCACATTGCTTCAAGTGTAAGGCACTTGAGCTATGGCTTTTTTAATTTTCCTTGGTGACAAAGCTTAGAAAAGCAGTATTAAAGGTTCAACACAGTATGAAAATTTACAAAATTCTTTGTCAACTTCCGATATCTTTTTTTACTCTGCTGTTTAAGTTAATTTTAAAATATTAAGCGCTTATCTAAGATTGACCTTAGTTAATGAGTGAAAATCACTGGTATTGAATGATGATAAACATTCTAATTAGACAATTGGATTTTTGCTTTCCGAGAAGTGATTTTGCCTAACCATGTGATTTAAATCAGATTTAACTTGGTTTTCCGAAGCTCTGTCAACAAGGAAAATAAAAAAAAGCCATAGTTTAAGTGCCTTGCACTTAGAAAAAAAGATCTCTAAGTTAAACTTTACAAATGCACTTAAAACTAAATAAATAATTCTTTTTATGTTTTATTTTTACTGAATCTACATTTGACATTTCAATTAAACGTGAGCTACATTTTTTATAATTTACAGATGGGTTTTAAAATATTAACATATTTGATTGATTAACAAATTTTAAAATTAATTTTAATTATAAATTTAAATTCATACGGTATGAAAATTTATAAAATTCTTTTTTAGCTTTGAATATTTTCTTTACTTTTCTGTAAAGTTCACTTTAAAATATTAAGCCCTTTTCTGACACCTGCTCAAGATAAATTAACATTATAAAATGAGTTATTATCATTGACATTGAATGATGATAAGCATTCTATAACTAAGTAAAAAATTAGACAATTGAGTTCTCGCAACTCGATAAGTGAAGTGATTTTGCCAAACCACGTGATTTATATCAGATTTAACATGGTTGTTCGAAACTCTGTCAGTAGGGGGAAAAAATCACAGTTAAAGTGCTTACACTTGAAGCAAATCGATGATTTTAAACCCTCCCTCTGTGTGTGTATATATATGAGCAATTCTACAAATAAACGCCAATTAGGCGGCCAAAAAAAAAAAAAAATAAAAAAAAATAAAAAAAAAAAAATTGGGGGGAGGGGGCACACTTTTTCTACATTACTTTTCTTCTTTTTTACACCCTAAAAAGGCAAGAAAAAATCGTGAGCATTAAATTTTTTCTTTGTGACATACTTTAAATGTGACATGCTCTTTCTGACATACTCAGATAAATCTGAGCCATTCATTCAGATAAAACGATTTTTACATAAATATAATATTATTATAATGTCTCTCTAAAATGTATTTATAGAGATTTCATACTATAAGATTATATTTTAGTATAAAAAACAAGAATAAAAAAAATTAATCAAAGTTCGCAAATTGAAAAAATCGAGAAAAATTTGAAATTGGTATTTTGTCATTTAAAGTATGTCACAAAGAGAAAATTTCATGTTCCATATTTTTTCTTGCTTTTTTAGGGTGTAAAAAAGAAGAAAATTCATGAAGAAATAGCGTGCCCCCCCCCCCTCCAATTTTTTTTTTTTTTTTTTTTTGTTTAACAGCCTAATTTGCGTTTACTTGTAGAATTGCTCATATGAGCAATTCTACAAATAAACGCCAATTTTTATACTAAAATATAATCTTATAGTATGAAATCTCTATAAATACATTTTAGAGAGACATTATAATAATATTTTATTTATGTAAAAATCGTTTTATCTGAATGAATGGCTCAGATTTATCTGAGTATGACAGAAACAGTATGTCACAAAGAAAAAATTTCATGTTCACGACGATTTTTTTCTTGCCTTTTCAGGGTGTAAAAAAGAAGAAAAATCATGTAGAAGTAGTGTGCCCCCCCCCCCGAAAATTTTTTTTGGCCGACTAATTGGCGTTTATTTGTAGAATTGCTCATATAAGTTTTGCGCCATTTTCAGGTACTAAAACTTGACATAACAGTCATGAGTTACAAACTCACAGCATTTATGAAAATAGAATATTATTCTCAAAAAAGCATGTCATATGACGAAGAAATCTTCGAAAAACAACCTAATTTAGATATCTGTACGCGTCGTCACGTTTGTGTACCGAGCCAGATTCGCTTCTAAATCGACAAATGCTACAATTTACCTACGATGACGTCACTCGCCAGTATCCAATTAAAAATAAATTTAGACAATTTTCATCTGTATTCTTTTACACTCCCTGTTTCTCAGTTTTTTTTTTTTTTTTTTTTCAACTCTTACCTTCATATTTTTCTAAGAAGTGCAATCTAAGCCTAAAACTTCGTTCTGTTTGCTTGTTTGCACAATGAAATTTTATTATTTATATGCTTTCAAAAATATAGAAAAAAGAAAAAACTCTAAACATTCATGCAAGAAAAAGCAGTTTTTCTTTCTTTTTTCTAAAATTTGATTTTACAAAACGGTGATAGTGATTTTATAAAAAATGATTTCAGCACGTTTTGATTTTGTAATGATTCCGTTCTGGATGATTTGATTTTAAAAATCGTCTGCTTTTATAATCCAGTGATTTTATAAGTGGCGGTCACTACATCTGTGCTTTAGAACGGGAAAATATTTTTTAAAAAAATTTAATTTATTATTAAATTTTTAATTAAAAATCGTTATTTTTGGCAATATTAAACTATTAGATCACAAACCTTTTTCATTATCACAAAACTGTATATTTTTTTCAGATTGCGTCATTTCTATGACTAGAGCTAATTAAAGAGGAGCTAATCATAATTTAACAGTCAGGAATAACTATTTCGAACTTAAAAACAGTTATTAAAATAGCATATACTAATGAGACTCAGTGGACAATATTTGGTACAATTTTATCACTTAAAAAATAATCAAAAACTCTTTTATCTCCTTGTATACCTTTACAAATCGATTGTCTATGTAAAAGTATAAGTGACTGTAATGTAATTGGAATTTTTATAGAAAGATTATAGAATCATTAATTTTTATATAGTAATTGGAAATATATTATAGAAGTATTCAACAATATGTAAAAGGTGCTAACAAATAAAAATGAATCAATTTTATGACAAAATTAAAAATAGCTAATAAGGCTTAATTATTTATATTTTATTTTATAACCGACGTTGAACAGCCGACCCAATTCTAATTTTACGATTATAAATGTTCAACTCCTTTGCCTTGTGGTTTTTAATCCAACCCAGAAGACAAGAGAAGGCCTAAATCAATCCTTGGGACAAACTAGCATTCGTGAAGGGATTTTGATGGAACTAATCCTCATTTGAGTTACATGGGGAAAACCACGAAAACACCTTGAGGTTAGCTCAACGGCAAAGGGATTCTAACCCATGATCTGTCTATCAGAGAGGACATTTCATGTCAGCACTGTAATCGGTGCGAGCCGGGAGCAGAAATCATACTGATCAGAAGCAGGTGGGATTCGAACCTGGATCAACTCATTGGGAAGCGAGCGATCTATCCCCTAAGCCACCTCGGCTCGAGTTTATTTATTTAAATTTTTTAAAAAAATTATCGCATTTATGAGTTTTTTTAAGCTACATATTTCTAAGTTGGGCCTAAAATTTCCTACCCCAGAAAGAGTTCTTAAACCTATATTAAATCTTTAATTTTAGGAATTCAAATCCAAAATATTGCGATGTATGTTTTACTATTTAGAACTAAAACTATCAACATTTTAATCTTTCTGAATGAATTGATAAACAAAACTAAATTACGATCCCATCTGTTATCAGCTCAAAATAAAACTAGAGCCTAATCGAGCAAATAACACACTTTCTATCATAATTTTTTTTTCCCCTCAACCTCTCGATGACAGACAGCGTGTCAGCAACTAAAAGATAAGTTTTGGAATCATTTCAGTTTTGTATACAGAATTTTTTTAGTGCGGAAAGATAAGAGCTCTTTATCGGACAGATCGACAGTAACGATAAGGTCGATAAGTGGCACCTCTTCACATTTGATATTGTGGATATGGGCATTTCTTTCCTTTTTTTAATTTTCTTTTTTTATCCTAAACATTGAAATTGTTACGAAACTCAAAACGTTGTTTTTTCGACTCATATGCAATTTCTTTTTAACAAACCACTGAAACACATAAGCCAGGTTGATAGGGCGTCAGGCCCTTATTTAAGGGATTACGTGTTTGATCTCCGCCGGCCGAAGACTCCCCGTATAGTTAATGGTAACTGGTGCGCGTTAAATCTTTCGGGTCACAAGCTCCTTCAAGTTCCCATAACAAATCATACCTCTTGGAATACTGAATTGGTTCAGGTCAAATTTACAATCGGTATATGAAAGAATAGATATATGAATGGGTCCGCTCTATAAACTGGCTGTGATATATATGTGCAGAAGTCGAATTTTAGGTCCTAGATGGCGCCACTTGACAAAAAGAAGTAACACAACCCCTTTGCCTTAATGTCAACAACATTGAATAGCATTTTTTATTTTTTTTTTTTTATTTTGAAAAAGTAATACTTAATTAGTAATAAATTGAAAATATTTAAAAATCATAACAGGTGGATAATACTTCGAAGTGCTTACACACTAAGAAAATATATCTAAATGGAAATAGGTGGAAGATATTTTGAAATGATTATACAGCAAGTAAAATATTTTTAGATTCCAAGAGATTTGAAATGCCTAGATTAAAAAAATAATGTAATTTAAAAGCTCTATTATTGAATTATAATTATGTTATTATGTTTTAAATTTTAAGAGCAAAAAATGTAAATAAAAACTTATTTGATAACTGTAAGCAACAAATAAGAGTAATAATTATAAGTAATTTGTAGTGCTAAATAGGGTAAGTGGGGTAGCTTAAATTTGAAAACCTGCTTGAACTAAATTGTTCGACCTAGAAAACTGTCAGATTTTCATTGATTAGTTGCGTACAATATGCATTTCTGAAAAGTAATTGATGTACTACTTTTTTAAAAAATGAATTTCCAGAAAAAGTCAAAACACCTGGTCTTACCACACTAGCGGAGCAAGACCGGGTACACGCGTTAACTCAATGGAAAATTTAGAAATACTAGAATTTTAGTTAAAAGTATCAAAATTTTCATTTTATAAGACAATTTGAAAAAATTATGCATGTAATTTACATGCGATGCATGTAGGTGTAAAATTATGCATGTAATAGTCGAGGCCGAATTCAAGGACAGGAAAAAGAGAAACATTTGTTCCGGGGTCCGGAATTGCTGAGGGTCCTTACAAAAAATATTGCGCTTATTAATTAGTTTTTTCTATAAATTTTTTTTTTTTCTGGAAAAGAAAAAAAAAAAAAAAAAAACTTAGGCGATTTGTTTGCTGAATCAAGGCAAACCATGAAACGAGACGAAATAGTGTAGATCACAGCTGCCATCTATCGAGAAATAAAGAAAAGAGAGATTAGTAAAAGTAGGGGATGTGCGAGAAATGTCTTTTGGCTCCAACTGGGTTTGAACTTGGTGCATTTTGTTTCGGTAACGTAATGCTAATAGCCATATAAATTAACTGTCAACTTTACTAATGCTAAAATTCGTTATAATTAGAGCACGACAATTTTTTTTCAAGTAGTACAAATTAACGGACAACTCTATTAATATTTCTGACGTGTGTTACAATTACGATACTGAGCTTTTTTTTTTTATCCCCAAAGAAGTTGGCCGTATAAGTTCACGGCCCACCTATTCGAACTTTGCGGAAATTTCTAAAAGTGCTATATAATTTTTTTTTTTTTTTTTTTTTTTTTAACGGCAGGCACTGAACTTGTGCAATATGGTTAAGTATCGGGTATAGGATATAGCTTATTTTACCTAGCGTTTTAATAGCTTATTTTACCTAGCGTTCTAATACAGCTTATTTTACCTAGCATTCTAATATAGCTTATTTTACCTAGCGTTCTAATATAGCTTATTTTACCTAGCAATAATTCTGAAAATCCAAGATTTTTTGAAAATGTAAAGCGTTTGTCATCTATTTTTTTAATATTTATGCTTCTCCAACAATGTATGATCGGGAAACATAAATTTTTGAAAATATTGTGAATTATTTATTGTTTTTGATGGTTTTTCTTTTAGGCGCAAAAAAAAAAAAAAAAAAAAAAAAAAAAATTCTTGCCAAGGTAGCAGTTTTTTAAAATATTCCTCTTTCAAGATATTCTTCTTATTTTCCGTCATAAGACCCAGTTAATTCTTTACAACAGGAAGGTATATAGTTAAAAATTATACTTGAAGTAACTGACTTAGGTTACTCATAAACAATGGCTTTCTTTTATTTTCCTTGGCTAGAAAGAAACGAAAAATACTGTTAAAAAGGAAAACAATGAATAAAATTACAAATACAAGGCAACCCTTACTTTTTACCGTTCCAAAACTTTTAAAAGCGAACAAGCGTCATTTAAGAAAGTTTATCCAATATGCATATACAATTAGATAAAACTAAAGCACTGTTAATTTTTAATATCATTACTACAGATACCTATACATTATGCATCATCAATAGCTATTTTTTTCACTTTTTGTACCTCTAAAAAAGGAAAAAAATCACTAGAAGTTCTGTTGAAAAATAGCTGATATCAGAAAAAAAAAATTTACGTTTATGTAGGGCACTAACAAGGAGAAAGTATTTTTTTTTTTTCCCTCTTTCTACTACGCCCTGGTGTTCTAAAGGGAATGTAGGAAAAAAATAGCAGCGTTTTGTCGATATATTTGGATTCTGATCATTTGGAACATGTCACATTATTTTTTCCCCTTTTTGCGAATTTTTTTCCCTTTTTTTTTGTAGAGAGTTCTAGCTAAAAGGATTTTTCTTCTTTCTTTTTCAAGTCAATGGTATTGTAGCTTATTTCAAATTTTAGCAAGTTTGTTTTCTTTATTCATTTTTTTTTTTACTTAAAATTTTGGAAAATTTATTCAATTTTTGTAAAATCATTTTCGCTGTTGACTTTTTTTCTCCTTAAATTTGATTAGTAAATATAAATACATTTTTTGACATTTCGCAATTTAAAATAACATTTCATTACGAATTTTCAGTAATTCTTATTTTGAATGTTAATGCATTTTATCTAATTCTTAATTATTTCATGATTTTTTAAATGGAAAATGCTTTTGTTCCTATTATTCCATTGTTATCGAATGTTTAAATTTATACTTTAAAGGGACATAAATGCATTTTGTTACAATTATTGATTTTATAAGCTATGCTTAAACTAAGTGGAATAATTTTAAAATTTAAGTTAGTTATAATAACAAATAATTTACAACAATTATTTTTATTAACTAAATATTTAGGGCTTTAAAATGAAATATAACCATTAATAAATTTGTAAAAAGGGGAGCAGAATAAATTTATTCGTAAATCAAACGAGAAAAGTTCAATTTCGGATAAATTGAAAATTCATTTGATGGAAAATACCAGCAAAAATTTCCTATTTAAATGTAGTAATCAGACCCACTATTTAAAGTAAAAAAATGTAAAAACAATTTATTATTTATTATTGATTATAACTTAATGCTAAACATCAAAGAAGACGAAAACGATTGTATAAATACCAAAATATAAAAATAAATAAAATATAAAAAGTATTTTTGATTAAAAGGAAAAATCTGTTCTTTAAAGAAACAATTTGCAACGGGTTGGTATAGTTATTATTTGATTTATATTGATATAAGATATTATTTAAATTTAATTTTTAGAAGCAGCTGAAAGTGATTTCTTTAAAATGCACACCTTTTTTCTAACCGAGGCTGAACAATTTAAAAAAAATTTTGCTTTCTTTGGTTCTTTAAACTAGTGTAAAAATATTTTTAAAAAGTATTAAATAATATAAAAAAAGTACAAAAATAATGAAATGAATCAAAAATAAAAATTTAGAAAACAATATTGGTAAGTTCTTTAGTTTTTTATATTTGTTAATTAACTTATTGATTAATTAATTAATTAATTAGAAAGTACAAACAGATGATTTCCAAACAGATTCTTAAAAATAATTTAATAAATAAAGAAGAAGAATTTAAATTTATAACAAATACCAATATTATTGGTCTTTAAATAATCTAATATTGTGTTAAAGCATGATACATATTGTACGGAAAAAAAATTGCCCTATTCGTATTTAATATAACCAATAATATAACCAATTGTTGAGATTATTATCCATTAAATGGTAATAGTTTAAAAATTAAGAAAACATTATTGGTAAGTACTTTAGTTTTTTATATTTATTGATTAACTTATTAATGAACTATTTAGAAAGTACAAACAGATGAATTCCAAGCAGATTCTTAAAAATAATTAAATAAATAAATAAGAAGAATTAAAATTTATAACAAATACCAATAGTGTTGGTCTGTAAATAATCTAATATTATGTTAAAGCATGATACATATTGTACGCGCAACGTTTTATGTATAAAAAATTACGCTATTCTTATATAAAATGGTATTTACGATACCATTTTACAAACAGATATTGCTTGATTACAAATTAATAATTTTTTAATATAGTTATTCAAATAGTGCATTGTTCGTTCTATTTTAGTTGTTTCGAGAAAAACAAAAGGTTTGGTCACTTTAGATTTAAGAACTTTAGATTTAAGCATTTTAATTTTTAATAATTAATCCGATTTCTCTAGAAAGTTTCATTCAGGACATTTCTCCCACAACAAATCAGACAATGCAATATCGTCGCCACGAACCGTTTCAATCAGATGTTTATTCCTTCCTATAAAAAAAGGGGGTGTTTGTGGAGCCTCTTTAATTACTTCTTTAGTACATTTCTCGCGGGAAGTGTAAAATGACATCGCAGAATAAAACACTTTTGGGAATTTACGAAGAACACATAACAAGATTTTATCACGTATCTATAGTGCTTAAATAAAAGAGAATGCGCTTATTTAACCACTATATTGATAATTCTAGTGAGTTCTAAGAGAGAGAAAAAAAAGAAAGAAAAAATCAATTTTATACGCACAAATTCTTTAGATCACTTTGAATTGATACATCTTGATTCCCCAATTCATGGCCTGCAATCAATATACTATTTGAGATGATTGAGATCCATGGATATTGAAATTCTGACCAACGTCTAAAAATAATGTTTACAATTTTTAAGAATTAATCCGATTTCGAGAGAACTTTTTTAATCTGAACATTTCTCCAACAACAAATTGAACAATGCAATATCGTTGCCACGAACCGTTTTAAATAAGCGTCTGAAAAAGTAAGATTTCATATCTCTCGAATTGCATTCTTAATATTTTTAAGGGTATCATAAAAAAAATAATAATACAAATGAAAAAATAAACAAATAAATAATACAAATAAAAAAATTTTGGGAAATACTACATCACTTTAGACGAACACATACCAAGATCTGTTTATGAGGAATAACAAATGTAAGTATTAAAACACTACATTGTTAAATCAGTAATTCTATAACGCTGTTAGAATTTTCATTCTAAAGTCACGGTAAAATAACCAACTGTAGTATGTCCATTCAATTAACAGTAAAGAACATTTTTTTTACCTGTACAGTTTTGAAACCATTAACAACTAGCATAGTTAAAAAAAAAACATGTACACAAAACTATAGATTTTAACCATTTACAATTAGTATGGTTTCAAAATCGCAGACATGTTACATAACTGTTAGTAGAAGCTAGGCTTTTGGTTAGGTAATAGGCGATGGGGTGTGGTAGTGTTTGAGTTATATTTTACCTAATGCACTGTGGATTGAGACTTAATTAGTTTATATCATTAGTTTATATCTTAAGAGATGGGAAATACTAGACTTTTCATGTTAAACAGCTTTACGGTGCTACCATCTATGCACGAATGAGATTATCGTATTCTAATAGTCCAGAATCACACATTGGGGAGTGAAGGACTCTGGAAATTCTTCATGTGTTGAAGGGAATGGGGGAAACATTACGCTGGGAATCGAGAATCTTTCGGTCATGAGAATCGATAGATTAGCCCTCTCGACCCCAGCATATGTAGATTCTCCGCCAGATTAGCATATGTACCCAGCTACAAGGAACTAAGTGGCTTCTCAAGCTTGGCCTAAATGGTGCGATAAAATTCTGGTTATTTAACCTTATCATGTGAAAAGAAAGTTAATAAACGGTTTTTCTCACAGTTAACAGTTTCAAAATCTCTTATTTATGGTTATTTGACTGCTTTGTCTGCATAAAAATTTGGTAGCATAATTGATTAAACTGTTATTTAACCATTTTTTCCAAAAATTTTCTGACAGTGAAGGCTTTTTAAAAAAGATAAAAAAAATCATTTTAACACACGATTCCTTCAAACCGCCTTGGATTTCTGTATCTTAAATCCCCAATTCATGTACAACAATCAATAATCCATTTGATATAATTATTTATGGCTACTTGGTTTCTGACAAACGAATAAAAATACAAAGGCTAAAAACGTCGTAAATAATCATAACAATTTTCAAGAATTAATCCCAATTCGCGAGAAACTTTCCCAACACTTTTTTTTTTTCCAACAGAAAATCAAACGTTGCAATACCGTTGCCACGCACCGTTTTAACGAGGCGTTTATTCCTTCCTATAAAAAAGGGGTGTTTATGGCCTCAAATTACATTTTTAGTATTTCTTGCGGGAAGTTTAAAACGACTCTAAGGAATATCGCACCTTTGGATAATAACAGACCCTGGATCCAGTAATAAACACCTGAAGCCGAAGAAATCAACCGATAGGAGCAAAAAAAGAAGTTGAAAACAAAAAAATAGTCAGAAGGCCCTTTTCGTGGAAATGGTAACAATTGAGAGAAAATAATAACAATAACAGAGGTTAGTAGAGGCAGGAAATATCAAGGTAATCCATGCATGACTTAAAAGATATTAATGATACATTTTACCTTAGCGATTTCTCGTTTTTTTTGTTTTTTTCTCGTTTTCTCACTGGAAATTGTTATGTTTTGGTTTTTTAAAAAAATATATGATTTCCAGGTGCTTGTTGAGCAGCGTTTATCAAAATATTTAATAAAAAGATAGCTTTTAGAAAAAGATTTTATATAAATTTTTTTTAAATAAATTTTTGTATTCAATTTTTTTAATTATTTATTTGTTTATTCATTTTTTAACTCACATTTTAATTTGTTTCAATTCCGTACTCCATTCATACAGTGTCATACTGTATATTTACGGTACGCTATCACTTTAAAAACTAGGTTGCATTGAACTGCATGTACTACAATGCATTAAAAAAAAAACGGATTATCCTGAATAACTTTCGATTTTAATGATCGGATCTTTACGTTCTAGGACTCAATCTTAATGGTTCGAGGGGGTGACATCAAATATGTTAATTTTTAAGTACTTGAGAATATTTTAAGTTACAAAATTAGAATTTGAGCGAAATCAGTAGAATAGTTCTTGAATACTCGAATTTTAAATATAGGGGAGAGTCGGGTAGCCCCGCCCACTTAAGAAGTATTGCTTATATTTCTGTATAATATTGAGTAATAATCAATATTTTTGTATGTTTCTATACTTTTATCATCTAATTAAATGATGCAAAAAGAATAAACCAAAAAAAAATAGTTTAACTTAAAAAAAATAGAAATTTAAAAAATTTGACTACTGTATTCAACATATTTTCATAACTATTGTTTACCATGTTACCAGCTGCATAAATACTCGAAACTTTGAAAATAATCTTTTTTTAATATAACAATTAATGTCCGATGGCCCATTAACTTGAAAAAATATTCTATACATATGAAATTGACAGTTGGCGGGGGTACCCGACACTCCCCTACGACTTTTTTTAAATTTAATTTCTCGATTCGACCTATTTCATTCAAATTTTGTATTTTGCCATGTAAAACTACATTTATTAAAATAATGTAAAAATTTTATACCTTTCAGTTCTAATTTCTTTGTTTTACTCTATTTAAATAAAATAATAAAAATAATGAATATTTACTAAAAAAAAATTTTGCATGCATTTTTCTTTGAAAAAAATGAATTTTATAATTGCGTGCATAAATTTTTTAATTCGCTTAAAATTTTCTAAAAATACACAAAAAATAAAATTAGCGCTAAAATTAGCTTCCGATTTCTGGATCCCTCTCCTGACCAACTAACTGACCCTATTTCCCGGATTGTCCCCTATATTTCGGGGGTAAAAAATCCGTTTGAAAAACGGCATGCTCATTTAAAGAAGGTACGATTTTATGTGTGATTTCGTAGCTTAAAATATCGGTTACACTAATTTATTAGCATATTTGAGGTTACTGCCTCGAACCATTAAAATTGAGTCCTAGAACATGAAGATCCTGCGATTAGAACAAAAGTTATTCCGAGTGGTCCGTTTATTTTTTAAGATCTGAAAACTGGTGTCCAAAATGTCTTATATACTTAAATAGAATGTTCAAAAACTCATGCATACTATTTAAACAAGGTATCCTTGTATCATGCATACAAGATGTCTGAAATGTCTGACATATAGAGTGTAATATTTCTACTTATAGAACATCTTTCAATGATTTAAATAGAGAGTGTACGATTTATACCGAGTTTCCAAATATCTTACATATAAGATGTCCAAAATACGTAACCTATAGGGTGTACTATATGCATAGAATATTCGTACAGGGTGTTCTACTTACGGATAGTGTGTCCTATACTTAAACAAAGTGTTTCTAAATCTTAACATACATGATGTAGTACAAAAACAAGATCTTCCAGCGCTTTACACTCAAAGTAGTCTTAAATGTCTATTGTATGTCAAGATGTACAACACGTATATATAGAATGTCCCATGCATATATAGAATATGAATTAGCTTACAGCTAATTGAGAAAATCCGGATCTTAACTAGGTGTTGACGTCATTTGTTAGGCTTATTTCAATGAGTTTTGTAGGTAGTTTGCAAAAAGCCGGGTTTTCCAATTAGCCTACGATGTGTTTATATAGTGTGAAACAGTCTATTAACACACCTCTATTTTGAATCAAAATTCAAAAGATCCTATACCAAATCAAATACACAGTAAGACATTCAACACTCAAAAGTATTATTGCCCAGAATTTGTTATACCTGGGGAGGAAAAAATAAACAATTGTGGCATTTTTTAAGTGTAACTGTTTTTATTTCTCATGAAGTGAATAGTAAAAGCTTCACATTTTTTTTTTTTTTTTTTTTTTTTTTGTTCTCTCCACACAGTTCGTTTACATTTTGTTGCCACTTTGTTGAGTTACTCGCAAAAATGCAAAAAAAAATAAATAAATAAATAAATAAAATAAAAAAAATTATCTTTGTCAAAAAGTAAACAAATATAAGAAATTTCGATTTCAGTACGAAGAAATACTTTTTGTTTCATTCTTCTTTCGCCATTTGCGTATTGCTTGTGCACGTGCAATTTTTCATTCAGAATACGGGAAGGATTGGAAGGGGGGGGGGAAGAAATGATGGTTCGCAAATAAGATGGGAAATCCCCAAGATGCTTTTTTTCCCTTTCGCTCTCTGCTTGTGTAGTAAAAAAGGGTAAAGAACAACCCGAAAAGTTTGCCAAGTTTTTCACTCAACGTTTTCTCTTTTTCTTTCTTTTCTTTTTACAAATGAAAAAGAATTGAGCTGGAAGAAACTAGCGAAAAACAGGAAAGACGAAAATTGTGAAATACTACTCCTCAATATCATCATTTGCTAAAGGCATATATATCCTTAGGGTTACTAAATTTTTTGAATATCGCCAAAAAATGGTTAGCAACCATATAAATAATTTAAAAAAATTAAAAATCAATAATACATTTTAAAAAAAGAAGTTTTAATAATTAAAATTCATGTAATCATAAATGGTTTTGAGCGAAAATGGGGGAAACTACATGGTTTTGGAACATATAGCAGTTTTAAAACTTATTAACGATTCAATTCAATTTCTTTCTTTTTGTAATTTCTTTTAGTAATTTTTTTTAAAAAAAGAAGAGAAATTAAAATATATACAAGTCTAAGCAATGTATAAAATCAAAATAATTTTTTTACAATATATTAATTGACTTATCAGATTTTAAAAAAGATAATTCCACAGAACTTTTTTGGTATACTGTACTTTAAAAGCTTCCTAGTTAAATTTATTTATTTTTGTCATCTCTTTGAGTGAATTATTTAAATATCTAACTATTGAAGTAAGAAATCTATAAAATAATAAAAACTCGTTAATATAATGAGTTACTCTAGTTAAAATATCTTTACAAAAACATTTTTCGGCATACTGTAGTTTTTAAGACTGTTTATAATTTGTTTTGAATTTCTTCATTGTAGTTTCTTAAAGTGGAAAAAAATATAAATGAGAAGAAATTGAAAGAAAAAAGTCAATAAGTAATGCATAAAATATTTTTAGAACAATGTCAGTTTTGAAAAGTGATTGTGATTTGATTTAATTTTTTTTTCTTTTTTGTTATTATTTTCTTAAGTGAAAAAAATATATTAATAAATTGAAGAAAAGTTAAAAAATATGGGATTATGCCAATGTATAAAATCTTAAAAAATAGTCAACTGTGTATTGATTGCCTCACAAAATAGCATATTTTTACAAAACATTTTTTTAATATGCTTTGTTTATGATTTTACTACTTTTATTCGAGGTGTGAGTGAAAACAAACTTAAATAAAAAGGATAAAACTAGAAAAATATGAGGATAAACAAAAAATCTCATTATGAGTTGTCAACAAAATATTGATTTAATTAACACAAGAGAAAAAAGTTTTCAACCAGACAACTTTCAACTCATTATATTTTAAAAGGAATTGCAAATTTTTTAAATTTATTTAATTCGGTATTTATTTATTTTTTTTTATTATATTTTAATAAGGTTGAGAGCATATAAATAAAAAGAAAAATCTTAAAATAATTGGTGATGTAGTGTTCTAGATACGACAAGAAATTTAACACTACATTAATTGATTCTCAAATAAAAGGTATTTATACATTACTAGCTTTTAAGAAATATATTTATCATTTTAACTAATATGTGATTTTTTAAAAATTTCTTGTAAATTATATTAATGAATATTTAAATATTATTGTAAATATTTAAATATTATAAATATTATAAATATTATAAATATTATAAATATTATAAATATTTAAATATTATAAATATCTAAATATTGTTATAAATATTTAAATAAATAGAAAATCTAAAAACAAATAGCAGATGAACAATGCTAGGAATCATTACTAATGATAATGATTAATATGTTATCGATTCATTCATTATTTCAAGACCAACATTACTGTATTTGATACCTTTAGAGTTCGTGCCTAAAAGCATTTTTAATAATTATATGATTAATTTTTGGGGGGATTTTTCAACGTTTGCAACAACGTCTACTTTAATTCCCCGAACATCGCTTGAAAAATTGTGAGAGGCTTAGACATCTGATTCAATATTCAACGATATTATTTTTACGTAGCACTTTTCGGAATTCATAATGCACATTAGCATATGAATAATACATTTGTGTCACTTCGACAAAAAAGCAATTTAAATCCTAATTCTAAAAACGGTCGTTACTGCTCATAGAACAAAAACATGATTTGCATATTCTCAAACTGATAACGTGACAAAATATCATTGAAAGAGATTTAATAGCAAAACAAAAGCTAGATGCAGACGATTTGCTTCACATTGAAATCGAATTATCCGTTTTTATCACATTGATTTAGGCAGAAAGAAGAAAAAACAATTATCTCCCTCGACGAGATATTGATCGTCAAGTAGTGTTGGTGTTATCTTTTTATTCTATTTTCTCAAAATCTCAAGGTGTTTTTAGAGAATAGACCTATTGTAGGTAGTTTTGTTCATTATTATATAATCACAAATAGTAAATAATTATAAGACATTTTGAAATAAAAAAACGATTTCAATTACAATTTTTAAATAATCGACTGCTTTCTATACAGTTTCTTCTTCGAGTTAAAAAGGAATTTTAAGTTTCTTTGGAATTGTTTTTCCTTTATTACAATGAGGAAGCTTTTGCATTCACATCTGAAGGAAGAGGGGATTACAGAAGTTTTTAATTTCAACAATTATTTTTCAATAATCGTCTGACATCTGATCCAGCTTTCTTTTTCTTTTTTTTTTCTTTTCTTTATTTTTTTTTATTTTCTTTCTTTTTTTTCTATCTTTTATTTTTTAAAGATATTTTTAAGTTTATTTGTCGTTTTACTCCGAATATTATGGAGAAAAAAAAACTTTTTTTATCTTCCAATTTTTTGAGGGGCCATATAGTTTTAATATTTCCGATATTTGAAACTATTTAAATAGAATTATTTGATCACAATCAAAGAATGAACTCGTGATTCTATAAAGAAACAAACTTATTTACTTAGAATCTAATTTCTCTAATGATCAGCCTTAATTAATCTTAACTTTAACGAGCATAATTTTAATCTAATTTTTCAAAGATAATATGTTTTACAGTTCTATTACTTATTTCATAGCGATAGTGCTTGTGTGCATATTATAATTTGATATCGATTATTTGCTTTATTTTGCACTAAAAAATATTAGCTAATACCGTTTACTAATATTATAATAAGAAGAAAAACTAGAAAGAAATAGGAAAATGATAATTTTAAAACATTTTGAGATTTGAAATAAATTGAAGACTTTTAAAAAGTTGAATTCGTAATAATAAATTAGAAAACCAAGAAAATAATAAGATAAACCATTCTCAAATTTCGAAAAACGATAGAAAAAAAAAACTAAGATGCGTAACTTTCTAATTTCGTAAATTATGAACAAAAACTAATAGGGTGCTTAAATCTCAAACAGAGGAAAACTAAAGAAAAAACTAAAAAGGTATAACAGTCTTGAATTTTGAAAACAAAAAGTAAACTAATAAGATGCATCTGTCCAACACCTCCTAGAAGAAGGAAGGCCTCACCACGGAGAAATTTAGTAGTCCGTTATGACGAAGTTAACTGCGCAGTTGATGAAAAATAAGAAAGATGTCATTACGTTCGGGGTACTAAGCTGCGCAGTGGTTGAAAATACGAAATATGTCATTACGTTTGGACCACTAAAGGATATTTATGGTAACCCGTGCTGAGGCCTACTCTTTCTAGGAGGTGTTGATCAGTTTCGAGTTATGAAAAATTATAGGAAAAAAATAAACTGATACAATGCTTCAGCCTCAAACTAGGAAAATCTAAAGAAAACACTAATAAAGTATAAAAGTCTCAATTTTTGGAAAGCAAAAGAAAAAACTAATATGATATATCAGATTTGAATTTAGAAAAACTATAGCAAACATTTGTAATTTGTAACAATTTCGAAATTTCCTAATGAGATGCCTCAGTCTAGAACTAAGAAAAACAAAAATAATTTTTATTTAAAAAAAAAACTAATAAGGTACAACAGTTTTGAATTTTGAAAACAAAAGGAAAAACTAATAAAATGCAACAGTTTCAAATTAAGAAAAACTAAAGAAATAATAAATAAAAAGCCTCAGTCTCGAGTTTTGAAAAACTAAAAGGAAAAAACCTAATAAAACGCATCAGTTTCAAACTAAGAGAAACTAATGAAGTACAACAATCTTGAATTTTAGAAAACAAACTATTCTGATGCAACAGTCTTGAATTTATAAAAACTATATAAAAATTAGTAAAATGCATCAGTCTCGAATTTTGGAAACAATAAAAAAAAAAAAAAAAAAAAAAAAAAGACAAGACAGTCTCAAAATAAGAAAACTAATAAGATTTAACAGTTTAGAATTTTGAAAATAAGGTAAAAACTTAAATGTATCATTCTCGAATTGTGAAAATCTATAGAATCTATTAATACGATGCATCAGTCTGAAGCTTTGATAAATTATAGGAGAAAAAAATAATAATCTGCATCAGTCTCAAACCAAGAAAAACAAAAGAAAAAACTAATGAGGTATAAAGTCTTGAATTTTGGAAAGCGAAAAGAAAAACTAATTAGATGAATCTGGCTACAATTTAATAAATTTGTAAGATTCACCCGTTTCGAATTTTAAAAACTACAAAAAAAATTTTTTTAAAGAAAAAGCCAATTCGATGCATCAGTCTTAAACATATTAAAAACTAAAGAAAAAAAGAGAAAACTAAAGAAAAAAATTTATAAGGTATAACAAGCTTGACTTTTGAGAACAAAATAAATAACTAATATGATGAATCATTCTAGAATTAGGAAAACCATGGAGATGATTAATAAGATGCATCAGTCTCCAATTATGAAAAACTATAGAACTAATAACTAATAAGAAACATCAGTTTCGAACTAAAACTAAAGAAAAAAAACTAATACAGTCTTAAATTTTGGAAATCAAAACAAAAAGTCAATATGATTTATAAAATATTAGTAAAATGCATCAGTCTCGAATTTCGAAAACTATTGGAAGAAAACTAATAAGATGCAACAGCTTCAAACGAAGAAAAAGCTAATAAGATATAACAGTATCGAGAATTCAAAAGAAAAAAAAATTAATACGATGAATCAATCTCGAATTTAGAAAAAACTAAATAAAAAATTTGTAAGATGCATCACAGTCTCGAATTTTGAAAAAAAAAAATAATAATAATAATAATAAGATGCATTAGTCTCAAACTAAGAAAACTAATACTGGCGTGCAATTGAACAAACAACGTAAACCTTAAAACTACTCTAAAAGAAAGACGCAAATAATTAGGTTGCTATGGATTTAGTACTTTTATCTATTTCTCGTCTTTTTTTTTTTTTTTTTTTTTTTTTTTTTTTTTTTTTTTTTTTTTCCCTTCATTCTTCCAGTAAACAATTTCTCACATATTTTTAATATCGTTTCGAATTTCGATCTTGTTACTTCTTAAGAACTATTTATTTCATTCCTCTCAGATTTTGTATTTCAGCCCAAAATTTCAATTCATCCCTTGACTGAAGTAGTTGATTTTCCTGAGTTGCGGCCGCTCTCCCTCTTTTTCTACCTTCTTAGATTTAGAATTAAGAATCCAAATACGACGAAATACCAGGATATAATTTTTTTTTTTTTTAAATTTACGATCATTTCTTTTATCTTCTCGATCAAATTTCAACTTAAGTTCTGTGTCCCATGCCAGTACAAGATGCAATTATTTTCTAAATATTGCAAGATTTGATTATATAATTATTTTGAAGTAGTACAAAAATTGGTTTTTAAATAATTAAAAAAAAAGGGAATATATAATTAGTTCTGAATAGTACATGAATTGTTTTCTAAATAGTGTAAGTGGTCGAAACTTTGACAACTTTCTATCCTAAGCAAACTGACTCAAAACTAAAAAGAAAATAAAAAAAAATTTAGAAATTGCATTCTTAAGCAGAATAAAACTTGCAATTTTGCAATAAACTTCTCTCTTATCATCACATTCTCCCCCCCCCCCCCTCCAAACACGTCTTTCGAAAATGATTTTGAATGCTTAAACAGACTCAAAACTAAAAAATATATAAATAAAAATTTTAAAAACTACAGTTCCAAGTGTAATAAAACTTATTATCACTTTTGCAATAAACTTCTCTTATTATCCAACTCTTTAGTCCGACAGAAATAAAATTTTCTCCAACGAGAAACAATAACTTTTGAGTCCAATGAAAGAACATAGCATTTAATTTTTTATTTTTTTATTTAACACAATAAGTAGATACGAAATTAGGCGGAAACAAGTAGGAAATAATAAAATGTTCCAACAATATTCCTAGTTCTTTGATGGCAACAACAAAAAAACCTTCTGATTTGTTACACAAATAAATCATTCTCTTGCAGTTTTTTGGACAGACGGGTGTGTCAAACACTCAATATACATGACAGTAGATCTGGAGGCTTTCCTTTGAAATTTTTCAAACACTTATTCTTGGAGGAGTGGTTTAAACAAAACAGTTTCACAACTAGTAAAGAATATCAATGAATCAACGAGGTTTCCAAACAAGGCTAACAGTAATTTGCTTAGATTTAAAAGTTAAATAGATTTGCCAACGCATTATGCATAAATATATTTAAGTTACCAACTTGCCTATTTTAGAAATTGCATACAGAACTATTGTAATTATAATTTTGATAGTTAAGAAATAGTTAAACGGCCTCTTTTCTCACTATCTAGAATTTTTTAACTTTTTATTTTCGTTTTATCAATGTTTTTTTTTTTTTTTTTTCTTAATTTTTGATGATAGAGTATCTTTTGAAAACACTATACTTGTCAAAAAAGGTAGAAAATAAAGGCGTTGCTTTAAGATATTGGGAGAAACAACACTTGATAATTTATCGTCCGTTTATAGATTTTTGAAATTTATTTTAGTGTTGAAATTTATTTAGGGAAACCGATTTGGATGTTGCGGAAAAATACTTAGAACGTAAGTACTTAATACTAACAAGTAAGTGCTAAGTACTAGCTGAAAAATACTCAAAACCAAAAAAAAAAAAAAAGGTATCTTATCAACAAACTACCTTCAGGCAAATGATGCCTGATATATCTACAAGAGAAACACTGAATTATCTAAATAAAGCAAAACAGATTAAATAAATAAAACAAACAAAGGTACATAAATGTGTATACTCTAGTTTCGATTCAATAAACAGGAACCCTTCTCAGTGTTTAAACACAAAATGACAGAAAGAAAGCAACGAGACAAACACATTCAACAAAAAATTGGATTAACCATTAGGGGATGAGAAATAAGCTTAATCAAGATAATTAAAGAAGGGAAATAAGAAGCAGGTATTAGGGGGTTGGTGGGAGCCCAAGAGTGCAAAACGTAGTAATAAAGTTAGAATAGATTTCAAAACATTAGGAAAGAAGGGGATACTTACAAGATCATTAACTAAATTATTAGAATTTTTCAAAATACGATGTGATTCCTAGAAGTCAAGGTCAGTAGATGAAGAGCAGAGTTTTTTAGCTGATGAAAACTCAAACCTATGATTAGAATTCCAATTGTGTAAAGAGATGGTCATTAATTTTAACATATCATTATTTTTAATATATTTTTCATGCAAGCAAGCGAAGTTTAAGAATATGCTTAGTTTGTCTAATGCATGCAAGACCACAACAAGTGCTTACGCTGAGCAGCTAATCCATATTTAGGTTTAAGACTGTCAATGTTCAACAATGTAGCTTTGCAATTTTGAACCCAACCCAGAAGACACTGGTCTTTCCTTCAGGAAACTCCTACATCAAGCACCACTAGCGTTCGTGGAGGACAACTTTTTGAACTAACCACATTTGCGATACGTGGAGATGACATCCCCGAAAACTTTCCACAGTTAGCCCTTCAACAAGGGAATTCTAACCCATGATCCGTCTACCATTAATGATACATTAGGTCATAACTGTGTTCCGTGCGAGCTGGGAGCAGAAATTTTGTAGATCAGCCATCGTTAGTCACCACATTTGGAGACGAGCACTCTGTCATTTATAATACACAAGGTACACGACGGTGATTAAAAACTGATTAACCCTCTCTCATGATTTTATTTTTTATTTTAAGCGTTGAACAGCCGACAAAATTCTGAGTTGACGACTAAATGTTCGTAGCCTTGTAGTTTTGAACCAAAACTAGAATACAAGGGAACTCCTGGATCAAGCATTGGGACAAACTAGCCATCATGGAGGACTTTTTAATTGAACTAACCAGCATTTGCGTTACATGGAGAGGAAAACAACGGAAACCTCCCAAGCTTAGTTCGACGGCAAGGGATTTCTAATCCACGATCCATTTACCGCAGAGGATAGTCACAGATGAAGAAGATAACCAAAAAGATGAAGAATATAACCAAAAAGTGATAAAAAATTTTTATATATATATACATATTTCTTGAACTAAAAAAATGTAATATCTAATTCTTCCGTATTTCACATTTTTGTTCTAAAAACTGTAGATAATGATGATTATTCGCATCATAAACAAGTCAGTTTTTTTTAAAAAAAAGAAAGAAACCTCGAAATATCAAAATTCAAACCTGGGTTTCACACAAGGATATTGTTACGATATCTTCAATTATATCATAACTTAATTTTATTTGAATTTAACTTATTTTATTTAATATTTAGATTAATTCTACTGTTTATTTAATCTCCTTTTCATTACTTAAAGTGAAGATTTAAGATTCACATATTTCCGGTCCTACCCTGCTTTTGGAAATATCAGTTTGGGAGGACGATGCTCATGTGTTCGTCTAACTGTGGAGAGAGAAAAAAAAAACAATAAAGAGGTTAAGGATAACTTTTGACCAGCGAGGTTTAATGTGGGTGGTTCATTGAGCTCCTATTTTTAATTCGGGATTGGTTAAAGATATTTTAGTTTTTATTGGATATTTACTCTTAGCCTAAGATGATTGAGCCGTTGCGGCTCAGGGAAGAGAGCGTTCGCCTATAAATGAGGTTACCCAAGTTCGAATCCCAGAGGTGGCTGGCTGATACGAATTTGCTCCCGGCTCACACCGACCACAGTGCTGACATAAAATATCCTCAGTGGTAGACATATCATGGGTTAGAATCCCCTTGCCGTCAGATTAACCATGGGAAGTTTTCGTGTAATCATTTTTCTCTTTATGTAACGTAAAAGTAGGTTAGTTCCATCAAAAATTCCTCCACAAAGGCTAGTTTCTGCCAATGCTTAATCCAGGAATTGCCTTGTCATCTGGATCGAGTTAAAAATTACAAGGCTACTGAAATGAATCTTAATAGTCGTAAACTCAGATTTGGGTCCACTATTCAACACTGGTTATGAGATAAAATGATCTGAGATGTTTGAGTTTTAACTTTTAAGGGGGTGGGTTTCTGTAAAACAGTAAAAGAAAAAGAAAGAAAAAAAAGGGATTCCTGAAGTTTGAGAGAAAATTGAGTAGAAATGGGAAAAGTAAAGTAAGAAAAAGATGGGGAGATTTGAATGGAAATAGGAAACATAACTATCTTCAATTTCAAATTATAGAACTATTTTCAGTTAATTACTTAGTTAACTATTTTTATTTTTCAATTCGTCGAAATGTTAATATGGTATGCGTATGTTTTTCCTAATTTTTTTTAACATTTTTTTTATTATTTTTTTTTAAGAGCAATAAAAGAGTTCTAAAGATGGTCTTTAGAGATATGGCAATTAAACACTTACCTATTTCAAATATATATGTATGTTAACTTTTAAAAATAAAAATTCATTTTGTGATTGATTTTAATACTTTTTTATTGATTATTGAGATGTTGCTCATCACACACATTCTCCCCCTCCATCTCTTTTATTTTACCCATTACTCACTTAAGCATTTTTACTTTGTTAACTTCCATTTTAATCCCTTAATCTTATTTCTGGATGTAAGCTAAAAGCTAATTCATTCATCTTGATATCTTCCGGTTTTATGCTTTGACGGCTTCCAGAACTTTCGAGATGTCAACCGACGGAAATGTCAGTTAAGAAAATTTTAAGTAAATTCTCCAGAGAAATTTCTTAAGTTTGTCTATAAATAGAAGAGTGACCTGTTTTTAATATGGAGAGAGCCATTTCTGAAAATAAATTACAACTTAGATCTACTAGCTAGCTATATATATAGACAGATCTTGTGATTTTATTTGAAGAAAATACAAGTAATTTTTATAGACGAGGCACAAGTTTATTTTAAGTTTTATTTAGTATCTTATAACAAATTCTTTAAGGAAAAGATTTCCCCAATCAGGGTCTTGTTGTTCGGCCATTCTGGCCGTAGCTTTGCTAGCAGTTACATCATGAAAAAGATACGCGAAATTGGTCTGTCCCTTCTCTTGTTCATGGATTTTAGAAGGGAATGGGCTACACGAAAACTTTTAACGTCATCAAATGTCACCCACCCAAAAGGGAAAATTTAATCATCTTGAATCGCTTTAACAGATGATGGCTATGCAGACTATAGGGAATTGTTTTTGAATTTCTTTAATGAGCATATTTCCAAGAAATACGATCCACTAACTTCAGAAAATGATCTTTGAGTTCTAATCTTGACTTTTTATGGCTCTTTGCGAAAGAACGATTTCTACGGCTTAAAATTCATAGCAGAATCTCTATTTTTATCTTTGAATTAATAAAAAAAAAAACTCGTATGACACATTTTATATTACATACATACGGTATAATTGCTATTGGATCTTTTTTTGAAAACATGGCTAAAAAAAAAATAAAGAGGACTGAAATGGAAAGTATCAATGTCATTTTGTGGTAGATTTTCTACATTCTGTATTTCCAGCATCTCTTCAATTATTTATTTATTTATTTTTTTTTTTTTAAGATATTTCAGATTATAAATTTGTGTAGTTTAGCCTTGCGCATAGTCTACTTTTTTCCCCAACTCGTCTTGCCGCAACAATATCCGAATCAACAATATCCGAATCAACACAATTAAAATCCAATTCCGAATTATTTGTTAGACTGTAACGCCATGGTAACTAACATATCTATCTGCCCAAGATGACTGATTGCTGATTTTATTGATAAAAAAAAAAACTTTGAATTTACATTGGATGCCAGCAAAAATTGCAAACGTTACCTTTTAAATGTAGGCAGCATATATATTAGATGCGTTTTATAAAAGTAGCCTCAAAGCTGGGCTGGATAATTATTAGCTTTATATTCCCCCAGGTACTGAAATCACGGAGATTTGTGATCAGTCATCAGTCTTGACAGATTCTGAGTTCGGCGGTAAAAAGAAGAGAATGTTTGATACCCGCAGCAGAGCCTTGGCTGCTTTTCGCCGCAGCCTTTGAGTTGTATTCCGCAAATATCATGCAACTTTCGAATTCCGTTTGTGTGGGGACACGCATTCGCAATCGTCTTGCACGTTCGTGACTATGTGTGTATGTCAGCAGAAACATTGGAAATAGATATAAAAATATAAAAAAAGAACTAATTGTTAAGGGAAAATAAAGTAATCGAAAATATAAAAAAAAAAGTGAAATTATTTTTTTTCGAAATAAGTTGAGGTGTAAAATAGTGATAAGCCATATTTTTATACTCTTCGAGGGAGAGTTTTTGGTGAAAATTTCTCTCAAATTGGCTGCTACTAAACTTTTTGAATTGGCAGCCTTGTAATTTTGAACACAACCCAGAAGATAAGGGAACTCCTGGTGACAGGTAGGTAGACGGTAAGTTTTCAAGGTAGACGTTTTAAGTGAGTCTAGTCAGAATTCGGGTTATATGAAGAGTAAAACCAACCATAGTTATTTCGACAACAAAGGGAATTTTGAGTAATGTTGACTCGAGAAAATATTGATTTAGGAATAAATTTATGGAGCTCTCTGAAGCAAGGGGGGTGGAGCAAAGGATTTAACATCTTCAGGTAAAAACGAACTTTTTCCTACCGAGAGGTCCTAGTGATCTACCTCTTTCTTTCTTTCTTTTTTTTTTTTTTTAGCTTCTTTTATTGTTGCGTCAGACTTAGTTTAAAACACTGTTTGATTTCGATATCTTTAACAGGTAAAGTCGTTTGAGATTGGTGTAGTATAGCCTCGCTGCTCCATTTTTGAAATATTCTCATCCAGTTCACGTGATTAAGAAATAACATTAATGTAAAAAAAAAAAAAAAAAAATCCGTAATTCTTAAAATATTGTCTGAATATGCAGTTTTTAAATAGAAAAATATAGGTTTAAAAGAAAGTAAGCGCATATAAGTGATAAAAAAATAATCTTTTTGAGCAAAAAAAAAAAATTCAATTGTACTTTTTTTTAAAATTATTTTTAATTGTTAACAAAAAAGAGATGCAATTTAATTTTTGTCGGATGTTTTCTCTATTAATGTATTCCTTCATAATTTGATCATTGTTTCCTGACTCGAATAATAAGATATTTGTTTGCCATAAAACTTACTTAATCAAATTTTTTAGCTTAAGTGTGATTCATCGAAATCCTTAATTTCGTTTAGATAATACACCTACTTATATGGTAAAGTTTTCAGGAACATGAGTACCATAATTGTTGATATATCCACTCGGGATGAATTCTGTTATGTTTTGATGTTAATTAAATAAATTGTTATTTGTTCATAACTTTTCGTCGTAAACAACATTCATAATTGGTATCTGTCATACAATGCAAGAACGAACGCGGGAGAGCATGTTATTTCTTAATTAACGACAGAGAATTTTATTGCAACGTTACCGAAATTGAAAGTCTAAGTTTAATAAAAAGGAAACTAACAATTTAATTTTTTTTCGGATAGACGAGCTGATTATTGTTTCAGATTTCCTTGTATCGAGGACTTTTCCTTTTAGAACGGAAAGAGTGTTGGCTTTCAGGCATCAGTTGTTGATTGGTAATCTTAAATTTATGACTGCCATCTTTTAGAACAGTCTTATTTTATTTTATTACCGTAGTTGAACAGCCGACCCAATTTTGAGTTTTCGACTATCAATGTTCAACTCCGTAGAATTGTACTTATGAACCCAATCCAGAAGACAAGGGAACTCCTAGATCAAGTACAGTAAAACCTGTTTTTGTGCGGTCCTTTTTTATGCGATTTTGTTTTTGTGCGATTGGTTTTGTGCGATTTTATTTTTGTGCGATTTATTTTTATGCGATATATGAATTTTAGCGGCGTTAGCATCAGTTTAATGTTTCCTATCAATGTACATGTTGTGGACGAACTTTGATTATGTGGCCTCCTTGACAACGATGTATCTGGACTTCGCGATGCTCTTTTCATTTATTTTAAACTTATCTCCTGACAAGGCAGAGTCAGTTATGTACATAATGTTGCTCGACGCGAGAACAGTATACGCTTTGTATTCAGAGTTTTATACACGATTCACGTGGTTAAGGATTCATTTTATAGTGAGATTAAAGATAAATAAATTAATGACTTTTGTTTCTATTTATATGTAGTTTTTATGATTTGTATTTTATTTTTAGACATAAGTACACACTTAAAATGAATAATTATAGCCAAAAGAAAGTAAAAAGACAGACAATTCCACTATTTAATGTATAACTTGAAAACTTCTCCATGTATATGTAGAATGAAGAATTAAATCTTTTTACAATTTCTTTAGGTCTAATTTAATTATTTTATTTAATTGAAAGCATTCTCTCATCTATTTCATAAATCATGGATGTATTTTCTAAGTCCGACTTTTTTTATGCGGTCCTCATCCACCGCAAAAAAATAATTTTAGGTAGTATATCGTACAAAGTTGTTTATTATATGTAAGAATTCATAAAATTTTCGAATATTTTTTTGTGCGATTTCTTTTATGCGGTCCTTATCCACCGCACAAAAACAGGTTTTACTATATTGGGGGGAATTTGCTTTCGTGGAGGACTTTTTGATGGAACTAACCCGCATTTGCGTTACACGGAGAGGTAAACCGCGAACAATTTCCACAATTTGTCTGACGCAAGGGGACTGATTCATGATCAGTCTATTACAGTGGTCGGAATTAGCCGGCTGCGGAATTCGAATTATATTTCATCGCTGGGATTCGAACCCGGATCACCTCATTGGAAGGCGAGCGCCCTATCCCCTGAAGGGGGATAAGGTAGCGCCCTATCCGTGAGCCTCCACGGATAAAAAAAAATGGGGATATGAAGAAGTTAGGCCCACCTTATGAAGTAACTGAGTTCCTTGCAGCTGGATTGGCACATTAGCCGAGAGGGCTAATGTGCCAATCTCATGACCGGAGGTTTGATTCATGGCGTTAACATTACAGTATTTTTTTTTCCTCCTTTATTTTACCACATGAAGTGTTTCTAGTGTTCTACATTCCTCAAATGTTGACCCAGGACTATTCAAATACAAAACTCTCATTCGTGCATGGATGGAAAAAAAAAGCAAAACAGAGTTGCTTAACATGAAAAAGTTTAGTATTTCCGATCTTTCAAGATAGACGGGACCATCAGATATATTGGTTCACATTCTACTGTTCAGTTGACGAAACACAACACAGCCACAGCCTAACTCCCTCATTCATTACCTAAAGAAAAGCCTAACACATTACTCCAATGTCCAGATAGATTTAATTATTAAGGTTTTAAAACCACGAGAGTAATAAATGGTTTCGAAACCATATTCACAATTTTTTTAACCATAATAGTATAAAGTTTGAGATCCGTAAAGTTAAAGAAATGTTCTTAACCTTAAACTTCGGTGTTATTTGGATGGGCAGACTGCTGCTGAATATTATTTTACCATAATTTTGGAAAGAAAATTCTAACAGTATATGAATGAGGAATAAACATAAATTCGTTTGAAACTTAACCGACTGTTTCAAAAAACTTTTGTTTTTTCTCATTTACAACTGGCGGGTCTTGAGACCCGGCGTGTAATTTTGAGCCATCGGAACACATCGACTTTCTTTACCATCTTCATGCATTTTTTGTAACAAAATGAAGTACTTATATTTTCAAGTATAGTTTTTCGCTTCAGTTTCTTGGGAATATTCTTTTTCAGTACAAGTTATTTCGCGACAAATACTGTATTTAGAATGTCCAACACACGAGTTGTGCCCGCTAAATGACACCCACAATGTTTTCGTGGGTGCCATTTATGTGCACAATGCAATGCATTTAAATCATTTCAACAAATCAACAAAACAGAATAGCAATAAAATATTACTTGTTTAAAAATTCTTGTTTTAATCCTAACTTTTGAATGAAAATTACATTTAAATACAAAAATAGTGCTTAAAAGCTGGTAAGAGAAAAGCAACAGAAAGACATCGGGGATCTCAAAGGACGGTACAGTTGAGAGGAAAAGATGAAAAAGAAAAAAAAACTTGTGCCGGATCATCCATCAATGTCAGACAGCCAGTTATTGATCGCTTCCGCCCCCCTTCCTTTAGCCCCAGATCTTCACGCAACTACACTCACTATTAGCAAGGGCGGCCGCCTTTTTCTCCCCCCCCCCCCCCACTTTTTTTCCCTTTCCTTTTTTTTTTCCTCTCTTGAAGACGCAGAAAGAAAAAAAAAACTACTCTTTGTTTCTTTTTGCTACAAAACAACAACACTGTTGCCTCCAAGTTAAAAGATAAGGAATAAAAGAAAAGAAGAAAAAATCATTTAAACACCGTGTTTTATTTCTTGGCGATGACTTCATTGTTTTCTGTAACTCTTTCTCTCTTGTTTCAATTGTTTTGGCGAAAAAGAACTTTGGGAAAGAATCGGTTGAAAATTGATGCGGTATTGATTGGGTGTATTTATTAATCAAGGGAATTCAAACAAAGGGGTTAATATGTATGTATGTATATATGCTAATCTTGGGTCATTGTTTACATTGATTTCAGGACCTATAAAATGATATTTATGTCGTTCTTGCTGTAAAGGTACAGCAAATAATTTGAAACACTATTGATTAATTTAGCTGTTGTCATTAAAATATGAAGAAAATAAGGTAGTAGTTTTACTCATCGATATTTATTTATTTTCCCCCTTCTAGATGAAATAAATGGTAGAAGCTTCTCATTCTGCATAAAAGAGGTTACGACCTTGATGTATATGGTGACAATATGTTACAGTGCTATTCAGAAATTTAAAACAGTAAATTATGTTAGACAACAAATATAATCAACAGCCCTAACAAGTTCCTTTCGTCAATAATAGATGTTTTTTACAAAAAAAATCCAGTCTTCATTCAATTAAATAATGGGAAAATAAATATGTTTTTTTAGAGATTTATTATGTGTATCTTTCAAGCAATTAAATAGCAAACAGTAATACTCTACTTTCTATTTTTTTAAAATTAAATTTAATGATTTTTGGATCATTTATTCCTATTCTTATTTCTATGTCTGTCGCCATAATAGCAGGAATGATATTAATGGCAAAAATTGAAAAAAAATCCGTTTTTTTTTTTGGGTTTAAACGAAGTGTGTTTATTTATTTATTTTATTTATTTATTTATTTATTTTGTTCATTTAAACAAAAACTTAAATAAGAATTTGCTCTCTTAATTAAAAGTATTAAAGCTAATACAAGGTATAGTCATAAGAATTATTTCAACTGTTAATTAAGATTTTCAATAAACGATTAAAAATTATCCACTTTCCTTCCATAAACATAATAAAAAAGAATAGCTGAAGAAATTGAATAAGGCATTAAAGACTAAGTTTCTCTTTGTTTGTCAGTATTTATGAAAAAATCTTGTACTTTAGCTTCAATTTGAAACATTCGTATCAATTTCATTAATGAAATGGTCATATTTTCCCCCGAATTTAATTAATACGAAATTTAAGAAGAGCATAAAAAATTTAGGGAAATATATTTCTGAATTCAAAAATATTAAATTAAAATTGAAAAGTTTAAAAAGGTTTCCATAGGAAAGTTTTCTATTTTTCATTCGATTATGTATATATATATATATATATATATATATATATATATATATATATATATATATATATATATATATATATATATATATATATATATATATATATATATATAATTGTTAATCAAAAAATTTTTTATATATATATAATTGTTATTTATTAGGCTACTTATTCCTCTCCTGACCGAATTCACCTATCAAAGGGGTGGAGACGGGGAGGAAAAATTCAAAAAAAAAAAAACATGCTCTTAATCTTCTTTATTTAATTTTCATAACTAAACTGATGACGATATTTACTCTATTTGGCTACATCGTTCAATAAAACGTTCTTTTCTATCCTTTTTTTTAACGGCAGGCACTGAACATATCGTTCTTCGCCATGGAAAGTGCCGGAAATGTTGCTCAGTTTGCGTTGCCTACTCAGTACCTTGTGACCAAAGCCACTGAGGTGAGCAACATTTCCCACGCCACACTGCACACAGATACCCGTTCATAGGGTGGCCACATCACACACAACGGAGGACAACACATTGACAGAAACATCCACGCCCTGTGCGGGATTCGAATCCACAGTCATTGGCTTCGCAGTCAGGCACGCTAACCGCTCGGCTACCTGGCCAGCGATCGATAAAATGTAAAATACAAGGCAGCCACCCAAACACAATTTGAGATATAAAGAGTGTGGTATTTTTGATTCTTTATTCATTTTTTTCTGACAAAATTATGCCAATACACTCCTGCAATCAATAGTTTTTGATTGGTAGTTAAATAGTAACAGTTGCCTGTTTTTAAATTTTTGATAAGTATCTTTATTTTAAAGTAATAAGAATTTTTAGCGTCATCCAAATTGGTTTTCATCAGTGTAAATTGAAATATAATTAGATTTTAAAATTATAAAAACTGAGAAATGTGTAGTTTTATATTACTTGCTGAGAACCACAAATCGCATCATTTAATTGCTTTAAAATTATGAGAATAAATTTACAGAAGTTCTAAAAATTATCAAGCACTATTTCCGATATTCTAATGAAGCAACCTCTTTATTTTTTACTTTTCTTTGGAAGTTATTGCACTGTCTAATAATACTATATCATAAAAAGTTTGTTAAGCACAAAGAAATGTCAAGAAAATACAAATTAAAATTTTAACTTAAAATCTAAGATGGCGAAGGTAGAGGCTTCTTCAATCTCAGTTACCTTTCAGCTATTTGTTAGAACGAACGAATAGCTTAAATATTTTGGAAGAAAGAAAAAAATGCCAAATACTGTTTTACGAAACTTTTTCGTAAAGCAAAATTAGAAAAGCCGCCATTTCTGTGTCTAATACATGAGACAAAGTTATTAATTTAAAATATAAATACCATCTAGTCAAATATATCTTAAATATTTTAAAAAAAGTATTACATTTTTTAACATTTATCTTTTTTTATGCACATTAAGATCAATGATTATTTTTTAATAGAACATACAAATTTGTTATAAATGTGATAAAATTAGATCAAACCCTTTTATCATTTTCACAAAACTGACTTTTCATAAAATTGACAAATTGCGCCATTTCATAAGTAGTGTAGAGAACACGTGCTAAAGAGATGAAAAATAGAAAATAGATAGAATGTTATAAATAACCGTTACAAACTCACAACAGTTTTAAAAATAGCACATTCTCTAAAACGCATTAAATCATTTGATGATTCGAAAGCAGTCCTATATACGGAAATGCGTAATAATGTAATCAGCAATTTACAATCAGTAACAAAAGTTTTGTAATCCTCATTTCCGGAACATTTTTCTTGCTTATAGTTCAAAGATTGCTTAAAAGAGTACTTAATAGATTTAAAGTTCTTATGCTTATTTCAGCTTGTACTGATTAAATATGCTGATTAAACTAAAGAGAATAATTTTTTAAACCACTACAACAAGAATCCGAATCTGTTTACTTTTCTTTAGGTGTATATTTAAATGATTTTGTTGATTGAAAAGCGTTGTAATAATTTATCAGTTACTTAGCGTATCTTCCCTGATTTCATGACTTATTAACCAGTGAAATATTTAAGAGATTTTGCGATTCGGTTTCCCTTAACTGTAACTCTATTTGACCTTCACAGCTTTTTTTTTTTTTTTCTTCTTCTTTTTTGCTACAACTCTCAGTATCGCTGAGAGTTATTAAATAAAGTTATCGTTCTGAGCAAACGCTTTGCAAAATCTCTATAATATCGTGGTTTTAGTTTAGTCTCGCAGATATCATTAAGCTTTTTTTTAATACATACCGTTCACTTAAAAAAAAAAAAGTAGAATATAAATGAAGGTAATATAAAAAAGTAGCAAAAAATTTACTTTCTGACATAAAAACCTTCAATGTATACTCTTTGGAAAAAATCAATTCAATGTGTAATATAGCACTGTCCAAATGCCAATAATTCCTCTGAGTCCCATATTCCTATAAAAGTACGTTTTGCCTTCTCAGACTTTTTTTTTTATACATCTATGCTTGAACATTACGTCATCATGACGTGGTGGCATGACACAATGTTTGGATCCATTAAAATATCAGTACTCAAAGCCTCAATATTAAGCAAATTTATAAATCTTTATATCATGTTAATCTGTAAGTTGAGATCTGTTCATATCAAACCATAATAATGTATTGTTAAGTGCAAAAAAGATTAACTTTTTTTTTAAAGTTTCAACACAAATTAATGCTATTTTTAACAGTGGAGTGTAGTAAAACAGTATTTAAAAACAGTATTGTGTTACAATATTGCTCCAGATATTAGTTTTACACTCCAGAATTAGTTTTAGTCATATACTATCAACATAAATAAATAAATGAATGAAAGGTGGTCAGATACCTAAAATCATTATAAATATTTCGCTAAAAGATTTTCAAATCTTCGAGATTTTTTAATGCGATTTCAAAATTATTAACTTTGTTTTTGTGATTTAGTTACTTGGAGACGTCTCCAAAAACTTCAACTTTTGAGTTAATTCAGATGCTTTCTATTGGTAATCTTTATGAACTTAGAACTAGCGAACGGATTTAAATTAATGGAGGAAGCTTCCAATATCTACAGAACTCTCAGTTTTTGTAAAGCGTACTAACAACAAAAATAACAAACCATGTAACATGTTTCTATATTGAACGTTGTAAATTTTTTTCTCTGTACGAAGACTCTCGCTGCAGGGAAACAATTTTACAGGCAATTTTACAGGCAATTTTTCGAATTAAATCATAATGTACTCAGGATGATCACACTTATCTTATCAGTCAAGTTTACCATCCCTTATCGAAAACCAAATTTTATTTTAAAAATGAAAGAGTTCTTTAAGTAACCTTACTATCTCATGGTGATCACTTAAATAAATCAAATTTGATATATATTTATTCCTTCATAAGCTAACAAAAAAAAAAAAAAAAAAAAAAAAAAAAAAGGGGGTTTAAATACTTATACTGTTATGCTGTTATGTTTTGTATAAGAATTTCACTAAATTGGTTTTTTTTTTAATCATTTCATTTAAATTCATTGAATTCTGAATTCATTTAAAAGCTAATCTAAACCTCTTAGGGAGTTAACCATATGACAATACAAAAAAAAAGTTTATGTAGCAAACATGTTTGTAAGAACTTAAAATGAAATAAATTTTGCAATATCGAAATGAGCACAATTGCATGTATGTGCTTGTATAGCATATATGTTCTTGTACTAGTATTTATAAATAACAGGCATAATCGTTCAAAAAAATAAAATAAAAATAACGTTATAATAAGTATAAAAAAAATCAATTCATATTTAAATTTATTACGTTTATCTTTATTTTGATTGGTAGCACATAAATAATATCTATGTAACGTGCATAAAATGATATATAAGAATAACAATATGTTAAAGACTGCTCTAAGTTATTTACTAAAGCAATGCATCACAAGAGGTTAACTTACACAGGTTTTAGTGCATCGTGTAGTCAACTGAAATACTTATTAATAAAAGTGAATTGCTTATCCCTCTCTATAAGTAGGAGACCTGTCTAAGTTATTTACTAAAGCAATGCACCGCAGGAGATTAACTTAGTGCATAGCGTAATTAAGTCAAATATGCAAAAATTTGCGACTTATTCTTATGGAATATGACATTTTACGATGAATGCAGAAAATTTGCACGATATTATAGTTCAACAAGATAATATTTTTTCACACAATGAACCATCATGTTGTATTTTGGTACGCTGTATCATAATAGAGTGTACCAAAATATAACTCACGTTTCCTTATCAGGTTAAATCCTTACACACATTAAAAAGCTTAGATTTACCTATATTATGTTTTCTTTAAAGGGAATGAGCTTACAGTAATATTTCCTAAATATTTTACTTGTAATTTAGTAGACTAGTAATTTTGTTTTGTAAGAATCCTATATGGACGTGTAATAATCATATATCAACACACATAATATGTGATTATTATGTGCTAAACACATAATAATCACCTGCAAAACTCAATCCACCATCGCAGTTTCGTGAAGTTGCACAAACTGAAATAAAGAATTTGAAAGACTTTCGCATACCTAAGACTTTTGAAGATTAAAATGAGTGTGCAAGTAGACAACGGCTAGCATAAAATAAAAATATTTTTATTCGAAATTCGATTACTTTTATGAAAGTCATTAACGGTAACCGTTAATGAGTTGTGCACCCAAACGACTCAATGTTTGTTTTATGATTCTGAATGGAACGGATAAGGCGATAAAAGGTAGGGTGGAAGCGTATATGTATGCGCGCATTGAGCATGCGTAAAACTCCTTAGAACGCATCAAATTCTAACTGATGATTAAAAAATGTCACTCAGGTTTAGCTCGTAATTAAAAGACATAAGAAGGATACTTTAATTAAATCCAAAAGACATATATAGCAAATCGAATGTACAAAATAAATAAATTTTTGTTTTTTTTAAATTCTTTCCTAAAACAAGAAGAGCAGTAAAGCCTTAGAAAGTTATTACTATGATTAAAATTCAGAAAAGGCAGTTTTTATAGCTCTAATTATAAAAAGATATCTTGAGAAACTAACATAACATTTCAGTAAGAGTTACATCTTTGTTAAAAAATGCATTGGTCAATTTGAATTTATTAAATTCAGCCTTGTATCAGACAACCTAAAAAAAACATTAAAAAATAATTTTTCTGATTAAAGAATATCATAAGACCTTTTTTTTTATCCATAATTAAATAAATATAGATGTAAACAAGTTAAAAAAAGCATTACCATAAGAAATTTATTAAATTTAAAATTTCTTAAAGTTGAAACATTTTTTTAATTTTTATTTTCAATTGCAAACTGAACTCTTTAATTTTTTGTTCAATGAAAAAAGTTAAAAATTCCTTTTACTAACAGAAATATTGATTCTACATGAATCTGCAATAAAAATAAGAATAAATAAATATTTTTATTACAACAACCAAAATAAAGTACGCATTTGAATATTATTTTTTGTTTAAGACCTCGTTTGGTTCTAAAAAACATAATTGATTTTCGCGGGTCACAAAAATATCACATTTATGTTGCAGAAGCATTTTTTTTCTTTTGCGGCAAATTGCCAACACGTCTTTGGTTTTCGTGCCGTCATATGACTTTCTCGACATACTCGTCATATGACTTTCAATTTTTAAAAGAATTAATTCTCAAACATCACAGTATTGTTTTATTTACGTTTCTTCCCTTTCGTAAGAAAAGGACGAGTCCAACACGTGCTTAGTTTTTCATCCAATAACGTCTATTGGCGAACTATAACGGGACTCTAGCCAAGAAAATTATGTCGAAAAAATAAATCTTGCATTAGAATACCTGTATTCATTAATAATTTTCCTATTTCATTTATGTGAAAGTGATAGAAGTAACGAACTTAAACTCAGCATATTTAGTCATGCGTTTTTATTTAAATTTTATTTTCTTACATTAGAATACAGATTTTTTTTATTCGTTTTTATGAATGACACTTTATGCTTAATTGAGTATAAAATGTACGGTTGAAAACACACAAAAAAAGGAAAAAGAAATTAAGAAAAAAAGATTAAAATAGTACGTGACCACCCCTTTAAGGTCAGTTGAAGACAAACGTACTTTTACGTGCCCTGCTTGTAATAAAGTACTAAAAATGTGTTAAAAATGAATAAAAAAAAGTTCACTGATCAAAATTTCGAAAAGAATGAAAATATCGGTTTTTTTTTTAAAAAAAAAAGAATAACGAAATTGATTAACTTACGTTATTCCCATAAAAATAATGCAGTTTCATGGATTAAGTAAGTACAGTGAGAGTTTTGAAACAAATAAAGTCTAAAAAATATGTAAAAAATTAAAAATAAGCCCATTGGTTGCATCCCTTTCAATAAGGTGCTCCAAATGTGTGGGATATTTCCTAACAATCAATTCAGAAACTTAAAATATATATGGTATTCCGTAATCACTACCCATAACATATAATTTTAGAATCTCCGTCAAAAAAGAAGTCGAAATAGCATAGACGTTATGAGTTGCAAATAAATATTGAAACGAAGATAAAACAAAAATATCATAGAAATCTGATAAATTATTAGCAGGGATAGAGCTGATAAAACTGGAAGGTGTTTCAAATAGTAATATTTTTGAACTCTTTTCCGTTTCTTCCGGCGATAAAAAAGGTTTTGATTTTATCAGTCTCACCTTCCTTGGTTGTCATTTGAAATATTTGTTCTTTTCCTCTTCGCTTTGATATTAATTTGTGACCGCTTCTGCGCAGAAACGTATACACAGTGCTAATAATTTTTTTTTTACTTCGTTCTTGAAAAGGATTGCAAAAAAAAAAGAAGATAACTATTGAGTAGTTTTCTTTTCATAAGAGAGTGATTTAAATGGATAACATATAAAGCATTGTTAATCTTGTTTAGTAACTGCAAACCAAAATAAAAAATACATAAATTATGTAAGGGAATATTTAATAATCAATAAAAATTCAGTTTCATAGAAAAATTAATTTGGATTTAATAACTTTAACCACATTTTATTTGATTTTAAAACATCATTTTTTGTGCAAAAAATACTCAGTTTATTACTTTTAAAGTAATTTAAAATTATTCTCTTTAATCCTATCTTATTTGCTTAAAAAGATTTTTTTTTTCCTTAAAAAACTAGTTAAAATTTCGTTTTATAAGTATTTGAAGTTTTCAACTTTAACTATCCTTTATTTGACTTAAAATCATCATTTTAATCAATAAAAGAAACAGATTTAAAATGTATTTTAAAATAATTCAGAATTATTAACCTAACCCATTCTTATTTGTTTAAATAGCCTTTTTTCAGTAAAGAACTACTTTAAAACCTAGTTTTACAGAAACTTAAAATAATTTATCAATCCTTCGACAGAATTTTTATTAAACATATTTTTCATGCTTTGTTAATTATTTTGAACTAATTTAGGTCAAAGTAAATATTTAAAAAAAACATTATAATTAGCTTCTAATATTTTATGATTACGAAATACAGTATGAAACACCAGTTTCTGTTTCTACGTTAAAGGTAAAATCTTCCAAATACGCTCACTTCAAAACAATAATTTTTCAAATTTGCACTTTTTTGCAGTTATTTAGACTAGAGAGAAACAGTTATTCATCATTAAAGTTTCATTCATTTCCAAATTCCATACTTGATAAAGCGTCATTACACCTTCAGAAAAATATATAAATATATAAAAATATATATAAAAGCAATACCGGTATCCCGTTTGCGTCAAAAGGGTTAATTGCTTTCAAATCATCATTTCATTAGTAACTTTTACCCTTCTTTATTTGTTTAAAAAAATTTTTCGAGTAAAAAAACGTTATTAAAACATATAGTTTTATAAAAGCTTAAAGTTATTACATTTAACTATGATTTAATTAATTTCAAATCATCATTTTATTAGCGAAAACCAGATTAAAATTTAGTTTTATAGGAATTTAAAATTATTAACTTTGATTTCTGGTTATTATTTTCGAAAACATAATTTAACCATACGAAACTGCTTAAAAAATAGTTGTATAGAAATTAAAAGATTTAAAACAGATCTTCTTGAAAAGAAATAATTTTGTTTAAAGCTCATAAAGAGATTCTTTTTTAAGAATACTTTAGAGACTGGAAGGTTGGGGGGGAATATATCGACTTAAAATTGTGAAACTTTTTACTGTTCGCAAATGATTTTATCCATTTAAAATGCCACGAAGAAATTGTTTGATAAAATGCTTCTCTTCAAAACTACTTTTTCGTAAAAGAAATTTTCAAAAATTAAAAAAAAAAAAAAAAAAAAAGATTCAGGCTTAATCCCATAAAAAATGGCAGGGAGAAAAAAAAAGAAACAAACAACGAAGAAAGTTTCTAAGACAAGCAAGATTGCCTAACTACCCGCAAAAAACACTTTGTAGCTTATTTATTGAAGGAGAAGGGAGTAAACCGTTTTATTCCAAGAAAAAAATCATAAAAAAAAAAACCGAATTTCCTGAAATTAAAAACAGAAAATGAAAAAGCTTTTCATGCTTCGGGGAGATATATAAGCATACTTTTTGCTTCTCTCTATCTTTTTTCTTCAAATTTATTTATAAAATTCATGTATAATACGTTGTGAAAAACATTTATTTGTGTAAAAGTTTTTTACTGTTCAATAATTTAATAAAACCAATATTTTTTCACATATATAATATTGTTTAGATATTTTAGAATCTTCGAAGCTCATTATATAGAATCGGTCAAACTAAAGGATAAAAGAAATATGTCCGGGAGGACATGGTTAGACAAATTTATGAATTGTTTGAGAAATTCTAACATGAGTTCTATACCACCATAGAAACGCTTCACGCCAACTTGTGTTTCACCTCATTCGTAATTTAAAAGTATCAAAAAAATAGGTCACCATCGCCATTTTGAATTATGTTAAATTTTTAATTTTTGTTTTCTTAATTTTTTTTTTCTTGTTTGTACTCCACCAACATTTGATAATATAGTATTATTAGACAGCGCAATACCTATAAAAAGGAAGTAGAAAATAAAGAGGTTGCTTTATTGGATTAGAAAAAATAACGCTTTAAAAGTTTTAGAAGTGCTATGGATTTTTCTCCAAAACTTTGAAAGAAATAAAATGATGCGATTTTTGGTTTTGCGAATATAATTTAAAACAACATGTTTCTCAGTTTTTAGATATTTTAAAATCTAATTTTATTATAGTTTTAACTGATGAAACCCAATTTGGATAACACTAAAAATTCGTCTAACGTTAATTACATAAAAGCAAAGATAGTTATTAAAAATTTAAAACAGTAACATAGCTTGGTAACAGAAACATAATCAGCCGCAAGAAAGCGAGTTTGTTTACTCTGAATTACGCATCAAGAAAGTAATCCTACCATAATTTGATTGTATTTGGATATTTTGAAGAAGAAAAATCAGCCATTGAAATTTTATTAGTTTACTCTGAATTTACCTGAACCTGCTTTTTTTCTATATTTTAAATTTTTTAATTACCAAAGGAGGTAAAATAGGATTTGTCACGGAAAATTCTTCTCGCAGTTTGCATCCTGCTTGATAACAGCAACGTAATCAGCCGCAAGAAAGCAGGTTTGTTTACTCAGAATTACACATCAAGGAAGTAATCCTGCCATAAGTTGTTTGTATTTGGATATTTTGAAGAAAAAAAATCAACCTTTTAAACTTCATTAGTTTACTCTGAATTTACCTGAACTTGCTTTTTTCTACATTTTAAATTTTTAATTACCAAAGGAGGTAAAATAGGATTTGTCACGGAAAATTCTTCTCGCAGTTTGCATCCTGCTTGATAACAGCAACGTAATCAGCCGCAAGAAAGCGAGTTTGTTTACTCTAAATTACGCATCAAGAAATTAATCCTACCATAATTTGATTGTATTTGGATATTTTGAAGAAGAAAAATCAGCCATTGAAACTTTATTAGTTTACTCTGAATTTACCTGAACCTGCTTTTTTTCTATATTTTAAATTTTTTAATTACCAAAGGAGGTAAAATAGGATTTGTCACGGAAAATTCTTCTCGCAGTTTGCATCCTGCTTGATAACAGCAACTTAATCAGCCGTAAGAAAGCAGGTTTGTTTACTCAGAATTACACATCAAGGAAGTAATCCTGCCATAAGTTGTTTGCATTTGGATATTTTGAAGAAAAAAAATCAACCTTTTAAACTTCATTAGTTTACTCTGAATTTACCTGAACTTGCTTTTTTCTACATTTTAAATTTTTAATTACCAAAGGAGGTAAAATAGGATTTGTCACGGAAAATTCTTCTCGCAGTTTGCATCCTGCTTCATAACAGCAACGTAATCAGCCGCAAGAAAGCGAGTTTGTTTACTCTGAATTACGCATCAAGAAAGTAATCCTACCATAATTTGATTGTATTTGGATATTTTGAAGAAGAAAAATCAGCCATTGAAACTTTATTAGTTTACTCTGAATTTACCTGAACCTGCTTTTTTTCTATATTTTAAATTTTTTAATTACCAAAGGAGGTAAAATAGGATTTGTCACGGAAAATTCTTTTCGCAGTTTGCATCCTGCTTGATAACAGCAACGTAATCAGCCGCAAGAAAGCAGGTTTGTTTACTCAGAATTACACATCAAGAAAGTAATCCTGCCATAAGTTGTTTGCATTTGGATATTTTGAAGGAAAAAAATCAACCTTTTAAACTTTATTAGTTTACTCTGAATTTACCTGAACCTGCTTTTTTTCTATATTTTAAATTTTTTAATTACCAAAGGAGGTAAAATAGGATTTGTCACGGAAAATTCTTCTCGCAGTTTGCATCCTGCTTGATAACAGCAACGTAATCAGCCGCAAGAAAGCGAGTTTGTTTACTCTGAATTACGCATCAAGAAAGTAATCCTACCATAATTTGATTGTATTTGGATATTTTGAAGAAGAAAAATCAGCCATTGAAACTTTATTAGTTTACTCTGAATTTACCTGAACCTGCTTTTTTTCTATATTTTAAATTTTTTAATTACCAAAGGAGGTAAAATAGGATTTGTCACGGAAAATTCTTCTCGCAGTTTGCATCCTGCTTGATAACAGCAACGTAATCAGCCGCAAGAAAGCAGGTTTGTTTACTCAGAATTACACATCAAGGAAGTAATCCTGCCATAAGTTGTTTGCATTTGGATATTTTGAAGAAAAAAAATCAACCTTTTAAACTTCATTAGTTTACTCTGAATTTACCTGAACTTGCTTTTTTCTACATTTTAAATTTTTAATTACCAAAGGAGGTAAAATAGGATTTGTCACGGAAAATTCTTCTCGCAGTTTGCATCCTGCTTCATAACAGCAACGTAATCAGCCGCAAGAAAGCGAGTTTGTTTACTCTGAATTACGCATCAAGAAAGTAATCCTACCATAATTTGATTGTATTTGGATATTTTGAAGAAGAAAAATCAGCCATTGAAACTTTATTAGTTTACTCTGAATTTACCTGAACCTGCTTTTTTTCTATATTTTAAACTTTTTAATTACCAAAGGAGGTAAAATAGGATTTGTCACGGAAAATTCTTCTCGCAGTTTGCATCCTGCTTGATAACAGCAACGTAATCAGCCGCAAGAAAGCAGGTTTGTTTACTCAGAATTACACATCAAGGAAGTAATCCTGCCATAAGTTGTTTGCATTTGGATATTTTGAAGAAAAAAAATCAACCTTTTAAACTTCATTAGTTTACTCTGAATTTACCTGAACTTGCTTTTTTCTACATTTTAAATTTTTAATTACCAAAGGAGGTAAAATAGGATTTGTCACGGAAAATTCTTCTCGCAGTTTGCATCCTGCTTGATAACAGCAACGTAATCAGCCGCAAGAAAGCAGGTTTGTTTACTCAGAATTACACATCAAGGAAGTAATCCTGCCATAAGTTGTTTGCATTTGGATATTTTGAAGAAAAAAAATCAACCTTTTAAACTTCATTAGTTTACTCTGAATTTACCTGAACTTGCTTTTTTCTACATTTCAAATTTTTAATTACCAAAGGAGGTAAAATAGGATTTGTCACGGAAAATTCTACTCGCAGTTTGCATCCTGCTTGATAACAGCAACGTAATCAGCCGCAAGAAAGCAGGTTGTTTTACTCAGAATTACACATCAAGGAAGTAATCCTGCCATAAGTTGTTTGCATTTGGATATTTTGAAGAAAAAAAATCAACCTTTTAAACTTCATTAGTTTACTCTGAATTTACCTGAACTTGCTTTTTTCTACATTTTAAATTTTTAATTACCAAAGGAGGTAAAATAGGATTTGTCACGGTAAGCTCTCACAGTATGTATCCTGCTTGACAAAAGCAACATAATCAGCAGCAAGAAACCGGGTATATTTACTCAGAAGTAAGCATTATTTTTCTGTTTATTTGGATTGGTATTATTGGGCCCAACCCCCGCATAGTGATATTTTTAGCCTTTTAAACTAGTTCTTTTTGAAAAATCTTTATATTTGTTTTAAGCTTCTACCTGCATGAACTTTTTATTAAGTAACATATCAGCTTGTTTAATCTCACATCTCGCTAAAAAGTAATTGTCATTACTATATTCGATTAGTGTTACTTTTTAAAAAACTGAAAATGGGAAACGTACTGACGTACCGTCATGTTTAGGATGCGAAACTTGCATGAATAACTTCAATCATTATCTATAGGCTTTGTTTCTACAAAGCAGAGCTAATTGAATTTTCACTGTCGATAAGTATAAATATTAAATGAAAAATTATTAGGAAAATTTTAATAAATTCCTGAAAAAATATTTAAAAATATATTGCTTTTGTGCTAGCATGGCATTGTAATAACTCAAACAAAGATTTAAAAGTTATAGAACTATCCTTTGTACAACATACGATTTAGACAAAATTTCTAAATCTGCCGAATGAAGTTTTATAGAACGAAGTTCTTGGCTAGAAAATAATGATACAAGACTTTTTCATTAGTTTTCTGTTGGCTCAGATGGAAATTGTAAATAGGAAAAGTTGTAAACAGCTATAGCTCCTGAATTTTTTTTTTTTTTTTTTTTTTTTTTTTTTTTTTTTTTTTTAGAAAAAAGTTTTTTTAAAATAGAAATATTTTTACCATGACACTGAATTATTATCGATATGCTTTTATGGTAGAATACATTAATTACATGGATTACACTTACTTCAGTTAATCAATTTATTTAGAAATTTTTTACCAAAACATTTATTTTCACCCGAAACATTTTAAATTATACGTGCAATTGTAAATTGATAATTGGGAGAATTGAGGACAGTATTCCTAATTCCACATCTTTGACAAAATATTGTAATTAATTGTGACTATATATTTCGGAGAATTTCTAACAGTATTTTCGATTCGTCGTTTTTGATGAAATATTGTGATTAGTTGTGACCACATAATTAGGAGAATTCTGGAATGTGTTCCCGATACCTCATCTTTAATAAAATGTTATAGGTAATTGTGACCACATAATTGGGAGAATAGTGTTCCCAATTCCCCATCTTTGATAAGATATTGCGGTTGATTGTAAGCACATAATTAGGAGGATTCCGGAATGTGTTCCCAATTCTTCATCTTTGATAAAATGCTGTGGTTAATTATGTTGTAACCACATAATTAAGAGAATTGTGGACAGTGTTCCGAATTCCAAATCTTTGATTTTAAAAAAATATATAGATAATTGTGGCCATAAAATTAGGGGAATTGAGTGTTTCCAATTCCAAACTTTGATTAAAAAAATTATAAATAATTGTGACCATATAATTAGGAGAATTGTGGATAGTTTTCCCAATTTCAAATCTTTCATTTAAAAAAAATATATTGATAATTGTGACCTTATAATTAGGAGAATTGTGGACAGTGTTCACAATTCCCCATGTATTAAAAGATGATGTGGGTAACTGTGCCCACGTAATTGGTAGACTTGTGAACAGTGTTCCTGATTCCGTAGCTGTGATAAAATGTTGTGGGTAATTGGGAAATAACATACTTCAAATAAAGGATATGTCATCATTCCATTCACTAGTTTAATTGTATTTTTACCTGACATTTCCATAAACTTTGGCAATATCTAAAGAAGGTTAACTTTAAATGTTAACGCTTTTTTTTTTTTTTTTTTTTTTTTTTTTTTTCCTCTTTCTTTTGAAGAATTAGGAAAGTGGGCACTTGTTAGTTCACAAATACTCATATGTGCACAGTTCTATGTTTCTTAGTATTTTCCCCAGTGAAATTCACATTGACGTGTGTCAGCATAGCCGAATGATTAGATTTGTCGTCCAGGCGAGACAGAGATACAGAGTTTGATCTTCACAAAACGAATAAAATGTCTAGTAGTTTTTAAAATGTTCCAATTCGTCATTTCTTGTTCCGTTATTTTGTTCTATAAAAGCTCATGCGTTTCAAGTCGAAACACCAGTTGCTTTACGTTTGAAGGTTCTGAATAAATCACTTTCTGGACTGCTTTTGATTTATTCTACGTGACAATATTTCCCCCCAAAATTTTGGGCAATTGTGAATGTTGTTTCCGTAATTGTGAATGTTGTCTGGCTAATTATGAATGTTGTCTGGCTAATTATGAATGTTGTCTGGCTAATTATGAATGTTGTCTGGGTAATTATGAATGTTGTCTGGGTAATTATGAATGTTGTCTGGGTAATTGTGAATGTTGTTGGGGTAATTGTGAATGTTGTCTGGGTAATTATGAATGTTGTCTGCGTAATTGTGAATGTTATTTGTGTAATTGTAAATGTTGTCTGGGCAATTGTGACTGTTGTTTGGGTAATTGTGAATGCTGTCTGGGTAATTGTGAATGTAGTTTGGGTAATTGTGAATGTCGTCTGGGCAATTGTAAATGTTGTTTGGGTAATTGTGAATGTTGTTTGGGTAATGGTGAATGTTGTCTGGGTAATTGTGAATGTTGTCTGGGTAATTGGGAGAGTCAAACAACTCTTTTATTCAAGGCAAGAGGGAATTATAGAACATCAGAAATTGAAATATAATTTACAGTAGCTCTTTTCATTCAGTTATAAATTAACATTTCCTGCCAAATTCACAATTACCTCCAATGGCCTGATAAACATAAAATAAGGACTGTATAAATAAAACTATGTTGCATCAATGTTTCGTCAAGTAAAATCAGAGTGGTTCTTACCAAATAATGAAAACAGTCATTTCACAGTAAAATTTAAATAAAATTTTTTTTAAAAAATGCTAGAATTTTTGTACTTGTTAAATCATTAGAAAAAAATAAAACAAAAAATTTTGACCAATACACAATGTATACGTAAATTATTTCAGGCAATTACCACTTTGAGTCTTTTCTTTACCACTCTAAAATTATAAACAAGAAGATGAGAATAAACGACACTTTCCAGATCCAGACCATTCAATGTAATTAATACCAAACTCCTCCTTCTACCACAAACAACTAAAAACCAAACGATGATAAAGAAAAAATTAAATTAAATGGAAATACTAATTTCTATTTAGTTTACGACCTGTTTTATTTTTTAGAGAGTGGAAAAATCACGCGAAGATCCATTCATCACGCAATTTACTAATACACTAAAATTTTCCTCATTCTCATTAACAGAGAGGAATAATAATAAATAAATAATCCGTTGGTTTTGGCGTATTTGCATTCTACTTCATGAACGAATAAGGAACAGAAGCGCGCTGTGTGTGACGAACACATTTCACTCTTTTTCGTTACGCTAAAAACGAGTCACGCAAGAGAAACGGAACAGTGACAACGCTGCAATGAAAATTGTTTTCAAACGATTTATTTTTTTTTCACACTTAGTTTTCAAACGATATTTCATTAGTGGGTTTATTTGTTTTATCACTTTCGTTTGTTATTACACCATTTCCTGAAACGCACGCGTAAATTCTTATAAACTAACGCCTGTCGTTTTTATTTTCTAAGAAAAATGAATTACGAAAGTACTTTTTTTTCTTTGAAAATAAGCAATTTATTTTAACAAAACAAATTCGAATGAAGCTTAGTTTGAAATCATCCAAGCTTCTGTTCAAGTTATTAATGCTTTCGCGTTAAAAACGAAACAAAAATTAAAATCTAATAAATAACTAAACAATTGTGCATTTAAAATTCATAATTTTAAAAAAAAATGTATCGTGTACGATTTAAAAAGTATTAGATTTCTAACGTCCTTGCATCAATAATGAATAAATTTAAGCGCCAAAATTATGAAAGTTAAAAAATTGACCGTCATACTTTTTCAAAAAATCATAAGTTACTCAATTTGCTTGCAGATATATTTAAAAAAAAATTTCACATTAGTCCGTTGATTAAATTAAACAATGGTGGATATTTCATTATACATGTGCAATTAATTCATCTATTATTCCACGCTCATACCTTGTGATCATGTGTAATATACGCATCTTATGTTTGTTGATTTTTGTTATTATTCATTAGTACATTTGCAATTATTTGTTCTTTAAATATGTTAGTATGTGTGTCAAGCCAAAATGAACCAAAACATCACAACAGATAAGGCTTTAAAAAAATAAAAAACTTTTTTCTTCGTATTTATTTAATATATTGACTGCCCTATTAATATATTAAAGAAGGAACTGGCCATTTAAGTGTCTGAATTTATAGCGGAATCAGCCATTTAAAATTCTTTTTTGAACGCAATTAGTCAGACAAAATGTCCTTCGGTAACGAAGTAAATTTTGTAAGTTAAGAGTTCTAAAAGAAGACATTTTATTTATATAGATTTTATAATTTGACTGTTCACCCTTAATTAGAAATTGCCATGTTTTGCTTTATATTGGACCTCTGAAATGCTCTTATCAATGCATGAAATTAGTCATTGAAATTTTCTTCGCCAAAAATGAAATTAGTCATTGAAATTTTCTTCTCTATAGACAAAATGAGTAATTTAATTCTTCTTTGCAGAAGAAATTAGTCATTTAAATATTCTTATTATCCACAGATGAAATTAGTGATTTAAATATTCTTATCTATCAATGAAATGAATCGTTTAAATGTTCTTCTACATAAATGAAATTAAATATTTAAATGTTCTCCATAGATGTAGTAAGTCATTTAAATGTTCTTCTTCTATAGATGAAATTAATCGTTTAAATGTTCTTCTACATAAAGGAAATTAAATATTTAAATGTTCTTCATAGATGTAGTAAGTCATTTAAATGTTCTTCCTCTATAGATGAAATTAATCGTTTAAATGTTCTTCTACATAAAGGAAATTAAATATTTAAATGTTCTCCATAGATGTAGTAAGTCATTTAAATGTTCTTCTTTTATAGATGAAATTAATCGTTTAAATGTTCTGTTCATTCATAAATGAAATTAGTGACTTAAATATTCTGATCTACATTAATCATTTAAATGTTCACCATAGAGGAAATTAGTCATTTAAATGTACTTTTTTACAGATGAAATTGGTCATTAAAATGTCCTTATCTATAAATGTCCTTATCTATAAATGAGGTTATTGAAATGTTTTTATACATGAATAAAATTTGCCATTCAAATATATATATATATATTATGACAATTTTAGTCAACTAAATGTTTGTCTCCGTACGTGTTATTATTCATTTAAATGTTCTTATCTAAATATGAAATTACCCAAATAAAATTCTTATCTATAGATAAAATTAATAAGTCATTTAATATTCTTATTTATAAATGAAATTAGTCGTTTGAATGTTCTTTTCTTTGGATGGAATAAATCTTGATCGGGAATGAGACTTAGGAATGATTTTCACTGCAGAAGAAAATACGTCTATTCCCTTGAGATCACTCAATCTTATGGAACGATGCATTTGAGTTTTCAAATGTATGAAGAGGCCAAAAAACAGATAGAAAGAAAACAGTTAAAGAAAAATAAGGAGAAAGAAAAAAAAAGAGAACATTTTCCAGTCAAGTTTATTTCAAGCGTATCAAGTATCACTAGTGGCAAAGCTAAACAGGAAGTAGTCGTTTGGGTTTTGGAAGGAAGAAGTGGTGGCAGAGGAAAAAAAAAATTGGAATAAGTTGTCTAGAATACATATATTTCCCCCTTTCTTTTTTTCGAATTTTCGTTCTTTTTCTATGTGAAATTGTTAGCTTTCCTATTCTTTCGCAAAAAGAATTCATAAGAATAGAATTTTTTTTTTCCCGCAAGGACATTTTTAAATGGCACCACAACAGTAAAAAAAGAAGAAATCATCGATGTTTTCTTGTTTCATTCTTTTTTTAGGAACATAAAATTATTGAGTTCTCTGGCCATGAAGTTAAATCGTCCTTTCGTAACTTCCTTATGGTGAGCGAAATTAGCCATCTGGTGTATGTTCCCCTACGCATCAGCTGTTAAATGTAGCTGTAATTGGAAGTTTATTAAGCCTCATTACAAATAACTTCTTCATCCACGTTAGATTTGAAAAAATATCAGAGAGAGACCAACAATATATCGCAAAATAAAGATATTTGTAAAAATCGCTACAACGATATTTTAAAAATTATTCTTAAGATGTATCGTAAATGTCGTGTTTTACAATGAATATCAAATATACGGTAATTATTGACAACAATAAATGCATGATAAATAGTATCAATTATAAATATGGAATAAATGATAATTATCGAAAACTATTAAAGCATAATAAATAACAACAATTATAAATACTGAATAAATGATAATTATAGACAAAGATCAAAGTATGATAAATTACAACAATTAAAAACATGTAATTAATGATATTTTTCGACAATTATAAAAACATTATAAATTATAATTATAAATAAATAAATAAATTATAATTATCGATAACGATAAAAGTATGATAAATAACAGCAATTATAAATATGGAATAAATGATAATTATCGCAACAATAAGTATGTGATTAAAATCAATAATTATAAATATCGAAAACGATATTCGTGACAAGTATATCGATAATAATATAGTTAGTAATATCGCTAGTATTGCTTATTACCATAATTATCAAACTCAATATTAATGTAAACGTTGATAAAATTTATTTAAATACAGAAAATAATGACCAGTGTAAAAATAATTTTAATTAGTTAAATTGGACAAAAAGACGATATATCGTGTAAGGTTTTCCAGATACATATCGCGAAATTAACACCTGATATCGTCGGGTACAGATTTTAATTTTATTTGCATCATACCAGACCTCCTAAACATAGAGTGATCATAAAAAAATAGTAACTGTTTAAAACATGGTTAATAAAAGAAAACTATGGATTTTAATTTTACCAAACATGGCAGATTATAAATGTAAAACAAAAGTAAGAACATAAGTGGCTAAGTTTTTTGTCTTAAAATTTATTTTTAAAATTTTAGATAAATGTTTCATGTATAAATATGATCTCTTTCCAAAAATGCTATATGATAAACTAATACAAATAATACCTACCGTCTTATGCTTATTTCGTGATGCTCTACGGTATTTTCAGTAATACTGTAAATAAACATAAAAATATAATCTCTAATTCAAAATATATTATACTGAATATATATAAATCTTTAAAATAATAATTATTTATCATCAAAAATTTTTTAAAAACATAATAAAACGAGAATATAAAATATATTGTTATTTACTCTTTTGATTTATATTTCACTAGAAATTTAAATATAGGACAATATATGAGATATATGAATCTCTTTCAAAAACTATTTTACAATATATATTTTCCTTTAAAAAACATATATATTGCAGAATATCATATTAATATAAACTTTATTTAGAAAAAAATATATATAGAATAATACTATTATATATACTATTCTGTATTGTCGTCTAAATATGCTGAAAATATTAATTAAATAAAAACAATGTATTTTCAAAAAAATTTAAATATAGATTAATCTCTTACCAAAGAAGTTATGCTATGTAAACTATTTCTAAAACTTTATATTGCTTGATACTGAATTATTCCGAATTGTCATCTAAATATGCAATAAATTAGTATAACAGAATAATATATACCCATAGAAATTTAAATGTAGTAATATATAATCCTTTTCCGAAGATAATACGAAATGCAACCTGATATATTAGGTTCATATTCAATTTTCAAAAATATATTCTGTCTAATAATAGTCGGACCTGTATCTCGAATCTCACGGGAAAGACAAATTTAAATATAGATTAAATATAGGTCACAAAAAAATTTAAATATAGATTAATCTCTTACCAGAGAAGTTATGCTATGTAAACTATTTCAAAAACTTTATATTGCTTGATACTGTATTATTCCGAATTGTCATCTAAATATGCAATAAATCAGTATAACAGAATAATATATACCCATAGAAATTTAAATGTAGTAATATATAATCCTTTTCCGAAGATAATACGAAATGCAACCTGATATATTAGGTTCATATTCAATTTTCAAAAATATATTCTGTCTAATAATAGTCGGACCTGTATCTCGAATCTCACGGGAAAGACAAATTTAAATATAGATTAAATATAGGTCACAAAAAAATTTAAATATAGATTAATCTCTTACCAGAGAAGTTATGCTATGTAAACTATTTCAAAAACTTTATATTGCTTGATACTGTATTATTCCGAATTGTCATCTAAATATGCAATAAATTAGTATAACAGAATAATATATACCCATAGAAATTTAAATGTAGTAATATATAATCCTTTTCCGATGATAATACGAAATGCAACCTGATATATTAGGTTCATATTCAATTTTCAAAAATATATTCTGTCTAATAATAGTCGGACCTGTATCTCGAATCTCACGGGAAAGACAAATTTAAATATAGATTAAATATAGGTCACAAAAAAATTTAAATATAGATTAATCTCTTACCAGAGAAGTTATGCTATGTAAACTATTTCAAAAACTTTATATTGCTTGATACTGTATTATTCCGAATTGTCATCTAAATATGCAATAAATCAGTATAACAGAATAATATATACCCATAGAAATTTAAATGTAGTAATATATAATCCTTTTCCGAAGATAATACGAAATGCAACCTGATATATTAGGTTCATATTCAATTTTCAAAAATATATTCTGTCTAATAATAGTCGGACCTGTATCTCGAATCTCACGGGAAAGACAAATTTAAATATAGATTAAATATAGGTCACAAAAAAATTTAAATATAGATTAATCTCTTACCAGAGAAGTTATGCTATGTAAACTATTTCAAAAACTTTATATTGCTTGATACTGTATTATTCCGAATTGTCATCTAAATATGCAATAAATTAGTATAACAGAATAATATATACCCATAGAAATTTAAATGTAGTAATATATAATCCTTTTCCGATGATAATACGAAATGCAACCTGATATATTAGGTTCATATTCAATTTTCAAAAATATATTCTGTCTAATAATAGTCGGACCTGTATCTCGAATCTCACGGGAAAGACAAATTTAAATATAGATTAAATATAGGTCACAAAAAAATTTAAATATAGATTAATCTCTTACCAGAGAAGTTATGCTATGTAAACTATTTCAAAAACTTTATATTGCTTGATACTGTATTATTCCGAATTGTCATCTAAATATGCAATAAATTAGTATAACAGAATAATATATACCCATAGAAATTTAAATGTAGTAATATATAATCCTTTTCCGAAGATAATACGAAATGCAACCTGATATATTAGGTTCATATTCAATTTTCAAAAATATATTCTGTCTAATAATAGTCAGACCTGTATCTCGAATCTCACGGGAAAGACAAATTTAAATATAGATTAAATATAGGTCACAAAAAAATTTAAATATAGATTAATCTCTTACCAGAGAAGTTATGCTATGTAAACTATTTCAAAAACTTTATATTGCTTGATACTGTATTATTCCGAATTGTCATCTAAATATGCAATAAATTAGTATAACAGAATAATATATACCCATAGAAATTTAAATGTAGTAATATATAATCTTTTTCCGAAGATAATACGAAATGCAACCTGACATATTAGGTTCATATTCAATTTTCAAAAATATATTCTGTCTAATAATAGTCGGACCTGTAACTCGAATATCACGGGAAAGGCGAAAAATTTGAGATAAAGAGGTTTCGAGTTATACAGGTACTTTAAAAAATTAAATTTAATTAAGGAATTCTATTTAAAGTGTTTTAATTGTTTTTAGTAGAAATATAGAGGTATTTCTGTAAATTAATTATACCACATACATCAGCTTCTTCTTCTTCTTTATCTGATATTCCTTTGATATTTTATCCATGATTTCCGCATCTGTCAATGTTCCGCATGTTGCCAGGCAGTTGTCCACTTGTAAGAATCTTCAAAATTAATGTCAGCATTAAATTCAGATTTTATTACATTCCATTTTGGCAAAACTGGCACAGCAATTACAGCGTCAACAGTTTCTTCTTCTTCTTTACTGTTGTCTTAAACCTCTTGTTCAACATCTTCACAGCTATTCTTTAAAACAGATTTTTTAAAACCATTTTGATTAGTTTTTAGAGACACATTTCCCCTGGCATAACAGTCATTCTGATAGCATCCAACACATTTTTGGAAGAGAACTTTTTTCATCGATGGCCTCTATAAGTTTGTGTACCAACTGTTATAATTCACTTTAAAACTCCTAATTATCATTAGATCCATTGGTTGCAATGAATGAATGTGAAAATGAATTTCTATTCCTAGCTTTCTTGTCTATGTGGAAAAGCTAACCCCTGGTGGTCACTCCGTTCTACTCATCAGCCCCACACTTACTGCCAGAGTCGTCCTATTCCTTTCTAGTTGAAGAAGTTATAGTTACTTGTTAATAAACTAGTTGTACGTGCTTAAATTCCGAGAAACACCCTCAACCTGTTCATCCCTACTCCTGTGGGTTCAAGAAATTCATCACTGCTTGGTCACCGCAGGTGGCCAGCCGACCCGCGAAGCGGGTTTTCGGCTTTTCGCGCCCCCCCACTTTAAAACATCACCCTCGCACTCCGGAGGTCGTCAGGACCGAGGCATAACCACCTAGGGGGTTATGACCGAGGCCCCTCGGACGCGGAAAGCACACAGCCGTCACCCAGAAGCGTCGTGTACAGTCCTGCGCACCTAATGCCCAATCCTACAACCCTACAGACCCACAAAGCCCGTCTGTCCAGTCTCCTGTAAGGGAAGGGGGTTAGTACATAATAAATACAGTTTGCATATTAAGATTAGAGAATTAATAATTACTATTACTGCTTACTATTACTTCTAAATTACTATTACTGCTAAATTACTATTACTGCTAAATTACTATTACTGCTTACTATTGATTACTTGCTTATCTACTGTTAGGTTAGTTTCCTGATTCATCACTGCTTGCAAGTTCTACGGATAAAGAAAGTTTTGACATTTGTGCTCTATTATTAAAAATTCGAGAAACAGAGGCTTTGAAAAAATAATTTCGTCATAAACATGGAAAATACATTGATTTTAGGCAGTAAATGTAAGGAATTTTACAAACATGGATTAGAGATAAACAGGTTCAACTGTATCACAATTATGTAATCTATATTTTTAAAAAAAAATTATATTGAATTATAACCATATCATTCTGTATTGTGGTCAAAATATGCTATAAATTAGAATATAAGAATGATATTTTTCCATTAAAATTTAAATATATAACTATATGATCTCTTTTCAAAGATAAATACGTTATGTAAACTAACATATTAGGTACATATTTTTCTTTTAAAAAAATATATAGAATAATATCAAGTAAATACAAGCTTTATTTCAAAAAATTTATGTTGAATATTATTATTCTGCAATATTGTATTCTACATTATTATTTTCTATTATAGACCAATTTTAGTTAAAAACAAACTATATCGAGAAACTTAAAATAAGAAGAAAAAAAATGGATGTTTAAAATTCCAAAATGGTATGGTTGAAGGACTCTTAAACTTCCAGTAAGTAATTTAAGAGCTTATTATTTTAACAGAATATGTTATTTCTTCTTTCTAAGATTGTAGAAGTCAAGAAACAACAACAATGTTTTCGATAAACTTTTTACAAACATTCTATTATAAGTACTATTGGTTATTTTCAATATTTATATTATTTTCGTTCTAAAAACTCGTCAGAAGGAAAAGACAGGTTATAAAATAAATTTGTTTTGAAAATTCATATTTTTTTCTTTACGTACAGCTCAAAAAATTCATAAAAGGGAATTAGTAAAATATTTTATAAAATGTTGCAATAAACTTTTTAGTTGGAGTTGACTTAAAATTAGATTCATTTTGTAGAATAAAATTAGATAAATTTCAAATAAACATTTGAAAATGATTCTTATTGTTAGAAAACTATAACCTATTATTTCCATCAATATGTTTTTATTATTTTTTAAAACTGATAGAGTTGAATGTCCTGAATAACAACGGAAAAAATGGCAGTAATAATAAAGGAGCTATAATATTTTATTCAATCGTATACTAAGAACGAATTTAACAGGCTTTTCTCGTCCGACTCAACGGTCGCAAGGGGGGTGGGAGGCGGAGAATCCTAAATACGCTTTTATTTACTTTTTATTTAATTTTCACAAATAAACTGATGAAAGATATTTACTCCATTTAGCAGTATCTTTCGATACATGTAAAATAAAAAACCTTTGAGAGAGAGAACGATACGATATTTCAGATTTCCTTTTTTTATTTTTATTTTAAAAAAAAAACATTGCACTTATACTATTTGCATTCAATTCATGAGGAAAACACATCCAAATAGGAAAAGAGTTATCTACTGTGTCTATTTATCTTTGAACGAAATTTATCTTTGATTCTCATTGAACGAAAAGTGACTAATAACACACAGGTTTTCTGATATTCTTTTACTTTTTTTATCATGCATTTTCAGTTTAGTTTGTTTCATATACGGTAAAATTAAATTAGCGAATTAAAACATTGATGTACAATAAGCCAAAAAAGAGAACATATAAATCACTTTTAATTTAATGATCATATTTTCACGTAAAGGACCAATCTTAATGCTCCAAGGAATTAGTTTTAAATATGCTAATAAATTTGAGCAAAGTGCATACGATATTTTAAGTTCAGACACAAAAGCGCATTTTTTGTTAAAAATAAAAAGTAAAAAATTTATTTTTAGTCGAATTTGAATTTTGGGCCTTCAAATATTGTGGTAACCAAAATATTAAAAAAGTAGTCTCTGCCACAGTCAATAGCAGAATTTAAGTTATGAGCCCGCAGCATTTTTTTTTAAAATCTGTCTGAGCTCTCAACGCAGTCTAGCAGAAACTTTAGGTCAAAAATTCAGCTTATTAATAACATGTCACAAAATTTGCAAAAAATAAGGTCATTAAAAATTATGCATAAAAACTTTATCTTATTAAATTTAAGTTCAATTTTATTTAATGATTCTAAAAAAATGGAATGAATTCCGATACAGATAGGCCTAAGAAATAGTAATATATATATATATATATATATAATAACAGAGCTTCATCCCTGTTATCAGTGGTGTATTTAGCTTTAATAATGCAGTCGTAAGCCATGTTACACTCAAAAATCTTTATTAATGGTAGTAGGCTGGTATCGATAACAGTCCACATCCGCTCTCCACAAGGGAGAGGGTGGACAAGACTTCGGACAATTCTGGAACAAATTACCAGGATCACAACATGATGAAAAAGCCATGCGAAAAGCATTGCTCTCGCTTTTATACTAACACAGATTTGAGTAAATAGGCACAGTCGTTGGCATTCTTGTATCCTTACGCATTAAGGAAAATCATTTCATGCTTCCTTAAATGGAAGTGAAAGGGGGAGAGATTCAATAAATAACTCAATCGTATGTTTATCAGCCTTGACTTCCCAAAATAGAATCTCTCTACGCTTATTCTTTAACAAAGACATTTTATTAAAACGAAAGAGATTTAATTCTTTTATTAATACAAAAGTATTATACTTTTTGTATTACATCCCCCCCAAAAAAGATTTTTGGCAAGCCAAAAAGAAATCATAATAAAATTTAGAATTCTCTGAACTTTTAAAATTTATGTTGGTACGACTGTTCCTTTTCACTACTACAAATAACATTTTTTCAATTTTCTGTAAAAAAAAAAAAAACAACTATATACAATGATAACAATAAAAACATGATAATACACTTTATCTGTTTAGGCAACTAAACAGAAAGAAAAATAAAGCATATTTTTATAACTAATCTACTAAATATTTTAAAAATTTTTCACACAAAAATATACATAATTTTTATGGATTTTTATCCAAATATCACTTCTTCCCTTGAAGAAGTAAAAAATTTTCTTTTGTTTTGGACACTATTCATGATATAATTTCAACATTTGTGGATTGTTATATTTCCTAAGATTTGATACATGAACTATTTCAAAATTTTGTTTACTTAAATTTTTCTTTCTATTTCCTATTTTTTTCGTCGCTGTTAACCTGATAATGTATGCACCCATTACCTAGTTCTATTTTCGAATCATTTGAAATGTTTGGCCTTTCTTTCTTTTTCCTATTTTTCCTGTACTTTTTGTTATTAACTTCTTGGTCATTCTTTCTTTTTCCTATTCTTTTAATTTTGTTATTAACTTCTTGGTCATTCTTTCTTTTTCCTATTTTCCTGTTCTTTTTATTTTTGTTACCCCTCACATTTTTTTTTTCAAAATGTTTACTTTTACTGAAACATCTTAAACTTCCATTTTTTCAAAATGTTTACTTTTATTGAAACATCTTAAACTTACATTTTTTCAAAATGTTTACTTTTATTGAAACATCTTAAACTTACATTTTTTTCCACAATTTTTGACCTTAACATTATGAGAATTCTGTTGTCTACTGTGCAAGGATAAGTTGTCATTGTTAGATTTAGCAGAGATGATCAGTCTCTTACCAACTTGAGTAACAACTGGCCCGACACAATCAATAAACAAACAAAAATCTTTGCAAGTTTGCAACCCTACTAAAGCATACATTTACTCAGTATCAAGTATAAAAAACTTAGCTGAGTTAACAAATTCGCCTATCGTAATAAGGGGAAGCTCACAAATTTTGTTAAGTGTGAAATGTCTTTTTGTTTGGGTAACATTTAATTTTTCACATTTTTAATAGGAATATTTAGTTTTGACCAAGTCCGAAAAAGAAAAAGCATTACAAATTTCTTTTAGTTTTTTGTTTTTGTTTGAAAAGCTGAAAAATTTTGAATTTTGTTTGCCGTCACAAATTTAATTGACGTTTGACACACATTTTTTTTTTTTTTTTTTTTTTTACACACAAAAAATCTTTATTAATGGTAGTAGGCTGGTATCGATAACACTTCACATCCACACTCCGCAAGGGAGGGGGTGGACAAGACTTTGGACAATTCCGGAACAACTTATTCAGGTTCAGAACATGATGAAAAAGCCATGCGAAAAGCATTGCTCTCGCTTTTATACTAACACAGATTTGAGTAAATAGGCACAGTCGTTGGCATTCTTGTATCCTTACGCATTAAGGAAAATCATTTCATGCTTCCTTAAATGGAAGTGAAAGGGGGAGAGATTCTATAAATAACTCAATCGTATGTTTATCAGCCTTGACTTCCCAAAATAGAATCTCTCTACGCTTATTCTTTAACAAAGACATTTTATTAAAACGAAAGAGATTTAATTCTTTTATTAATACAAAAGTATTATACTTTTTGTATTACATATATATATATATATATATATATATATATATATATATATATATATATATATATATATATATATATATATGTTATTTATTTTTTGCTCTGTGTTGTTTTCTTATTCTAGCGTTTTAGTTTTTATTCTAAATAAATAAATAAAAAATTGCAGATGATGTAATAATCTGCAGGGGGGTTTCTGCTCTCGGGCAATTCAATAGCAACCTTTTTTTCAAAAATTTTCTTGCGAAGTCATAAGACATATATATAGTTCATATACGTAAGACTTCGAATACATTTATTCATTTATTTATAAGTAAAACTATATATATATATATATATATATATATATATATATATATATATATATATATATATATATTCGTATTATCAAAAAGTCTTGAAATATCAAGCGTGTGAGCTATAATAAGCAAGAAGGCGTAAACGTATATGTTTACAAATTTCCGAAAGAAAATTCTTTTCCCGTGGGGACAACGAAAAGCTGAAACAAACTAACCTTTAAGCTGGAAAGAATTCAAAGATTAAAAGCGAATAATTCATATCAGCGAACGAAACGTTCTACATAATGTTTTAATGATAATAATTTTTTTCATTGTTATTGTTATTCATTGAAAAATGAGTATTAGACGCGTTGTTACGCTTTTTAAGTATAAATTGTTTAAAAAAACGTGCTGGAAGTCAAAGAGCAAGAAAGCTTTAATAGCACTTATAAAAGTCGATTTTTTTTTCTTTTTTTGAAATATAATTATTTTTTGCAAGCTTTTATATTGCTTATTTAAATTTTCTTTATTTCAATGGCTTATTATTAAGAGGAATTGGTTTTAAAATGCTTTGATAATTGGTTTAAATTCTTAAGAATTTAAGCTAGGACGCATTTTAAATGGGTTTTACTTAATAGCGAGCGAGGCGAACACTGTTTGCAAAGTAAACCCTATATCACGCTCATGGTCAACCATATAAGATGTCATGCAAACTTAGTGGGTTATGAAGCGTCAACGTACTGGAGGTGAAGTTTATATTATTATTATTATTTACAAGAATAGTAAGAAACACAAAAGGTTGGTTTCTAGGATTCCTTCGGTTACCTATGATCACGTGGGCAATAACGGTTACCATAAGAGTTTTCTATATTAAATTTGCACAATGAAATAATATGACTTCACATAAAACTGAATCGACAAAATACAATGCATACAACATATTACTGACTAAGAAACTGTCGTTCATTGCATGTAAAAATTTGCAGTCCCTTTAGTTTGAGAAGCACTGAGGGAGAAAAATCAAGTTAACAAGATTCTCTCATTTTCGCCGATTGAAAATAAGAATTTCTTCTATTTCCGTTTTATCGGAGCGTTCTGCAAATCGGTGGGAATGTCATTGAAGAATTCAGGAGCTAAATAACCAATAGCTCCTGCATAATATATTTTTGTGAGGCATTGGTTTGTTGACTTATTTCGCTCAGTTTCCTTACATTTTCGTGTTCTTTTAACCCATTTGGGATTCATATATAGACAGATTTTAGTGAATTAAAAGATGAGAAATCGGAAGAATGTTTAAAGAGTTGAAAGAATTAATTTTTAATATATTATGGATAATTAGTAAATATATATTAGTAATATATTAGTAATTAAAAGATGAGAAATCGGAAGAATGTTTAAAGAGTTGAAAGAATTAATTTTTAATATATTATGGATAATTAGTAAACTTAGTTATAAATTTATTTTGTATTCTATCAAGTAACTTAATAAGTGTGTAATAGTCACAATCCGAAATTGTTAGACCATAATTTATCAGCAAATGAATCCACGAGTAATAAAGGACTATTAAGAAAATTTTCTTAAATTCACATTTTAAGGGATAAAATTTATAAATCAAAAATCTTAATTTCAATGGGAGAAAACAGTAAATAAAATAAATTAATAAAGTCATGAAATTGAAAGATCCACTTTAATTTGTTGTTAAACTGCATTATTTCAAGAGAGTTTAATTTTAAAATGAGTATAAATATTATTTTTAATTTTTTAAAAATTCACATTTATTTTATTTTGAAAATCCAGAAAATGTAATAAGCTTGAGTTTACCAGAGAAGTTCTAGAACGTTTTAAATCGACGTGAGAGTTCCAAAACATTAAAAAAGGAAATTGTTTTGTTACAAAACGTATAAACGTATATATATTTGCATAATAAATGTATACGTTTAATGCGTACAAACGTATTAAACGTACTACTTTTTTAAATTTAAATAAAAACATTTCAAACTGATTTTTTGATTGAAGAACATTTAAATGGTTTTAAGATTTAAAAGACAAAAAATTTAACCTTAGCATTTTATATATTTATTAAAAATCCAAAAACTATTTTTGTCATGTAGTGCTAAATCTATGGATACTGTAGTTTCGATCGAATCGTAAAGTTTCGGAAATTGCTGATCAACTATAAATAAGGATCGATGTTACCTTATAGAGCCATGATATATTCTCAAAATCGGTTCGCACATACTACTTGCATAAATACTCGTGTTTTTAAATTGTTTGCCGCATCAGCAGCATGTTGAAATATCACTTTACATCTGCTATTTTTTCAATTTTATAATAAAGATTAAATAGATATTAAAATTTTTATTTACACAGTTTCTCAAATAGAAATGATTTTACATGAGCATGATATAAAAAGTGTTACATCATATCATGCAAATGCGAATTTATCCATGTTTTTTTTTATAGATATTTTTCCTTTATTACATAAGTATATTATCAGATCAAACAAAAATTAACTATAAAATAAAGTAAAAATATAACAAAAAAATACCTTACGTCAATATTTTTTTTTATAAATTGTTTCCAAGAGTTTTTTGCAATAAACGTTAAAATAATAAATTCATTATTAGAACAAGCAAAACTCTTTCCTCAAGGCTAAATCTAAACACTAAAATTATTTTAAATTCCAAGTCTCGACTGCATGCATTATAGCACGCAAACGACAAAAACTTTCAATTGTATTTTTGGTGGAACATTTTATATCTTCCGGTTAAAGACGAGGCTTACCCGCTAGCACGCGCTATAACACCCGACAAAAATCAATATTAGTTCGGTAGCGAGTTCAAACAATGCCTCTGTAAACGGCCTGAGGGAGGTTGAAAACCAAATGTTCGAAAAACAAATATTTCTCCGCAAAGCGAGTGCTGCCACGAGCTCCTAGTTTATTTTGGATTTTTCCCGAATAAGTTAAATCGTCTGCAGAAGTTAAGAGAAAAGATCTTCAGTACAAAGAAGCATTATCGTTTGCTTTGTTTATTAACAGTGATTTCAATATAATGTTTGAGGTAGTTGAGGAAAACATAGCTTCTTCTCACTCTTTGTCATGATTGATAAGAATAATGACTTAATTTTAAAATTAAATAAATGAAAATCAGAAATATACTATCGGCAATCTGTTGAAGTGTCACCTTTTTATCAAACTAAATCAATATCAAAAGGAATGAATATAAAAACTAAGCCCGCAAATGACGCTAAACCTAAGTTTTGAGTTAACTCCTTAATCAAGGCTGTTTTTTATCTTTACTGTAATGCTTTAACGTATTAAATTTCCAGTCATGAACACAAGTTAAGCAACACTATAAAACTAAAATATAGTTCCATTTAGAAGAGAACCGGACCAAATATGTTTAAATCTCACGTGTTCAGCCACGAAACAGAAAGATTTAATATTGATAAATCAAATAGTCTTCAAAATATCTTAAACATGCGTAGGTGGCAAATTTAATAGTGTTTAATATCATTTCATAGCATAACACCATAATAAGTCATAAAACTACATTTTATGTTATACGATTTCTGAGAAAAAGCTCTAAAATCACTATGAATTAGAATTAAATATATTTATTCAACGATATATGATATTCAACGATTTCCTATAGTCTTCAAAATATCTTAAACATGCGTAGGTGGCAAATTTAATAATGTTTAATATCATTTCATAGCATAACACCATAATAAGTCATAAAACTACATTTTATGTTATACGATTTCTGAGAAAAAGCTCTAAAATCACTATGAATTAGAATTAAATATATTTATTCAACGATATATGATATTCAACGATTTACGATTCTTATTCTTAATTATTTCTGACATTACTGTATTATAGTAATAATAAGGAAGACACTATACAAAATTTAACTTAACATTTAAATTTTTTTTTTTTTTTTTTATATATATATTTTTTTTTTTGAAAATGTAAACAGTTTGAAATGGGGATTAAGGAATTCCCCTCGCAGAAGGTTACGAAGTTTAAGGCTGTTTTTAAGGGTCTGTCGTAATATGAAATTATGCTTCTTTTTCTTTAAAAATAAAGAAAAGAAGTTTAAGGCTGTTTTTAAGGGTCTGTCGTACTATGAAACTATGCTTCTTTTTCTTTTAAAAATAAAGAAAAGAAGTTTAATAAGTTTTAAAATACTTAAGTTAGTTGGTCTGTTCTAAGACCCAGATAACCTCACGGATAGATTATAAATAAAATTTAAACTCATCTCATTCCTTCAATCGTAAGGGACTTAAACTAAGGCTTCTTTATTTTCATTAGGGACAGAGCTTCGAAAAGCAGCGCTAACTATTTCAAGCGGGGATAGCGAATTGCGCTAATGTTTTTCTGAAACCTGGCGAACTGCGCAGCCTACATCTTTCCCCCCCTTGTGAATGGTTGGTGTTCTGCGCTCAAAGTAACCCCCTTACCCCAACCACAGTAAACCGAAACCCAAAGTAAAGTAAAAGTAACCAAAGTTAACCCAACGTAAAATCGCTCGCTTAAAAAACAAAAACAAAAAAAAATCAAATCAGACTTCTAAAAAATTACACCTTTCAGAATGTATTTATTAATTATATTATATAAAAATATTTTAAACTTAAATTGATAATTTTTTTTTCTCAGCGTGTTCATTTTAAATACAGTCAAACCTCGCTATAGTGAACTGCCGGATATAGTGAACGAAATGTTCGGTCCCGTGCCTTGCCTATACACGTATAATGTTATTTTCTGTGGATATAGTGAACCAAAAAAGTGAGGAAGTTGGATATAATGAACTTTATTCTGTCTTCGACTTATTTTTTTCTTCATTTTTTATGTAATAATTTTGAAATTTCTACTTTAAAATAAATACATATACCGATTTTTAAAACCATCTATGAAGGGGAATGTAGCGATAAGAATTTTTTCTTGTTTCTTTCTTTTATCTCACTTTCCCATCCCTAAACAAACCAAGCAGATGTTGCACCAAGTAGATGTTTTTCAACCCATGCAGATGATGCACCTGTAAGAGGTCAGTGGGATTGATATGTATTTTCCGTCAGAAGGAATGAATAGTTATTCATTATTGGTCAAAGGGTTGGACACTAAACTGTGTTTATAAGGCCCTCATTTCAACTCCTTTTTGCTCTCATTTCAGTTTAAAAAAATTCTGCAAACAAATGTCTAAAATTTAACTATGGCGAGCAGTAACCGTAAAACGTTCTCCATTGATGATAAAATCGGTATAATCAGAAAAATTGAAAATGGATGTAATCAAACTGATATTTGCAGGAAATATAAGTTATCCAAATCTACAGTTTGTAACATATGGAAAAAATAGGCAATTAAAAATTTCTGCTCATGAAAAAAATTTAGATGGCAGAAAAAAGTTGAGAAAAGCAGATCACAAGGATGTTGAAGAAGCATTACTGCATTCGAAAAAGCCGCAATCTTCCAGTATCTGGACAAATCTCAATGAATTTGCTAAGCGATTTTGTGAAACTATGTAAATTGTATGTGCTCGAATGGCAGGTTCGACCGGTTTAAAAAGTGGAATAACAGAAATTCAGGAAAAATTACCTGAAGTGTTTCCATATCTGATGCTGAGGACAAAACTTACTTTTTTGGATTTTTATAAAAAATAATTATTTTGACCATGTGAAGAAAAATTATTAACCAATATTCAAATGCTAGTATGAATTTAAGCTACATTTCTATTAGAAATCATATCATAAGGAGAAAAATTTTTATTGAAAGAAAAATAGATTTAAGAAGACAATACTTAGTATAAAAAGCTTTAAACAAAATGATTTATTCTGCAGACGATTTCAGTTTAGAAAATGAATAGGTTACTTCGTTGTTTTTAGTGAATGGAATTTCGTATTTTTGCTGTAATTTAGGAATCTTAAATCATCTTATATTTGACGACAAATTACTCAAAAGAATAACCGGCCATAACTAATAATTTTTTTAAAAATATAACATATTTTTCGGAGTAACGCTCTAGATCCCTTAAAGACAAAAAAAAAAAAATCTTTCCAGAAATACATGTGCTTCGAATTTAAATTAAATAAAATAAAAGAAAGAAAAAAGGTAAAGTGAAGAAAAGAAAGACTGGCTTATTTTAAATCGTGAGTAGCCCATTCGAGACAAAAGCGTTTTACGGATACATTGAATATTTTAATAATTTTTTCTATTTAAAATGTTTTTTTAATTAAGAAAAATTGAGGTCTTTTCATAGAAAAGTATAAGATTGATAAACTTTGATCACATCGCTTATGGCAGATGTTCCTAATGGACGCAGCTGGACCTGTCATTACCGTCCATTAATTACTTTTTTTAAAGATAAGAAAAATCATTTAATTACGCATACTTTTCCTCTGGTCTCTTTTTTGTAAAACTATTAAAGGCAGTTTTTTAATCTCATAAAAATTTAAAAAAAGTAGTGAGAACAAAAATAAAATTATTTATAAAATTTTAAAATCGTTAATGAGTAAGATAAAAAAAAATTTAGAGTAGCAAAATGTATACATTTTCTAGTTGAATATTAATTTCCTTTATTTTTTATTTCGTTTTATTCCTTTCGGGAAGCTGAAAAAGCAACTTTTTTGAGGGTAACTAATAATATGAAATCGTAATGTTGAAAGTTTGCATTGACACAACAAAAATGTTTTCAAATGAAATTTGAAATTTTGCAGTTTTATTTTATAAAAACCATCTATATAATGAAAAATGAGCTAAAAAGGAATTAATTTAAATGTTTTAAGAAGAGTGAAGAATTCATTTATTTTTGGAGCATTTCTTAAAATCGATAGTTTTAGATTTTTTTTTTTTTTTTTTTTGTGAATATGAGAATCAGAATTACAGAAAAGTACAATATATTTATTCTAATACTAAAACGCGTAAAAATGTTTTTTTTTTTTTTTTTTTTTTTTTTTTTTTTTTTTTTTTTTTTTAAATTGCGGCAAAATTTAATAATTTTTCTGCCAACAGTATTTGAATTAGCTTCAATTACTGTTTGACCATATTTTTGGAGTTTATAGTCTTTTAATTTTTTATTTATTTATTGTTTGGTTATTTATTTTATTTTAATATTGAATTCTTAGATATTTTTTCTTCTAGGATATCGAGAATTAATGAAAATAAAGTAAATTTTGCTTTAGCGCACTGAGTAAACTTCGGTTTTGAATTCAAAATTTTAACTTCTAGTTATTTTTCTTGTTTTAAAATTTAATTCCATTTAATACATATTAATATTGTTGAAACGAACCTTTAAACTAATTGATGAATAAATACGGATTACTATTATTGCTTTTAATTACTGCATAAATGCTTTTTAATAAATTATCAATGTAGCTTTTTTTTCTTTTCGTTTATTACTTATTATAGAATTTATTAAAAACAAAAGCAAATAAAAGTATAACAGGAACACTCTTTATGGGAGTTGGAATTACTTGGAATCGTTCAGAAAATTTTATGTTTCTCAACAAATGTACAATATGAGAAAATTTGAAATTCACTCAATTCTACATTAAATTCAGCAGTTTTTATTGAAACGAAGATGGAAAAAAAAAAAAAAAACGTTAAAACTATAAATCACAAAGAAGCATTGTTCATTCATGCCATAAATAAAACCGCAAGTAAGTAAACAAAAATATGACAGAGACACTAAATTATAAACTGTGGAGTGTCAACTCTTCATATATACAGTACGAGTAACTGTTTCCTTCTAATATTGCTAGAGAGAGAGAGAGAGTTCTGGTTGCTTTGGAATAAAAAAATAAATAAATAAATAAAAATAAACTTTAAATGAAGAGTCTTAAAACTGAAAGTTAACTTCTGTTTTTGATCAAATTTGTGAAAGTTTAAAAATTAATTTGTACGTATTTTTGATGTGAAATATTTCTTTAATAAAATATGGTAACACGTTATGTATTTTCTTGATTGGTTTTTAAGTTTTCAATTTAGACTGAATATTACATGACTGCAAAAAAAAAACGCATTTACAAATTTTGAATTTAAAAATTTGTTTTGTTTGAATGTGATAGCTAATACAAGTAATCAAAAAGTCCAGCAGTGGACTGATCGAAAAAACACGGTTCCCAGCAGAACACTGTGGTCAATAAGCGAGTGGGTGACCACTTTGATCAGCCTACTTAGGGACCGAAAGTGTGCAGTACGGGTCTCATTAAACTGATCAATCGTTCAGTGCTCGACTTCGCGAGCAGGTCGTCGGGCAACCAAAACAGAGTAGCCATCTCCTTTGCAGAGTATAAAAAGTGTGGCTGTATGTCTTCGGATCACCCTCGGGTATGTTCAGGTTATCTTCAGGTATGGACCGTCACCAGTTGCCCATTATGAGCCGCGGTGGCTCAGGGGATAGAGTGTTCTCCTTCCAGTGAGGTGAACCGGATACGAATCCCAGCGATGGATGGTCGATACGAATTCCGCACCCGGCTCGCACGGATCACAGTGCTGACGTAAAATATCCTCAGTGGTAGACGGATCATGGGTTAGAGTTCCCTCGCCGCTAGGCTAACCGTGGGGTGTTAGTTCCATCGAAAAGTCCCCCACGAAGGCAAAATTTTACCCAATATTTGATTCAGGAGTACTCTTGCCTTCTGGATTGGGTTCAAAATTACAAGGCTACGGAGTTGAACATTGGTAGTCGTAAACCCAAATTTGGGTCGGCTGCTCAACGACGGTTATAAAATAAAATAAAATAGCCCATTGTGCGACTCAAGTGCGACGTAAATAAACAACTGCAACTACTCAAAAAATAGGGAAAGATATTGTTGACTTATGAATTAAATATACGTTAAACAAATCAAAAAAAACTATTCCATAAAACGATACTTATAATTAGTACCCGAAATTTTTAATTGTTTTGTTAATTGTGTTGTTTTATTTCGTTATTATTTTTATTTATGGTGTGCAGTTGCAGATTACTTTCTTAAGTTTCCGAGAGTCGCAGAAATAACGAAGATTTGAAACATAAATTTTAGAAAAATGTTAAGAGATACAGAAATAAGTTCTGTTTAATAAAATGCATTAAAATTCATAATTCGCAGTGTTGTCTATCCTTTATACTTTCACTTTTTAAAATAGATTGATAATTTTTGATAATCTGATAAATCAGAATTTTCCAATAGTGTTGTCTATCCTTTATCCTTTCACTTTTTAAAAAAGATTGATAATTCGATTTGATAATCTGATAAATCAGAATTTTCCAATAGTGTTGTCTATCCTTTATCCTTTCACTTTTTTAAAATAGATTGATAATTCGATTTGATAATCTGATAAATCAGAATTTAGTTTTATTAAATTTCGAAATCAGTTACAATGCTCATCAATAGGTGGCGCTGCTAAATAAAAAACATAAATAAAGGGTTTCAGCTAGTGATGGGCAATAACAGGTATTTTCAAATAACAGGTTCCAGCTGTTACAATACAAAAAAATACCTGTTCCAAATACCTGTTCCAGAAAATATTGGACATCTCTAGTTTCAGCCAACATTTGTCACGACAACGTCCTGCAGTCTGGAATCAAATTTTACATACATCCGCACTATGACGCCATCAATTAGAATGATCTGGCATGCAAAAGAAAATAGAATTTTATAGTTTTCTTAGATTTTATAGCTTTCTTACTTATAAAATTCTTCTTTCTTTCTTATAAAATTTTAAATATGTCACGTGACAAAGGACGGAGTCAAAAAACCTCCAATAATTGTAGCTCGTGTAAAATATTCTTTCCATTCCAATAAAATAACGGTTTTTTTATTATTAAAAACAAATATTATTTCATGCAGCAGATTTTAATGAGCGACAAGGGCGCCGGCAATGGGGTGCAAGAGGGTGCACTTGCAACCCCCAGGCTTTTTTTTTTTTTTTTAACAATTAAAGAGATACAGGAAAAAAAAAAAAAAATTTATAAAATTTTTTTATTAAAAATATTTTTATTCAAAAACAAATAATTAAGTAATTATTGATAGATAACAATAAAAAAAATTGTTTAATCAAACAAGAATTGTAATCGTCTTGTTTGCTGTCCAAATCTCTGTATCTGAGTCATCTTTGATTCTTTTCTTATGCAAACTGAGCATGCATAAACTTGGCAGATCGATTTATATGTTTATCGATTTATATATATTATATATCGGCTATATTTTTAAATTTCATTTAATAAAATATAAATAATATTATATTTTCTATTTGTTATTTAGTTCAACAAAGGTGCATAACGCAAACTAACTTCTCACAACTGTAAAACTTCATCAACACAATAAATACCAATGTTAAGCGTGCACAAACACGTTTGTATACAAAAATAAAATATTTATATATGTAAAATAGTTAGTATATAGTTTGTAGTTATTTGTGTTTCAAAGTCAGTAGCTATGCCAGCGCAATCAATACAGTTTCTCGTGGCAAAATTTGCAAGTACAAGAAATTCGTACTTTTTTTTAAATATCTTAACAGATGAAAGTATATGTAATAACAAAACAAAATGTAATAACAGAATATTAAAAATAATTATTTTTTTTTGGGGGGGAGGGGGAGTTTGTGAGGGGTTGCACCCCCTTTTATATTATTCTGCCGGCGCCCTTGATTAGCGATTTTTTCATTTAATAGCAAATAATTAACAAATCATTATAAAAATACGTAAAATAATTTTTTTTTTATTAATTTTTAAAAGGACAATTTTAAATATTTAGAAAAACAAAGAAAATATTTCAAACGTTTTACAACTTTAGTGATACAAAATAGACAGCTGTATCGGTTGGTTTAATAACTTTTCTTGTCTTCCACTTCACCCTCAATACAACAAAGTGATTTAAAAAAAAAAGAACATGGTAGAGCACTTCAACTAAAGAAATTTTTATCTTTAGCCTGACGAAAAGACTTCATAAATATTAAAAAGAAGAAAAAAAAATCTTCTCCATCTTTATCGCAATGATCCGAAGTGTAAACTGTGAGCAAATTCTTTTCATAGATTACAAACTAACATGGTTTACATTCTAATTCATAAACAATGTTTTTTTTTTCTTTTTCTTCCCCCCCCCCTACAGTTCTTGTTCTTAGGGCTTCAAGAGTCTGCAGTGGACGTGGCGAGTAGGGGGAAAAATGGCGATTGAAATATATAACCAGTCACTTCTTCCCAGCGTTTTTTTATTTTTATTTTTTATTTTTTAAATCGTTAAATGATGCAAGTACATCAATGTAGAAAGATATTCCGCAAAACATAATTTCCATTAAAATATCCATGTTTCATTAAATGTTTTCATTCATAATTTCGATCCTTCAGAATCCATTAATTTGTAGTAGAAAGATTCTTGTAAAAAGAGATTTCTGCCACAATTTACATATTTCCAAGTAGTAGTGTATCCCTTTGTTTTTCGAAACTCTGTCTCCAAGGAAAATAAAAAAGCCATAGTTTAAGTGCCTTACACTTGAAGCAACGCGGTGATTTTTCTCTCACGATATATTTTATTTTATAACCGTCGTTGAACAGCCGACCCAATTTCATGGATTTACGACTACTGATGTTCAACTCCGTAGCCTTGTAATTTTGAACCAATCCAGATGACAAGGAAACTCCTGGATCAGTATCCCCAGAGGTATTGATTTGTTATGGGAACATGGAGGACTTTGAGACTCGACAGATTTAACGTGCATCAGTCACCATTTACTACACGGGGAGTCTTCGGCCGGCGAGGATCGAACCCACGACCTCTTGGATATGGGCCCAGCGCCCTACCGTCCAGGCTATCCCGGCCCTCTCTCACTATATAATCATGCCGTGGAGAATTATCTGGGCTTTAAAACAGACAAAGAACTTGAATATTTAAAAAACTTTTAAACTTTTTTTTTAAAAAAAATCGCCAGTTTGGCGACCTTTTTCCACCTAGAGGAAAATTATCAAAATCATTGCCGTATTCTTAATTTTTGCAAATTTTTATGAGCCCAGGTAATGCAACCATTGGAGTAAGTTTTTAAATATTGAAAATTTAGACCACAACGCTTTTCATTTTCATAAAACTATGGGTTTTCTCCATATTGACATTTTGCGCCATTTTCAAAATAAGCGTAAGCAGCGCTAGTTTTAGTTAAGCTAAACTTGATCGAACAGTCATGAGTAACAGTTGCAAACTCACAGCAATTATAAAAATAGCATATTATTCGCGAAAAAGCATCATTTCATATTACGACGGAGCTTTCGAAAAACAGCCTTAAATATTTTTACATTTACTTCTTTAAAGTCAACATGTTTAACTAAATGTTGTCACATATTTATGTTAATTTCATTGTTGAATTAACTTTTTTTTTAGCCGTCGATTATTCCTGATCTGATTTTTTTTTAAAAATATATATATAATTTAATTCCAGCAACAACAAAAAATTTTTTTTGTAAAAGTGACTATTAAATTAAAAGGATCGACTCATTAGGTTTGAGTAAAAAATGGATACTACGTCATTAGAGACTACCAGCCAATGGCTTTTAACAGTAAATATAAATTTTCAGGTCCAGCCGGCAGTGGTAATTTTGAGTACTTTTTTGAGGTCATGATTAGCAATTTGGCTTTTATAAAGTGTATCCCACTTACAATAACCTTGATTTTGAACCATAACTGGGGGCAAAGAAAACCAACAGAAAAGAATATATATCCTAACACATAGTTACAAGCCACTTCCAGCACACTCTGGATTGCAAAAATCATGAAAGAAATGTATAAAAAAAGGAGGGGAAAAAGAATTCGGCCGAAAGTAGAGCCCATTTTTGATTATAGCCAAAACATCCGCCATCATATTTTTATCTAACTTAAAATATGTGATGCATACCCTTTACCAATCTGAAGTTTACAATAGCATCAGTATTAATTTGTTTTATAACCGTAGTTGAACAGCCAACCCATTTTTGAGTTTACAACTACCAATATTCAACTACTACTATTTAACTTTGAACCCAATCCAGAAAACTAGGGAACTTCAGGATCAAGTATTGGGCGAAATTTGTCTTCGTAACTAATTCTCTTTTTATGTATATGATCAGTAACTAGAATTTTTGGCCATTTTCCTGGAAATACGGAAACGTAATTCCTTCCATTGCTTTTGTATCTGACTGCCGATAATATCCGTGGTAGGAATTTTAAAATTCTAGAGACGGGTTATGTGAGTGTACTATACTTAAATGTACTTAATCATGCAAATGGTTTTCTTCTATGTTACTTAACGCAAAAGCTGGCGAGTCGTGCAGAAAAGGTATACAAAACAAACACGAGTTAGTCACAGTACCTGTTAGCTTGATACACATATTTCTGAGTGGAGAACAGATTTTCTACTCTTTGGTAGAAACATATAGGAAATAAATCGGTTGTTGAACACTGACTTTTCAAAACTAGTTTAGATCAGAGTTTTATTTTATTTTATTATCATCGTTGTACAGCCGATCCAATTTTTGAATTGACGACTACTAATGTTCATCTGTAATTTGTAGCCTTGTAATTCTGAACCCTATTCAGAATACAAAGGGAACTCCTCGATCAAGTATTACGAAACATTTGCTTTCATGGAGGACTTCTTGAATCAACCCACATTTGCGTTACATGGCGAGAAAAACCACCAAAACCTACCACTGTTAGTCTGACGGCAAGAGGACTCTAACCCATAATCCGTCTACCAATGAGGACATTTTTAAGTCAGCACTGTGTTCGGTTTGAGCCGGGAGTGGAATTCGAGAAACCTACCACTGTTAGTCTGACGGCAAGAGGACTCTAACCCATAATCCGTCTACCAATGAGGATATTTTAAAGTCAGCACTGTGCTCGGTGTGAGCCGGGTGTGGAATTCGTTTTGACCTGCCATCGCCGGGATTCGAACCCAGCTCACCTCGTTAGAAGGGGAACTATCTCAGTGTTCGATTCAAAATTTCCTTGTCTTCTGAGTAACCAAACAAACCAGTAGTTCAACGCCGACTTTTGAGTCCAAACTGCTATGTTTGGCGCCATAGTTATTAAATCGAATTTTTTTTTTTTTTTACAACGTTTTGTAGGAGTATTTTTCGGACCTATTTATTTTTCTATTAGTTGCAGGTGCTACAGCTATTTTAGCCTTCTTGAAGACTCTGAAACGATGGGCGCGAGTAATCTGTTCTCGAACAATAATATGGGTCTGGTATATCAAAAAGATCTTTAAAACTTTCTAAGGAACAATTATCACCACATCAAAAACTGATTGCTTTAATATCAGAATAAAACTACCGTGGAATTAGTACAAATTCGAACAATATATTCTCGAACCAAACAATGGTTGTCTCCTCAAATTGCGTGTAGCAGAACTGCACGCGAAAAAGTCTACCTGTAAATTCCACTGCGGTTTGAATTACTTATGTCATAACCCAGCATTCGAAAACTCCAGAGGGATTGTTCGAATACGAGGAAAAGAATGATATGGAACGTCCATCCCTCTGAATATACGGCCGCTTTTCGGAAAATGATAGCTTCCGCCACACCCATATTGTCCATGCATAATGCATAATAGGCAAAGGTCATGAATCATTCGGCAATGCTGCAACAAGAATGTGACAGTGAACTTTCTCTATCGCGGCCGCTGAATTGACCCTTGGGATCAGCACTGTCGTCCATGCCCTTTTTTTATTCTTTGATAATATAGAATTACTGCTGACCGAAGGCTGTTAAAAAAATAATAATATAATATAATAAATAAGCATGGAAAATTTTTGGAGAAAAAAATTCTATTCGAATTTATATGCAGTTACAAGATTGAAATATGCAAGGCTGTACAAAAAAAGGGGGAGGGGGGGAGACAATTGTCCCAGAGCCCAGGTTTGTTGAGGGCCCGATCAAAATTTCTTAGAAGAAATGGTTTTTTTTTTTTTTTTCAAGAAAATTGCCGAGAATTCTTTTGTATCCATATGAGCCTGGTTGGTCATGGGACAGAGCTCTCGTCTCTCAGTGAAGTATCCCAGGTTCGAATTCCAACGTTGGTTGGTCAATACGAATTTCGTTCCCGGCACACATCAACCACAATGCTGACATAAAATATCCTCAGAGGTAGACGGATCAAGGGTTAGAATCACCTTGTCATCGGGCTAGCCGTGGGAGGGTTACACGGTTTTCCTCTCCAAATAACGCAATTGTGAGTTAGTTCAAACAACTGGTTTGTCCCAATGCTTGATCCAGGAGTTCCCTTGTCTTCTAGATTAGATTCAAAATTACAACGATACGAAGTTGAACCTTCATAATCATGCTAATATAAAATATACCTGTATAGAAATTTAATTTTTGAAAGAAGGGTAATCGAAAATTGAAAAAAAAATATGAAAATAAGACTTTTTGTTCTTTGACGCAGGAGCCAATAATAAATTTTGTTTAAGAGGCCGTAAAAATTGAGTCTAGCCTTGAAATGACTCACAGACTAAATATTACACGCATTAAAATCTATTCTAGACAACAACAAAAAATTTCTACACATATTGATGTGCGATGTTTTGCGCCAACATAACATTTTGTCAGGGAAAATTAATTAATTCTATTCGCCTGGTTTTGTTTACTAGAATATTAACCATTGTTAGTTTAATAGAAAGTACTGCTTAGAACTAACAAAAAACCCAATTACTTGACTATTAGCAATTATCAAGCGGTCGTCATGATTATTACCCAAAATTAATTTAAATATTTTTCTCTTTAAGTTTATTTATAGTGTAAGAACTTTATCTAAAATTATTAGTCAACAAAATTAACAATACCCTAATTTTTTTAAATTGTAATTTGAAAATGAAGAGAATAATAAAAAAATAGTGTCACACTAAGACCATATTAGATTAATATATTTTTGAATTGTCTTTTCTCTATCTTCATTCTTTTCTGCGTTGTAAGAAAAATAGAAAGAATTAAATATTTTTCTTATTTATGATATTTGCATATTTTGTGTGCAGTCTAAGGGGCAGTTAGTTTTAGTTTGGCATTTCTTTTTCGCTTTTCATTTTTTTTTTTTTTTTAAATAGTTAATATTGATGGCTGACATTTTGATAAAAACTAAATTTAGTATGAAAGGGAACTAATGGACAGTTTGTCTTAACTGCAGTATAATTATATTTAATGTTCTTATAATATTATATAAATATTTCATGTGATGAATACCAGAATACATGGTCATTTTAATTTAAGTGTGCACACGAATGGAACAAAATATTAAGTAGAGAAATATTTTTTTATCGATTTATCAAGTTTATTGTAGAATGCAATCGCATAAAAGTACATATTTGCAGCTAGTTTAAATTATCAAATTTAAAATGAAAAATATTCGCATTAAAATTTTTACCCCAAGTCTAAAATATTAAATTGATGATGAAAAGTTATTTAATATAAAATTTACATTGATTCGAGTCTAAAGTAATAAATTTAGAATGAAAAATTTTCCAATTAAAATTTACATAGCTCCAAGTCTAAAATGTGAAATTTATGATGCAAAGTATTTAAACTAAAATTTACTTTGCCCCTGGTCTAAAATATTAAATTTATAACGCGAAGTACTCATATTAAAATTTATATTACCCCAAGTATAAAGCATGAAATTTATCGAGCAAAACAATCGCATCAAAATTAGCTCCATGCCCAAATCATTAAATTTATAAAGCAAAGTATTCATATTAAAATTTACTTAGCTCCATGTATAAAATGTTGAATTGACAGAACAAAGTCACATCTTAACTAGGGTAAACTAACCAGTGAAGGAACACTTAAGCTTCGCTTGCCTTTTAAAAAATCATATTAATTTCAAAATTAGTAATTTTAGTTAAATGACAGTGTCAACATATTTGTTACTAATTGCAAATTATGTAAAAAAATTGCAGAGAACTTACATAATATTGTTTTAAAGTTTTGGAGGTTCAAATAACAAGTAGTAAGAAGACCAAGTGAAGGAACAGCTCTTACCAGTGAATGAACACCCAGTAAAGGAACACTTAATTTTGGTTATTTTTTAATGCTCTTTATGAATTAATAAGACGTACACATATTTAAAAATAAACCTATTCTTGAAATTATAACATATAAATACTTGGAAAATTTAAACTTTCTTTTGTAACCATGAATTGAAAATTAAAGTGTCAACATATTAACTCATACTGTTCATTCATTGGGAAATCTATGCCCAGTAAAGGAACATGCCTGTTCCCTCACTGTTTAGAAGTTGTTTTTCGTATTTTTAACATACTTTTGATGCGGAACATCACTACAGGTACAAAAAAGTTGAAGTCTATCTTTTATTTTCATTAACTTAGAAAAAAAAACAGTGAAGGAACACTTGTTCCGTTTTTCATCGTTTGGTGATCCAGTGAATAAACGCCCTCTTATCTCAGTACTTTATTATGCTATGATGCTTAAAAAAAAGTAAAACATAACTTCAATAACTATATTTTGAATTCTCTTTTTCACAGTGAGAAAAATAAAACTATTACATGCAATTAATTCCACTTTAAACATATAAATACAAACACTCACCTTATAATTTTTCAAAGAAACAAGGTGTTGCAGAAATAATAACAAATTTAAAAATTTTTCCAGAGAAGTCTATTTGACCAGGTAATCCAAAACATTGCTAGATGACTTCTTATTGTTTGGCAGTAAGCTATTGTTACCAATCAATCTAAAGAAAAACTTTCAAATTCTTATTTTTAATCAATATATATGAAATGTTCCTTCACTAGGTAGTGTTCCTTCACTGGTTGGTTTACCCTACATAATCATATCAAATTTCAAGTGTTAAGTAATCAAATCTACTCCATGTATCAAGTATAAACCTAACTAAAGTGAATATTTATATTACCCATTTTAATTAATATTTGTAAACGTCGTAAGCCCCTCCTCCCTCAATTGTAACATATATGTTAATCTGTTTCTTAGCCGCTGTTATTATTTTCCTGGCTTTTTTTCCCTTCGAAAAAGATTTGTTATTTTGTTAAAACGATAACCAAATTATTTCGCCATTTTCAAAAAGCAGACGTACTGAGCAAGGCGGTGAATAAAAAGTTCGTGTTAGCTAGTGACAACCTTTGCGAGAAAAGGCGGGCACTAGAAATTTCAAACGAAACCTGCCTCGGACAAACCCGCTTCCGCTTCATCGAATCCAGCTGCCACAGGTATTACTACCATACCTGCTACACCACACTCATAACAGACGATTGTTATGCGCCAAACGATTTTTCAACCTGCATCTTTTTCATTTATCTTTTTTTCTTCTTTCCTTTGGTCGGATCGCAGTATAACAGTTCTTTTAATGTTTTTTTTTCTCTTCTTTTTTTTAAGAATGTTTCAGTAGGGAAAGGGGGTGCTCTAAAACAAAAAAATCGTGCGCGTTTCACCGGATGGAGAGAGGGAGGATGTGATTCACGGGGTGAGCCAGGTGACATTCGACATGGCGTGACTGAGCGAGTATTATGTTTTTAATCTCTTTTTGAAAAATTGTTGCTTTTTGCACGTATCTAACACACAAATTTCACAGAAAAATAAGTTTTTTTTTTCCTTTTCTCTCTGACAGTTAATACTGAAAATGAGAATAATAAATTTTGTAGGATATTAAAAGTTAATTTACAAGTAAATATACAATACAGAGACATGAAGAACCATTATAAACTGTTTTCAAAATAACGTTTTAAATATTAAAAAAGAACTTTAAAAATTCGAGTATTTTTAATATTGCTAACCATTAAATGTTTTAAACTATCAAACATCGAAAGTAAAATATGTGTACTGATACAGGTGAGGAAAAAAAAAATAAAGCAATTTAATTTTTTTTTTTTTTTTTTTTTTTTAATATATATATATATAATTTTTCGTTTTCAGAAATTTTTCATTTCAAAATATTTCAAATTGCTACGAGTTTTACTCCGATGTTTAAGAGACGCGACACAAATTTTTGTGAAACTTTTTAAAAAGTTTCACTGTTTGGATGTTTTAATCCTGTTGTAACATACACCGTGTACAAATGAAAATGAAAATAAAAATAAAAAGTTCTCGAATCTTTTATACATTTCCCTTCTTTTAAATTTTTTTAAAAATTGATACTTTTTGCAGTTTTTCTTATTAGTATTTAAAATGTTTAACATTTTCTGAAATGAAGTGTGCATATTTTTTTTTAAATATATATTACATATATAAAAATAAAAAAAAAACTAAATATATTTTTAAAAAAACTTCTTGAAGGTTAGGTATAAAATAACTAAAAGAGAGTATATTTCAAATTTTCATAGCTATCTTTAATAGGTTAAAATATATTGCTTTATATTCGATGAAAAAAATAATTTTTTAACTTGTAAAGTTCGTTATGAGAAAATAAAAAAAAGTGTTCAACGTTTCAGAATCACTCAAAGTTCAATTTGGAGAAAAAACAAAACCCAGTCATTTCTCGCTTTCTAAATGACATTTAGAAATTAGATATAGATTATGTCATTTAGAAATGATTATGCCATTTCTAAATGAAATAATCTCTTCAACATCGACCTCGACTGCTGCCATGACACCCTATATTCCGAAAAAGTCGGAGATGTGGCCAGGGCTGTGCTCCATGCCTTCGGTCCGATTTGATTGCACTTCTCTGCACTTGTCAAACGACAACAACAACAACAAATGACATAAAAACATTCTTTTCCATCATTTTCTAGAAAATTAATTGCAATTTTCGGTGCATATATAAGGAGGGGGGGGGGAGAAGCAAAAAAATTAATAAATAAACCTATTGCCTAAGTTCGTATATCAGATATTCATACATTAAGTATTTACATTAGTTTTTTAGGTTCCTATTATCACAGCACCTTTTACATATTTCCGCAATACTAGTAGTACTTAATACTACTAATATGGAATAATTAATATAGTTATCAGTGGCGTCAATATTATTTGCACAATAAATAAAATTTCAACATTGGTAAGATTTTTATGTCCTCGATCCTTTAATCTCCTAATCGGCTATAGAAACTATCTTTCAACGGTTTACTACACTAATGAAGAGTATTTTCTTATTTCCAATAGAATTGCTAGAGCAAGAAAAAACTAAAGAAAAATAGAAATTAATAATCCTAAATTCAGTTCCCTGAATATTAAACTTAGCCCAGAATGTAAAATTTAAGTTTTGTCATAATTTACTATAACTTTGATTTTTACACGAAAATGAAAACAATGACAGTTTATTTTTTAGGCTTTTCATTTTTTCAGTTTGATTTCTTTTCCTCAAACAACATTAATTTCTACTGATATATTAAAACTAGAGCAAGCGGGTCACGTAAAAATATGTTCTTGAAATTTCAGCGATCCATACAAAAGTTTAAAAAGTGGTAGCAAAACTACTTCGTTTCACTCTGTTTTTCAAAGAAATTATGAAGTGGTCTTCCTCTCCATGTAACGCAAATGTGGGTTAGTTCCATCAGAAAGTCTTCCGCGAAGGCAAATTTCTCCCAACACTCGATCCAGGGGATCCCTTGTCTTCTGGATTAGGTTCAAAATTACTAGGCTACGGGGTTGAGCATCAGTAGTCATAAACCCATAAAATTGGGTCGGCTGTTCAACGACGGTAATAAAATATAATATCAAACATAAATGATTAGAGCCGCGATGACTCAGGGGATAGAGCCGTCTATGAACCGGGTTCAAATCCAGCGATGGCTGGTCGATACGAATCCGCATCCGGCTTGCACCAACCACAGTGCTGACGTGAAATATCCTCAGTGGTAGACGGATCATGGGTTCGAGTCCCTTCGCCGTCAGGCTAACCGTGGGAGGTTCTCGGGTTCTTCCTCTCCATGTAACGCAAATGCAGGTTAGTTCCATCAAAAAACCTCCACGAAGGCACATTTCTCCCAATAATTGATCCAGGAGTTCCCTTGTCTTCTGGATTGGATTCAAAATTACAAGGCTGATGGGGAGTTGAACATTAGTAGTCGTAAACCCGAAAATTGGGTGGGCTGTTCACAACGACGGTAATAAAATAAAATAAAATAAAACATAAATGATTCATTAATATGCAATCGTTCGTCATAATTAGATTTGAAATTGAAGTAGTAGCTATAGTGATAAGTTTGCTCCGACTTTCAGGAAATCCAGCCTACCACTTTTTTAAAATTTAAATCTCTGACAGCTGTAATACATTTTTTTGGAAAAGTTGCCCGCATGCAATGTGTTAATAATTTTTTAATAAAATAGTGTAATAATTTCTCAGTCCCTGAAACACCGGTTGGCATTCTCTGGCTTTACCTAACATAGAACATCAAGGGAGAATACATTTATGCAAAACTATATCATTAATATTCCTATGTTTTAAATTTATCGTCTGCAGTTAATTTTTGTTTTTTGTTTTAAATCTTTCATCTTCAAGTATCTTTTCAAAATGAAGGAAAAAAATTAGAATCTTGACAGCCATTCATGAAGAATCAGTCTTATACCTAATTGATATGAGCAGCACGTTCGATAAATTACCATTCGTCTAACTATAACACGATCCAGCAGAATATTGCAAGCGTTGCAATTTCTGGAAAAGCGTGTAAGGGCATTATTTTTGTTTGCTTTCATACACAGATTAATAATTATTAAGAAGAAAAAATTATTTTTCAAGCTTTCGTCTCTTCATGTTAAGATAATCTGCTTTCGTAATTTCTATTAGAAAATATCAAAATTAGTTCGGAAAATTTTCTCAATTTATAAACTATTACTGTAAAATATTTGTTACCCTTAAAATATAGTAGACAATTTTTTTTTTTTTTTTCTAATCTAAAAAGTAAAATTTAAAACTAAAAAAAAAACTACTGCAAAAATTTGCTACTTACGGAATTGTTTGCATAAAAAATTCCAAAGTTTTTTATCTTATTTTTCTACAATATTTTATTAAAGAACTAGAAGTCCTCGCCCCCCCCCCCCCTGTTCTTTCCGTTCATCGGCCTCATGAATACTTCTCAATCTTAATTTTTTTTTTTTTAAATGATAGCAAAATTAAAGGTCATTTTGTTAATGAAATATAGAATTATTTTCTTATGTATGCGTTTTATGTATTAAGTAAATAATTAGTATAATTGCAAGGATGCCTCACACGCCTAAAACTGGTCAACAGTGGTGACTAATTAAAAGCAAAATTTTTTTAATAGAGATAAAAATTAGCCATTTTTTATACCTTATTTCTATCAGTATACCATTGAAAGTGAATGCAAGGAATATTTTCGTTGTAAATATATATAATTTGTAATGCAAGTCATGCCTTTCTGGCTCTTGAAACTTCTGCCACAAATATGGGCCTTACCATCAATGAAGATAAAACTAAATTTATGGAATCTCCAGCCACAACTGTAAATCACGATCCTTTATTCATAAATGGTTACACCTTTGAAAAGGTTAATGAATTCAAATAGCTTGGAACAATGATCAATGACCAAAACAGCATAAAAACAGAAGTAGACAACAGAATTAAAATGGCAAACAAGTGTTTCTTTGGACTAAGAAAGTAATTAAGATCAAGTCTAATCAGTCGAAAAACTAAAATTAAAATTTATAAGACTCTTATTCTACCTGTATTGCTCTATGCAAGTGAAACATGGGCACTAAACGCAGACACTCAGCGTACTCTTGGTGTTTTTGAAAGGAAAATCCTTAGAAATATTTTTGGCCCAGTACTGGAAAGAGGCTGTTGGCGAATCAGATACAACGTTGAACTATATAGGCTCTATGGACAGCCACAGATAGTACAGGTCATCCGAAGCAATAGATTAAGATGGCTTGGCCATATCTGGAGAGGTCCAGAAAATAATGCAGTCCGAATCACCACCTTTAAAAATCCTTTGGGATCTCGGACTAGAGGAAGACCTCCAACTAGATGGCTGGATGACACTGCTAAAGATCTAAAAGTGTTAAAGATAAACAACTGGAAAAAAGTCGCCATGGACAGGAGGCGTTGGAGGCTACGCGTGGTTGAGGCAGCCAAGGCTTGTAAGGGGCTGTCGTGCTGAAGAAGAAGAAGAATGCAAGTCATGGTGGTTAGTCACGATTGAATAGTTAAGTAGATTAAATAAATAAAAATGAATTAAATTTCTACAGCTTATATTTTTAGACGCACGTGGCATTCTAGTAATTATTAATAATACGTTAGTCGTGACGAAATAGATGATAAGCTGGATTTAAAAATTAATCGTCTGCGGTTAGAAAAAAATTAATTAAGGAAAACGGAAAACATGCGTCACACAGTTCAATTCAGAAACAATTTTTATCTCTCTTGAATGGAATCCCTGCAAGCGACGTAATGTTGGTTTCTCGATCCTGATTGGTTGCTAAAACGTGGTATTTGTTTATGTTAGCACCTGTTCTTTCCATTCCATTGCGAGTAAGTCAAGCCCGTCAAGTATCAATTCTCTTAAGTGACACATTTTATATTCTTTCACAAAGATTTCGATTCTTTCACTATATATTTTTTATTGAACACAAAGACAGGCACGAAGCATGTAGTACATAAACTAATTATGCATCGAAATTGCCAGGTATACAAAAAAAAAAAAAAAAAAAAAAAAAAAAAAAATTATCACTGTTACAATAAAATACATAAATAAATAATAAATCTAAGTTAAGTAAAAGACGTAGAAGAGGAAGAATTATATTTCAGCAAATTCGGTGAGTGATGCGGCTCTGTAGTTAATTAACTTTACTTTTTAATTAACATTCTAACTTATGAGGAGAAACTTAGCTCAACATTAACAAGCCATTTTGCTTATAAGCGATCAACTGGAGCTTACGTCATAGGTCACATGTGTGGGTATCCGTGATCTTATTATTTTTGAAGTGCAAGTATCCAATTAAGCTTTTTGCGTTTTTAAAAATTTCCGTATAAGTTCTAAGTTGTTACATTTGGCATCATCTCATCTTGCTTTTTTACTTTATTTAATTATAGTTTTAGAGATCAGCTCAAGAGCTATAGGGTATAAGGCAAGATTAGATGGCAATGGAAGAAAGATGGTCAAATTTATCAATTTAGACAAAATTTTGCTTTTCGTGACAGCAAAATAAATAAATAAATAAAATGTGCAAAATTTCAATGTTTATTTTATTTAGTGGTCAAACATTTTTCGCTAATTGAGTATTTTGTTGTTTTCCAATGCGTAGGTAATATTTTTTTTCAACTAGCTGAACTTGAATGTACAAATATAGTTCAATCTTTGTTCCTGAATATATAGCAAAGGAGTATATAGTGGGGTCAAAGAATATATAAGTGAAATAAGAGACCAAAGAATATAAAGAATATATTCTTTGGTGGGGTGACGCTAACAATTCGGTGGTCGACTGTTGCAGTTGTCAGACCAATGGTCGTCAGGCCATTCAGGAGAAATGGTCACTTAAATTCAATGAGTCATGCCCTTTTTTCATTAATACGTAATGATATATACGGGATCGTAAAACTCTTAAAAAATTTAAAAAGTGGTTAAGAAAGTTTTAAAAAAAAAGAAGAAAAAAGATGTATTTTTGGAAATATATATTCACCACCACGTTTAATATTAATAAATCTAGTAAAGAAATAGTTAGTGACTTTCGTTTAGTTTCGTATTTTTAAGATAAAAGCTAATAAAAAGAGAAAATTATCTTTTTTATTACATTATTGAAACCAGTTTTTAAATTTCTTTTAAGGAGCGTACGAACCTAGCATATTACATTCCAATTCTACAGGCCAAATATATTATACATTATAACCCTTTAACCAACTCCGCAGAACCCGACATATTATCCGATTCTGCAGACACAGAATTTGATGAATATCAGCCAGTGATCGCAGAAGTTTGTCAGCGGACGAGGGGTTCTTTCCTTTCCTCTCTCTCTTTCTTTGTATACATATATATTCCAACCGGGTCCGAATAATCTGAGCCTTACAAAATGGCAATTACGAATTCGAGCTTGCAATTTTAACTTCATGATTCGAATTCTTTCAAAATTAATATAAAATTAATAATCGAAATTGTTTACCTGTTAATTATTTATCACTCATTTAACGCTATTTTTTTTTATTCTGTTTCAGTGTTTATATATATATATATATATATATATATATATATATATATATATATATATACATATTCTGATCTCTGTGATATTTGAAATAAAGAATTTTTCCTCATCGGTCAGTAATAGGAACGTATATTTCCTCTGCAGAAGGATGATTTTGTACCAGTTTTCACCAAAGAAATGTTAAACTCGCTTGAAATAAAGGCACCCTTTTTTTAGATTTCCGACAATAAAATATTATTTTTTTAAGTTGTAAATTTAAATACTCAAATATTGAGTCAAAAATTGTTATCTTATAAGGGGGCTGTGTCCCCTCATTTATGAAATGTAAGGGGACTAAGGCCCCCAATGTCTCCCCTGTCGTCCCTGGTGCTAGCTATGGAGAACAATACAATATCGCAACTAAAAATGATGACTGGAGATTTTTTCGCTTAAATTAAATCTGAAAATTAGCTTTTGTTAATGAGATTTCTTTTTCATATTTTCGACAATAAAATTCATTCTCCAATCTTCATTAATTCTTTTATAATTAATTTATATCGTATGAATTATAACACAATAAACATAATATCCATTATAACATTATATACATAAACATAACATTTACGGCAGAACAGCTGTTCCCAAGACATTTGTCACAGCGGTAAATGCCAAACGTCGTTTGCAATGGTGCCACAGTCACAAAAACAGGTAGATTAATAAGTGGGAAGCATTTGTATGTTCAGACGAATCATCTTTCATACTTTTCCAAACATTAAGACGGGTATACATTTGGAAGACATCTTCAGAAGCGTATGATCCTCATTGTCTTCTTCCAATTGACAAGCATGGAGGTGGATCTGTCATGGTATGGACAACTATGTCGGGGTTTTAAGCTGGCCCAATTATAAACCTGAAAGAAAAGGTCACCGGTGATTATAGCGAAGGTTTGGCTGACGTGGTCCATCCTAAGATGCAAAATTTGTTTCCTGTAAGAGATGAAAATTTCCAAAAAGATAATGCTCCTGTTCATATAGCAGATTTTGTCCAATTATAGAATGATTAACACGAGGATGAAGTTAAACATTTATCTTGGCCCGCACAGTCACCCGACCTCAATATAATAGAACCGTTATGATCTATTTAAGAATCCAGATTGCAATCCGGAATCGATATTCTCCTCGACAGACGTCTCTCACAGAACTTTTACCATGTCTGCATGAAGAATGGTATAATATTCCTCAGAACACTATTCAGAACTTGTATGACTCGAGTCTTAAGCGAATTTAAGCTGCAATACCTGCCAAAGGAGGTCCTACGCCATATCATTCCTGACAAATCAACGAGTTTTCCATTATTTTGATAACCACCTGTATAACATAATAAATAACTATCGATAAATAATCAATAAAAACAAAATACTTTTTGGGATTCTCCATATTTTGACGATTTTTAAGAAATAACCAAATTCAAATGAAAAAAAATCTCAGTGAAGATCATAATCAAAATGAGTAAAAAATAAAATGATCGAAAGCAACTTGCTCGACTAATATCTTAGAAACTTATAATTTTTTTTTCTAAATTGGCAAGATTCCGAAAATATTTAATAAATAAAGAAGATAACAGAGATTTTATAGACATTAGAGTTGTTTTTTTTTTATCAACTGATCATTAGAATATTCTTTATAAAATATAAAAATTTCTATTAACTAAGCTAAATAACTAATATACAATATAATAAAAAATAAATAATCAGTTAAAACTAAATCCATTTTTGAGTTCTCAATATTTATTTGATTCAGAAAATAATAAAATTTGCATGAGAAACTCAAGGAGAACATTCTGATCAAAATAAATAAATAAAATAATAAAAAGAATAAAAACAATAGCAATCTTTTTTTCTACCTAATAACCAAGATACGAATATAATAACTAAGACACAAATAATAATCTTATTTTTTTCTAAATTTAATAGAAGATTTCGAATATATTTAGTAAATAAGGAATTTTTGAATCTTTTCAATATTCGAATGATTTGCAGAAAATAAAATAACCAAATTCCCCGACTTATATTTACTGAACATAAAAATTTCCACCCCTCAAATTCCTTTGAAAGAGGGGAAAAATACATAGCATTGCGAACCCTCTGACCTAGCCTTCAGTTGAAAACTACACTTCAACCTACTCTCAAACTTTTTCCCCTAACAACCGCCGGAGAGGGAGGGAGACAGAAAAAAAAAGAAGAAAGAAATGAATATAAAAAAAATATTCTCGCAACTCCGTCCATCTTTGTGACAGGCAGGAGAAGGGGAGGGAGGAAGGGAAGGAAGAAATCAAACAAACCAACTGAGGAAGGAAAAAAGAAAAAAATATTCCCCCTTTCCCCCTCTGAAGGAACCAATCGGATTGCTTTCCGATCTCACAACGTCATGACGCTCTTGGCGCCGCCTCGCGAGAATATTGGGCGCTCTCTCGGAAGTGCACACAAACAACGGAGTCAGTGTGTAGTTTTCGCATCTTTGTGGGGAGTTGTTTTCTTATCCGTTGTTTGTGAAGCTTCGGTGTGGCGCGGCATCGTGTAGTCAAGCTTCATGGAGGGCAACGAAAGGCCCTCAGCTCATGTGTCGTGCCTATATCCCGAAATTTTAGCTCTCATTTTCAGCTATTTGGACGTGAAAGACAAAGGAAATGCTGCGAGAGTATGTACAGCTTGGCGAGAAGCGGCCTACCACAAGTCTGTATGGCGGGGTGTGGAAGCCAAATTACACTTGCGTCGCTCCTCCAACCCTTCTTTGTTTCAAAGCCTGGTTCAGCGCGGTATACGTCGTATACAAGTCTTAAGTATACGCCGTTCTATGAGAGAAGTTGTGCAAGGTATACCAAATTTAGAAAGTCTGAACTTAATTGGCTGCTACAATTTAAGCGATCATTGGTTCCAACAAGGCATGGCACACCACGTACCTACACTGACTGTGATGAACTTGAGTATGTGCAAACAAATATCGGACGAAAGTATTAGAAAGTTGTCTGAATTTGCTGTGAATCTCCAAGTCCTAGATTTGGGTGGTTGTAGCAATATCTCGAACGATTCACTATTTTTAATCGCGTGGGGACTTCTAAAGTTAAAAAGCCTAAACTTGAGAAGTTGCAGACAAATATCAGATCCAGGAATTGGACACTTAGCTGGTAAAAGTGAAGTGGTAGGTACCAAGTACCTAGAATATTTAGGTCTTCAGGACTGCCAAAAATTGACAGATGAAAGCCTAAAACATATGAGTGAAGGACTGGTTTCATTGATAAGTGTTAATCTCAGTTTCTGTTCTGGTATAACAGATTCTGGTTTAAAACATTTGGCTCGAATTGCCTCTCTAAAAGAATTAAATTTGAGGAGCTGTGATAGTATTTCAGACATAGGCCTGGCCTATTTGGCTGAAAATAGTTCGCGAGTGACTGCTTTAGATGTCAGTTTTTGTGACCGAGTTGGTGACCAGGGATTATTACATATATCCCAAGGATTGTTCAATTTAAGAAGCCTTAGTCTCAATGCTTGTCCAATTAGTGATGAAGGCCTTGGTCGAATAGCCCGGACGTTAACAGACTTAAGAACGCTGAATATTGGTCAATGTAGTCGAATTACTGACAAGGGTTTAAGTCTTGTTGCTGAGCACTTGCAGAGACTTCTGTGTATAGACTTATACGGCTGTGTCAATATCACAACAGTAGGCTTAGAAAAAGTGATGCAGTTACCCCATCTTAGTGTCCTTAATTTAGGTCTGTGGCAGAAAAGGTGACACCAATTCTGCAGAATATTTTACTAGTGCCATTTAAATAGGATATATTTTTATCAAGATCATCTTAACCTGGATTATACGCCTAGAATTTTTTTTAAGTATTTATTTTATTTGTTTTTTTATTCCATTTGAAAATATTCAGTTTTTACATCTGTAAATAGCATCATGAGCATAGATTTAAATTTTCTATATTTCTCAATGTGGTGAAGCAACTACCTCAAAAGAAAAATTTTACGAGAATGCTTGCATGTGATATATTTTTAATTTTACAGAATATTTGAATTAGGGTAGTTTATTTGCTGTTCATAATTGCTGACATTTCAATATTTTCTGTTTTAAATTTTATATGAGAAATTTGATTTCCTAGTTTTTTCAGATCAGAATAAAATCTTTTAATTCTGATCAAAACGCCTTAAGTGATAAATTATATGGAATTATTATTATTAGTTATCATTTAGTTCCTTCTTTAATAAAATATTTTTAAGACATATAACGTAAATGTAATAAAATGTTTGTTAACAATTTATAACAAACTGGATTTTTTCTTTCTTTTACATATCAGGATAGAATCTCACAATTTTGATCAAAACATCTTGAACAATTAATATTTTGGAATTATTTATCATAATAAGAAAACTATCTTTTAGTTCCTTCTTTAATCAAACATTTTCAGTCATATTACATCAATAAAAAGTTTCTTTACAATTTAAGAAACTCAAAAGAAATAATTTCTCTGTTTTAAATTCTATGTATACATATTTATTAAATTTGATTTCATAGTTTTCACAGATCAAAATAAAATCGGATAATTCTGATAAAAACATCTTGAATATTTAATTTTTTTGAATTGTGTTATTAAGATAGCTAACATTTAGTTCCTTCCTTAATCCATTAATATTGAATTAAAACAATAGTATTCTTATAAATTATGACATACTGAAAAGTTTTGTTTATTCAAAACATGTTAAGTTTAGATAAACTATGCCATTTTATCTAAAAATTCAAGAATGAAATATTTTAATAACTGGGATGTTGTCTATAATTCTATTCAAAGAATTTTACATTTGAAGCTTTAGTCTTATAGAATTATTTATGTGATAAATGATCATCCATTAAAATTTTAAAGCATGTATTGGAAAAAAATACCTGCCTTGTAATTTCAATAATCAATTAAGATAAGTAAAGTATTTCGTTTAAAGTAAATTTGTGTTTGCAATTTATTATAAGTATAAAAATTATTATTTCTTAATTAAATTATTTTTTATTGGAGAATTTAGAAAACGATAATATTGTTTTCACTTTTTATTAAAAAAAATAATTGCCATTATTTTTATTAAATTATTGTTTAGATTAATTAATTAATTTTTAATTCAAAAATTTTTCTTACATTTATTATTAAATATTTTCTTTCTTTTCTTCTAATATAAATTAACAGTTTATATTTTCATTTTATTTCAAAATTTAGAGTATAGTCTCTTTTTTTTTTTCCTTCTGAAAAGGAACTATTCTACATAATTTATAAATATTTATAATCTTATTTTATTAATGTTAATGACATAGGATGTCAGAAAGTGAGTTGCAGAATTTAAGTAATTTATAGCTGTAGGTTTTTCATTTTGAATTACTTAAAGAGAAAAAGATAAATTTTTTTTCCCTTTTATTTTTCCTTGCATTTGCTAAAAAATGGGATTGTGCTAGTTTAGGAGTTCTGTTTTTCTTAAAAGTTAATTTTTTTTTTGTAAGAAATATTTTAAATGATGATTATATTTACTTATATCATTAAATAATTATAAAGAATTCTTTTTTATTTGTTTCTTTTCATAACAAAATACCTAGATTAAAAGTTGTGGTAAGCTATAAACTGAAATCAGAATTGCAGTAATGAAACTAGTATTATTAACTAGTGAGTTTATCAGTTTAAATTTTAAAACTACAGAGTTTATTAAATAAAATTTTGTTAACTAATGAATAATTGGTTTTCAATTCAATACTACAGTTTTAATCATTCAGTTGTAAGTTGTATTATAAATCATTCTAAATTTTTATTAATAATAATTGGTAAATTATGCAAATAGTTTTGTATTGGATTATATATAATTCACATATACCTTCTAATTTACTTACAGAACATATTCTAATGATTTTACTGTTACTTGTGCATAACTCAACTATTCACTTTTAAGTTGTTGTTTTTTTGGATGTGTATTAAATATCCTAACTGTCAAAAAAAAAAAAAATTTTATCCTCATAAACAAATATTCTGATTTATTATTTTTGAAATTAATCTAAAAAAAATTTTTTTAATTGGTAAATAATTTTTTCTTCAAAAAGTTTTTAAAAAAAATATTGATATGTTGCTTACTAAAGGTAAAAATTCAAATAGAATAAAAATGTAAATTTTTTTTTTCTACAATTTGCTGCAAACTGAAGATGTATTTACAATCTTCAGTTATTTTACATTTATTTTTTTATTGATGTTTTTATAATTCTAGAAAAACTTATAAAGACTTCTTAGCTTTTCACCTTATTAACAAGAGTTTAAAATAATAATGAATATTAAGAGAAACAATATGATTTAGAAATTACTTCATTGAAATTTTGTGACTACGATTATTTCAAATTTTGCTTGTTCTCCCCAAACAAAAATTGCTCTATTGATTGTCTGAATGATTTTTTTATCAAAATCAAATTCTGTTTCGAATAATATATTTTAGAATGTGTTTCTTCACCAATTATTTTTGTTGCATAGATGAATGTATACTATAAATAAAGCAAAAAATATGAATAAAGCACAGATAAAGGCACAAAATGTGATTTTTTGCTTTATTCACTTTCTTTTGCTTCATTCATACTTAGCAAATTTTGCCTTTAAACAATAAATCAATTATATTGAATCGTTAAGAAATAACTTAGTATTAATTACTAATAATAAATTTCATTTGTTTTGTTTATCTTAAAAATCAGCTTGTGAGTGTTTTAATATTTTGTCATGCTTTTATGGTTTTTTGATGTATAGTAAAAAAAAAACAATTCTTACTATATTTAAATTTGATAATTATTAATTTAGGAAATATAACTTCTGCAAATAATGAATGTCCAAACTTTTGTTTTAATTAAACATTTTTTTAAACAACACAAAAAAAAAGGGAAAAAAAATTTTTTTTTTTCATTTTCTTTAAAATTTCTCTTTTCTGCCAAAAATTTTATAATAATTATATTTCCCAGATTTTTCATCTGTTTTCTCTGGAGTTTATAACTTAAAAACTATGAGTCATTTTAATATTTTCGAAAAATATGTATAATAAGTATTAATAATAAATACAATATAAATTTCAACTAAAATTTAGAAGAAAAAAAAAAGGTGGAAAAGATGATATAGTAGGATTGGAAGCCTCCTAATATAATTTACTTTAAATCATGAAACTTTTTGTGCAAATTAGTTCAAAAACATGTTTATGGTTATAATGGTACTATCATTTAAATATATTTGAATGATTCTAATTATTTATACTTCAGATTAGGTACTATTTTGCCCTCATTACATAAATATTATATAGCACATGAATAATCCTACTGGGAATAAAGTTAAACATAGAAATAAAACATTAAAAAAAAAATTTTTTTTTTTTTTGCTCTTTTGAAAAAACAGTCAATAAGTAAAAACACCTTACTATAAAATGGTTTACTTTTCGCTAGGATAATGTTAGAACCAACTTATCAAAATGTTAGCAAAAAATAAGCAAGTTCTGTGCTGGATAACAGAAACCCTGCAGCACAGCACTAAGCGCTGCAGAATATTGCAGCATGTGCAGATTATTTTTCATCTCAGTTTTCTATTTATTTTTAAAAGGCAAACAATCAAAAGAAGAAAACACTGTGACTTATTTTTAAAACATTTCAAAACTTATTTCTAGCAAAAATTAGTAAGCTGAATTGAGATAAAAAAATGAAAAGTTAATTTTTTCCTTGCTACTTTTAGCTTAACAATATAAAGCTTATATTCTAATTAATTAGCATCATTGTATAAATTTAAACATAAAATCTTTAAATATGACAACTGAATATTTGCAAATTTTATTACAAGTATGTTAGATTAAGCCGGATCTTTACACTAATATTCTCTACCTGACTTGCAGGCCAATTCGAATTTTATGAAGTAAATTCCCCTACAGCGATTCTTCCTTTTTTCTTCTGAAATACTAAAATAAATAGCTTATTTTATTTATCATCCTCAAAGTGAAACAATCCATGTGCAGAAATAGCTCCTTGATATGAAAAATTACTGTGATATTTTTAAATTATATTTAGTAAACATAGCGTCAAGAGTTAAGTAACAAATTTACAGTAGAAAATATTCCCATTTAAATTTAATTAATGTGTTTAATGTTTTTTTGGAGAAAAGTATTTTATTTAATTATAATACCATGCACTAACAGTTTTGAAAAAAAACAAAAGAGAACGTTTCACGAAAGGAAAGAATTTCTAATAAAAATTAGACACATGCTTCATTTGTAGTACTATTTAAATGTTATAATGCTGCTCTCTCTTTTTTTTATTATATTAGTTTATAATTTTTCCTAGATTTAATGAAAATTGTCATGCTTGTTACCTTAATTGCTAATATCTATACATATTTTAGACTAAGATTAAGTTACTGCCTATATAACTTTAATAATAGTAAGCAAATTTTTCTTTTTTAAAGAAAACCTTCCTACATTGTACAGGACATAATGTCTATTTCTAAATAGGGTAACAGACTTTGCATTTTTAAAAAATAAATGAAGATAAATTCTTAAAAAAGGGTATTAAAAATTCAACTTGATTTACACTAAAAACCTGGTAAGCTAAATTATCCAGTATCCAGGAATAAGAAAATTTTAATGTAACTTATCTTGACAACAGACAGGACATAGTTAAAATAAAAACACTTATTTTTGAAAAGCTTCTGATTCACTAACTAAGCATATAATTATGTTTTGATCTAGATGGTGGTTATATAACATTCCAAATAGTTAATATTTTCTTTTAAACAGTTTTCATTGGTAAATTGGTATTGCCATTCATAGATTCTATTTATGTTATTCTAAAAATATAAATACATGTATGGTAACAGACATGATAACAATACTGAGATATTAGTTATGCAAAAACTTATAATTTTTATTATTAGTGTCTTATAACATTTTTAGATAATAATATTGAGTACATGACATAAGTAATGACAGGGTAGAATTTTTTGTACATAGATAACAATTGACGAAAAAACATTTTAGATTTTATATTCCTGGCTGGTATCGTTACAATATGTATCTTTTTACTTGTGTATAGTGATGATCAAGTTAGTCATTATAACATATTTTATTCCTATAAAAACTTGAATTATATTTTATGTAGAAAACATTTTAATTCTACAACTAAAAAATTAACGACATTTTATTGACAAAATTAAGTAAAAAATTGACAATATTTATTGACTGCTTAAATTATTATGTAGTACTAATTTCATAAATTAATGTGTAGTATATATTTTTAAAATTAAATGCATTTATATTATTTATTATTTGCAGATAAAATTGTTTATTGCTCAATTTGTTGTAATTTTTTTGAATGTTTATATTATTATTATTATAAATGTTATATTGATTTATAGCTTATTAATTAAGGAGCAACTAAATGATAATTATGTCAGCAATTATGTTACCAGTTTGTAATGGGTGGAAATGAGAATCTGAATACTCAATGGTTTAAAATTGTGGTCCAAAAAAGAGAATTTTTACCTTTAAAATTGTTTGTTGCTATCAGAAAGAAAAAAATTCTGAATAATAGTGTGTAAGATATGTAATTGTACATTTGTGTAATATTTATGTACATAAGAACTAAAGCAGCGACACCAAAATGAATGATATTTGTGGTGCTTTATTGTTCAGATGTCCAAAGGCCTTATAACTTTGAAAAAAAAAAAGTTGAAGCAAAGTAAATTTTGTTACACAACTCTTTGTGGTTTATTTTCTGTTTTAATTCAATTTCTTTTTATATTTGTTATTATTGTTATAGCTACTAATAGGGATGCAGTGAATATTCAGTATTCGACCTGTTTAATCCAAAAACTAATTACTGTGTTTCGCTGAATAATTAAGTATTTAGACCAGAAAACAAAATTACTTAATATTTTTAATAAAAATTTATAAATTTTTAATAATACATCACAAATATCGGTTTATATTTCACTATTACACAAAGAAATTTAAATGCTTACTAAATTAACATTAAAAAAAATATTTCAAGAATTAAGTATGATTTGAATTTATTTAATGTGTAAAAATCGAAGATTAACCTTACAATAAATAATTGTACTAAAATTTAAAAAAACATATGAACAAAATGTTATTATTTAACAAAGTGTTCAAACCACGAACTCTGAAATCTTTAAAAAATTGCATTATATATTATAATAGCAAGATTACAGATAAATAAGAATAAGTTGATTACATATCATAAGTTGGGACATAATATAATAAAGGAGATTATTCAAAGTTTTTTCTGATAAAAAATTTAACTTTAAAGGATGAATATTTATGTTTAAATTTTGTAAAATGTTTAAACTAATTAAATATATTTTGTACTTTAACATTGAAAATGTTTAATAATAACTATATGAAAGTTTCAACTTAAAGTAAAATAATAATAAACCACTTTCACAACAGCCTGTTGTGGTCCAGGGGATTGATGGAGGTTAAGACTCTATAATTTTTGTGAGGAATAGCATGATTGTATCAGTGTTGTCATTGGATACAGGTCACCTTTACTTCCTAGTTCGATTTGTAGTATTTCGGTTTGAATTAAAAATTACATTAATGATAAAATCATTCCATATAAAATTTGCTGTAAACCTTGATTCGACCAAAAAATTTTAGTTATTTAAAAAACAAATTAAAACAATTGAATATTAAATTTTCAATCAGGTGTAGTTGAACAGTTGCATTGATTAATATGTCTTTTTTTAAATGAAATTTTGTTAATTTACAGGAAAATAAATGAATATGTATGAGATGAATTCGTTGACAATACGAAAGTCTTACACATTAAATAACAATCAACAAATCATAGATGGTAATGTTGTTAAATCAGAAATTATTGTTACTTTAAGACAAAATCAGAATGGTTTAATCTTTCAGTGGTCTAATCCTAATGGTTCTTTTTCATTGTTGTCCCCGCATTTTTAATTTTAAATGATGATCACATTGTAGGTTCCGGTTCTCACCAGGATAAAATTAACAAAAGTCAGTGATATTATTTTTCTATAAAATATATATATTTTTTATCCTTAATTTAAATGTATTAATCTGAAATATACTGCCATTATTACGTTTTTGAATTCTGAGTTATTGAATTATTATGAAGTTACGAGTTACAAACTAAATTAGTTTTTCTTTATTATAATGTAATTCCATGTTATTACCTTAATATTCTACACTTTAATATAAACTTATTTAAATCGGTGTCTAAATTTATTAACCATTTTACAATTATTATTTTTCAGTGAAACTAACATTAATGTAATATTTTAAATTACAGTTAAAGCGACTTGGACAACTTCAAGCACAATGTGATACATGCTCAAATAGTTTTTAATGTATCAGTAATTTTGGTAAACGTAAATACAGTGGTGTAAATGCTATTTGAGAAAATAATTGTAAAAAAAATTGAAGCAAAATTATTTACGTTTACTAATAGGTAGTATTAAAATTTACAGGGGAGTGGAAGTTGGGACGTGTATGGAAACATTGTTCTTTTTGTATATATACTTCAAGTGTATATTTTCAACTTTCGTAGAGAAAACTTTTTATAAAACGAAACAACAATATATATTCGGAGATGTTAAGCGGTAGCGTGCAGGGGGCTATGATACATAATATAAAAAGTTTCATTTATCATCATTTACTAGTAAACTTTCACCTTAATATGAAAATTGAAACAAGCAATGAAACTTCAGAATTTGTTTATTATCGAACTTTTTACTTAGAATTTAGCTTAAAATTATTCAATTTTGATATGAATTTTTAGGTTAAATGCTTTGTTTAATTTTTTTTAAATTATCGAAAATAAACGATGTCTTTACTATTTATATATAATGAACGAGTCGGAAATTCTTTTTTTAGTCAGTCGCCAACAGAAAATAAAGTGAATTTAATTTTGTAATTGTTAATGTTAAGAAACACTTTCATAAATTAAAACTACCTCCTTGTTCCATTTATTTTAATTTTGGTTTCACTTTATATACCGAAATGTATATTGTTGAACCTATTTACCTAATTATAAAAGTAAAGTTGCTGGTAAATGTTAAGTAACAGGTTATAAAGTATATTTAAAACTTTTTCAAAGTTCTAACTATCTATTTATTTGGTAACTAGGTTTAACACAAGAGATTTCGATGCATTAAGTAATACAAAAAATACTTGTAAGTATTAATTTGTCATTTGATAAACTAAAAGACTTCGCTCCACTCGCCAACATCCGTAATTAATTATCATTCATCATTGTTTATTTCTTCTTAAACGACAATATTTTCCACAAAAACACAGAACATTTTGGTTTCAAAATATGCAATTTTTTTACCTTTATGTAAGCTTTTAACATGTTAATTATAACGAAATGGGCAATTAATTACCTGGATTTGAAAAATAATCATCTGAACTTTTAAAAAAAAAGTTTTACCTACAGAAGACAAGAATGACTCAATACGAAGAAATAAATGCTAAGTAATTTTACTCGTTTGCAAACTTAATAAAAATTCAACTTTAGGAAATGGTTCTAATCACTCTTTATTAAGTTTATTTTCTTCCCATTTTATTTATATGTGGCAATACGTGATATCTCTCTCTTTTTTCTATTTTTGATCGACTCGAGGGCGAGTTTATAAATTAATAATTAATACTGTAATTGCATTTCAACAGACAGATTGACAAACATGTTCTTTTTTATTACAAATTTAACAGTTAGTTATTAGAATTAGTAGTTTTATTCTCGAACTAACAATCGAATCGTAATTTTTTTTTTCCTTGGAACATTTTTCTCACCTTAGTAATTTCAATTTTCTAAGTCTTATAGATTTCTAGCATAGTAAAATGTAACGTGAAGCCAAAAAAAGTGAGAAAAAATTCGCAAAAAAGCACTTAAAATTGCATTTGCAATAACTTTAGAACAAATTGGAATTTCGAAGGGGGAAAAAACTGTGTTTTAAAATTCATAAACAAACTTGAACCTCTCAACACGCCAAATTTCAACTCAGTAGTTGCATTTTTTTTGCTGCTATCTTATAGTTAATAATTCTGAAACTAATTATCGAATGTTTTATTATTATTATTCCATTGTAATACAGTTTCTTAGTCTTTATAGTTTTTGCCCAGCAAAGCAAAATGTAACGTCAAGTTGAACACCCAAAACAGTGGTGTCGACGGCTCTTAAGATTTTTTTAATGTCGATGGATAAGGAAATTGCGTTTATAAAATTATTATGTTTATGGGATTGTTGTGGAACTTTGATACACATTCTGTATTATATTTCCCTTATAAAATATCTCTAAAATTCACTATTTGAAAAAAATATTGATCAATAATATGCATAAAATATCTTTTTTTTTTCTTCGTAAAAATGAACTAATATTTTCCTTTTTGCGAGCAGCTGTGACTGACTATGGATAACCCAGTTGTAATTTTGCAAAAGATTTCTATAATAAAAATTCTTAATTTTAACAGCAGTGAAAAAAAAAAAAAATATTGAAAACTGACCATGCTTAATATTAATGACTTTAATTTATTTTTATCAGATGTATTCAATACCATTGCGTAAAATAACTAACAAAAATAGAGAATATCCATTAAGAGTTGTGTGTTTTAAGGAACCTTTAAAACCAATTTCAATTAATAATGTCATGCTGGTATCGAACAATCGATTCACCTTTTACAACTGACGGAAGTAAAACAACGGCTTAACATTTTTCACAATTACATATAAAGTCTTATAAATATTACGTGTGCTTCTAACACTCGTGATTAAAAATGTTTGAAAAGAAACTTAATTCGTTTAAAATTACACTTATAGTCTTAAAAGTTCAAAATTATTTTCCGTTACATAAACATGTTTTTACTAATTGTTATGAAATATTTTAAACTATCGTTTTTAATTAAATCGAGCTGTATTTCATAGTTTCCGTTGGCAACTCTTAAACATTTTTGTAAAACTTTTACTCTATTTTTAATGGCGGACATTCTGTAATTGGGGCGGGAGGAAATTGATTTAAGGAAATCATGCATTTGGGATATTTTATTTTATATAACCGGCGTTTAACAGCCAACCTAATTCTGAGTTAACAACTTTGAAACAGTTATTAAAACAGATACCTTTTGCACCAACTACGGGAGACAACGGACCGGGATAGCTGGTTGGTAGGACGCTGGACTCGTGTTCGTGAAAACGGGAGTTCGAATTCCGCCGGCCGAAGAAACGCCGTGTATTAAAAGGTGACTGGTGCACGTTAAATCTATCGGGGTCGCAAAGTCTTCCGAGTTCCCATAACGAATCAATACCTCTGGGGGTACTGAATTGGAAATTGATCGTTCTCTGGTTTAGGTCAAAATTACGATTTGTGGATGTATGAATGGATTCGTCTTGTAAAACGGGCTGTGACGTGTGTGTCGTTAAAATCGCATTATTAACCCCACTGAAAAACAGAAACACCCTTTGCCTTAAAATTCGCTTGGCTTCCCAAGCAGGCTTGCTGGCATTGGCAAGTAGCAATAGAAGTAAGAACAACAAACAATTGCGTCTAACAAGAGTTTCCCTTCTAATCATAGAGAACTTGCTGTGGTCTTGCTTATATTTTATTTTATAATCGTTTTGAACAGCCGACCCAATTTTCATTTCACAACTTCCATTGTTTAACTTTTTATCCTTGTAATTTTGAACCCAACCCAGAAGACAAGGAAACTCCTGGATCAAGCATTGGGAGAAACTAGCTTTCGTAAAGGACTAAACTAACCCATATTTGCTTTACATGGAGATCGAATCCTCCTACGATTAGCCCGACAGCAAGGGGACTCTGACCCATAATTCGTCTACCACTAGGAATATTTTACGCCAGCACTGTGATTGGTGTGAGCCGGGTGCAGAATTCATATCGACCAGCAATCGCTGGGATTTGAACCTGGCTCACCTTATTCAGAGGCGAGAGCACTATCCTCTAAGCAACTACAACTCACGTTTATGATATTTTATAACCGTCGTTGAACAGCCGACCCAATTTCATGGGTTTACGACTACTAATGTTCAACTCCGTAGCCTTGTAATTTTGAACTAATCCAGAAGACAAGGAAACTCCTGGATCAGTACCCCCAGAGGTATTGATTTGTTATGGGAACTTGGAGGACTTTGAGACTCGACATATTTAACGTGCATCAGACTCCATTTACTACACGGGGAGTCTTCGGCCGGCGAGGATCGAACCCATGACCTCTTGGACATGGGCCCATTGCCCTACCGACGAGGCTATCCCGGCCTGCACGTTTATGATATTATCTTGTTTAGGATATCCATGCCATATTTTAATGTAAATTGTTTAAAATGATATTAGTATCTATTTTTAAAAAAAAAAAAAAAAAGTGAGCCCGTTAGCAAAATTTACGGAGTGAATCTGCAGCATAACTTCAAAAATCTAAATTAGTCTACAGACTCAGCGCAATCAGGCTGAAAATATCATTGTAAAAATTCAGCTTAATAGAACATGTACATGTAGCAAAATTCGCAAATTATAAGGTCCTCAAAATGTATACACAAAAACTTAATTTGTTTAAATATTAATTATACAATTTAATTATTAATTTAATTACAATTTAATTTAATTTGTTAAATAGTAATTATATTTATATAAATGTAATTTTATACAACGATACAAAAAGAAAAATAGAATGAATTCATTTTCAGTCAAGTCTGTAATCAAGTAATATAAATAATAATAAATAAATCTTTACTTTTTGTTCTTAGCGCGCTGTTCACCACAATTCATTCTTTCAATTTTTATTAGAAATAAGTTTAAAGATATTATTTTATTAAAAACTTCATTCGTTAAATAGATATATATATAAATAGGAAAAAACAGTCGACATGTTTCAAACGTCAAAAGCGAGCGCCCATTTTCAATACTTGAATGAGAAGAAACAATAGTAATTTGAAGTATGAAACGTTAAGTTGCCAACGAAAAATGGAAAAATAAAGGTGAGAAACAAAACTAGAAAAACCACAGCAGCCGAGAGAAGAAAAAAAAAAAGAGGAAAAACCGAACAAGAAAAACCATAAATATTTTTGAAGCGATTGAAGTTTTTAATCAAGTAATATCCTTTCCGCTTCAATTTCTTGGGATTATTTATTTCAGTTTAGAGATGTTTTTAAAAAAAAATTATCAGCAATTTTTCATCTTGTGTTTATTTACTTTTCAAACTTAGATGGAAAACGATCTGCAGATGCCATGATAATCTGCAGCCGTGCTGGTGGGTCTCTACTACACAGAGGAAGTGAGGAGTAATTCTGTGCCTTTATGATACTTTTATATTATGATAGCATAAAGTTAAAGTAATTGATTTAAAGTTTCATTTGAATGATCAGCAATCATATTTATATCGATGCTATCTTTCGGGTTGCCGAAAGTTTCTGACGAGAGGGGTTTTTTCTTCTTCATGGTCGCAAGAAAGGGAACCAGTGTCCCTAATGTAAAAGGGGCGGGGGTCATGATTAAATCAATATTCACACTAAAATTATGAACAGATAATAAATGTAATTTTAAAAAAATGCGTTTACAATTTGCCACCTCCTGCTCGAGGTGCAACCAGAAAATTCAACTTTAGCAATATTGCTCAAGCTGAAATTTAAGTTTCAGTTCGCATTTTAATGCAGCGGCTCCTATTAATTCGGGATAATGCTATGGAACCTCTGGATGATGCAATCTTCAATCCGTAGTGACAAATACCACCACCAATTTCCTATATATATATATATATTCCGATGCTCTTATTACAAGCAAAACTATAAATTGGTTTTGTTTGTTTTTTTCATAAAAAAAGTCTAATTAGTTGCTAAGAAAATTTTGTTAAATTATCGGAATTATATTTGTACTAAAATTTAAAATCCAAAAAAAGTAGTTCGAAATTTTTTTTTTCATTCATATTCAGAAATTTATCAATAATTGATTTTGTAAATTAAAGAAATTTAAATTATGAATAATCATTTTTCTTAGATCTAAATGAGAGCAAATTTAAAAAATTCGCTTATTTTGAAGTGAGCAGTGTTTGAAATATTTAATCCTTGCCGAAAGAAAAAAAAAAAAAAAAAAAAAGACACCGAAATTTCATGCTGTATTTCGAAACAATAAATTAAAAAATAATAAATATAATATTCTTTTTACGTATTTTTCTCTAAATTAATGGAAAAGAATGAAAAATAAATTTAATAAAATTTCTGCATCAATGGTTTAAAACTGTCAAATTCTGACACATGTATCTAAAACTTGCCAACATTGAGTGAAATATTTCACAATTTAGACAGAATAAAAATTTATATTTGAGGTCTGCATACCTAATTTGTAGTCAAATCAAATTCAGTTGAATATTTAATAAAAGAAAAATTAAATATTTTTTGATCTATGTATAACAGGTATAGTAAAATAATGGGAACATCATTTCCGTATCGAATCTTTTTATGCATGTACATATTTATTTTTATACTATTTAATATAAGCTAGAGAAAAATGTTACGAAATGATTATATATCACATTAATTACAATTATACTAGAAATTTGCATACCAAATACCATAAAATGCCTGCGTCTCAGGACGAAAGTTTCGATTAGAAGTCGTTGCTTGAATATCAAACAGAAATGCCTACATTATTCAAAATATTAACCGAGAAAAAAAAAACTGAAATAACTCAGTTATCATAATCAATCTTCTCGCCTATGAAGTTTTGATTCCTTAAACTGTGGTCGTGAATATTAGTAAATGCTATCGGTTCTAATCTGTACTTATTAGAAAGCAACTTAAACTATAATTTTAAATGCATTGGTATTTTTTTAAGCGTTTTTAAATTTTTTTTTATTCGATTATATTTAAATGTGTAACTAAGAACCTAATTTAATTCAATTGTAGTTTATTGCGCTATACCAGGCTAAATAGAGTATTTTTTTTTTTTTTTTGTCATCGAGAAACGCTGTTTTTCGAACATCTGTATCCAAGGAAACATAGTTTAAGTCCCTTACCCTTGAAGCAATGCGATGATTTTAAAATATATATATAATGTTGCCGTGAAGAATTATCTGGGCTTTAGAACAGACAAATAAGTTAAATATTTTTAAAGTTATTAAACTGTTTAAAAAATCGCCAATTTGGCGACTTTTTTCTACCTAGAGGAAAATTATCAAAATCACTGCCTTATTCTCAGTTTTTTGCAAATTTTTATGAGCCCAGGTAATGCAGCATTGGAGAAAGTTTTTAAATGTTAAAAAAAAAATTAGACTGCAAATGCTTTTTTTCCCCCACAAAATTGTGGCTTTTCTCCGTATTGAGGTTTTGAGCCATTTTCAAAATAAGCGTAGACAACTTTGGCTTTAGATAGACTAAACTTAACCTAACAGTCACGAGTAACAGTTGCAAACTCACAGAAATTATGAAAATAGCATATTATTTGTAAAGAAAAGCATCATTTCATATGACGGAGTCTTCGAAAAACAGCCTAACAGGGCCTTTATCTCTGGACCGAAATCAACTGTCGAAAGGGGGGGGGGGGAATTCTAAATTTTTTAAAAATCATTTTCATTTAATTTTCTCAAATAACATGATGATGAATATTTAGCACTATCTGTCAAAACATGTAAAATCTAAAGCCGTCGGCCAATCAGAATTTGAATTATAAAATGTGCAGCGTTATAAATTTTCTATCAATTTTCTTACAAAATTCTGCGATCCCTGAGGCAGAATTTTTTCGAGCTATCTGCGACAAAACTCTCTATCACTAATATCTTTCTGCAAGATACTTCTAATAATAACAAACATATATGTTACAAATTTAAAATAATATAAGTGCTTACAAAAAAAAAAACTATATTTTATATTTTTTTAATAAGACATGTAAAAATTTTTTATTCTAATATTATGGGTGATATTCTTGCATTTTGTGGAGGGGAGGGGGGCGCACAAATTATTTCCTTCTTCGCATTTTGTAAATAATTATCACAATAAAAAAGAAAAATTTAAAATCATTAAATCCGTAGTAGTAAAAAAAAGATCGACGACGAAATCACGCTAATCGGGCTCCTCAAATGCGTATTTCGTTTCGAGATTACCTTGAAGTAAATAAATGCTATCGCATAAAAAATATCGAATTTAAAAACTATGGAGAAATCAATAGCAATAACTACCAAAAATTCGACAGAATTAATGCCGTAAAAAGTAAATACTCACTTGCACGATTCGAATTGTTTGAAATATATCGGGATATTTAAAATCCACGTGAAAATCAATATCAATAACTGCCGAAAATACAATCGAAACATAACATCGATTTGCGATTCTATCGTCGTAAATTGAGCTCGTCAAAAAGTGATTATCTAAATGCATGATTCAAATATTAAGTGTAAATTTCTGTAGAAAAGAAAAGTAATTTTTTTTTTTTTTACTTTTCAAAGGATAAATCTTTCTGCAAGAACTCTGTAACGTTCTGCGACGATGTCGCCGTGTCACTGCGATGCTGCCCCGGGGTCTGCAATTAACAGTTTTTGAAGGATATTTAAATAGTAAACAATTATGAGTTTTTAGATTTTGTATAAGTTTCTTTATTTTCATACAATTAATTTTAACGTAAATTTTTAGGGTTATCCAAATCGCTTTTATGCGATAATATTTGACTTTAAAAAAACATGAAAACAAATAGCATCATTTTATTCCTTTAAAGTTTTGAGGAAAAGCTCATAGAAAGTCTAAAATTTGTCAAGCGCTATTCCGCCTTATCTACTGAAGCGACCTCTTTATTTTATACCTTTTTTGAACGATACTATGCTGTCTAATAATACTTTATCACCAAAAGTTAATTAAGTTTAAAAAATTATCGAGAAAGCAAAAATTAAAAATTTAACCTAGAATCAAGGATTGCAAGGGTAGAGCCCTCTTGACGCAGTTTTTTATTTATTTATTTTATTTTTCGTTAGTGTTAAAATGCAGGAAAACTTAGTACTCGTATAAGAATTTTATTTAACTTAACATTTTTAAAACTTTCAACCGATTGCTAAATATTAAATTTTAAGCATATTAGTAAAACATAAATTTTTAATATAAAGTTAAATAACGAAATAGAAAATCAGAAAAAAAAAGATGCTTTAAGATATTTTTTGCTTTAACATTTTCAATCTATTGTACAAATATAATAAATTTTTACTCAAACTGTCTATGGATACGTTTTATTTTAATCAAAAATATGAACATTTAAAATTGAAAAAAGGATTTAGAATATTCGTTTTCATTAAATATTGCCATTTTTTTACTTTAAAATAAAATTGTTTTTTGTTTGAAAAGACATCTTGAAATACTTTTTAATTTAACGTTTTTAATATTTTCATTTCAATCATCTGGACGTACAAGTTTGTACTCGATAGAAATGTTTAAAATTGTAAAATTAAAAAACGATTTGAAATATTCGCCAGGATTATTTTTATATAAATGAAGACACCTTGGAGTAATTTTTTTGATTTACAATTTATTCCATAGCAAAAATACAAACTTTGAAAGCACATTTTAATGCATATCTAATAGAAAATATGAATGTGTTGTTCGCCTATAATTTAAAATAAAGAAACAACATAGTTCGGTACTCGATTTTTGTTGTCTTATACATTATTTCGCAAATATACGTATGAAGAAACAGATTAAGTTATATTTTTTTCATTTAACGTCATAAATATTTTCCTTTCATTCAATTGGCTGTAAGAGAATTTTTTATTGAAAAAGATATCTTCAAAAGTGTGAAATTAAAAATCGATTAGAAATATTCATCATTTATTAAATAGAGTTCTATAAAAATCGTTCTAATTTTCTCACTTTAAAATATTAGTATTTTGGCATAAACGAAAATAGTTTGAAGTAATTTTTGACTTAGAAAATTATTCCATATCAAAAATTGTAAATTTTAAAAGCATATTTAATGGGCTCTGTTCATATCTCCGACAATCACTTCACCGACTGATCACATCACCGACCCGATCATTTCACCGACAGCACATTCATAGATACGAACATTTCGTTGACAACCCACATCGTCGACAGCTCATTTCGCAGATATGTTTATTTCACCGACAGTTCATTTGTCCGGCATGATCAATTCAATTTTGATTTTGTTCCAATTGTGATTTTTTTTCCTTCCAATTTTCTTTAATTAAAAGTTAGTTTAAGTTAGATTTTTTTAATGTATACATATATTTTCTCTCTCTCTACATATATATATATATATATATATATATATATATATATATATATATATATATATATATATATATATATATATATATATATATATATATATATATATATATATATATATATATATATATATTATAAAACGACGTATAATTAAATGGTTCGTGTTTTTTTTTTTACATAAGTCATTTAAAATTCCCTCTTTATACATCTCCCAAATCCTTTGGGGTTGGTTTTCAAATCCCAGATCTAGGAAAAAACGGTTTATAGTATGAATGATTTAAACTATACTAGTTTTTATATTGGTTATATTACTTATTTATCTGAGTTCAAAACATGTTTATATCGATTCTAATTACATGAATAAAAATAGAAATTATAAGGAATGAGTTTAGTTATTTATTAATTAAGCTAGTAATTTAATTTTTATAACCGTGTTATTGATGAAAATTAAAATCTAAATTCTATGAGAAACAGAAATTTAAGGCTTTGTAATTGTTGTTAATAAAGTAACTAAAAACAAGTCATAGTCAGCAGTTTATACCAGTTAAAGATTATTAATAGTTTTTGTCTCAATTACAAATAGTCGAGAAATTAATTCCTTAAATAATTACTGAGACCTTCTTTACAACATACCAAATTGATATTAGTTTTGAAACCAGGGTTGTCCATTTTTTTTTGGGGGGGGGGCACACTGAACAGTCTTTGGCCAAATTATTAGACGCACTCTAAGATTCCATGTAAAATCTTAATTATCAGTACATACTATACAGTTTAATTGTTTTTACGGGACTGAAACCGGTTAGCACTTGTTAACATTCGTGTAACAATTGGTTAAATTAGGCGATATATAATATAAATTCGACGACTGGATAATATAGACGATATATTATATAAATATAGAATATTTATTATATCAGGTATTATATTGTAATAGTTAGATGAAATTATTAGACGTAGTTTTTTTAATAATTACATGCTTTGCACGAGTTCATACGCAATATATTTTTATAAACATACATGCAATGGGTTTTTATTCAAGAGATTTTTTAAATACTTCCTATTTGTATTTATTTTTAACGTATTGCATTACAATGCTAACCAATTGATACACGAACGTAAACAAGTGCAAACCGCATAAAAACAATAAAGCTGTATACCTGATAATTTAGATTTTTAATTTGGCCAGGGACTGTACATTAAACAAACTTTTAAAGATAATTTTAATCTATTTTTCTTAAAAAAAAAAAAAAATTGCTTTCTATACTACAACATAAAGAACAAACAAAGTTTTTTTTTTTTCCTTGTCTTTTATATTTGATTATTTTTGCATTTATTATATTGCCTTCACCTAGAAAAAATGATTAAATAAACTCAACCGTAACGGCAACGTTGCTTGATTTTGTTTTCATTAAAGAAGTGACGATTATTATTTACTTTCACTACTCAAGAATTATTTTTATAGTGCAGAATAATATATACTTGTCAATGGGAAAACTTCATTTGATTCGATTTTTTATTGAGGTATATAAAGTTTTTTCATATTCTTCAATGAAATATGCTTTTCATATGATTAATCTTACCACTTACGTTTCTTGGGTTTATTCATTTCATGTAAGAATATTGAACCCAATTACCATATGTACGGTATACATGGTTATATTCCCTGAAGATTCAGTATCGTGTATTATAAGAATCGTTATCAAAAAATAAAGCAAAAAGGTTATAAATATTGGGGGTCACAAATTAATATTTAACCGAGGAATTGACAAAAACGCTATTGAAATTTGACTAATCATAGTTACGGCAGGCGAACGTAATAGACAATAAGACAAATTTGATTGCTGGATGAAACAGAGGAGTTGGAAGAAGTTTCAACCTCCAATTAAGACTGAATGTTCATCACGTCCGCATTTCTTGTAGCAGATTTCATAGTTTTTTTTCCCCTAGCTTTTTAATATTAATTTCTGTCCCCCTTTTGTCTCATGACAAAATGTTTATTTTTCACCTTAAAACTACATTTTCTATGTTGTTCCTAAATTTAAAAAGTACTTTTTGTTTTTTTAAAAAAGTTTTTTTTTTTTTTTGTTTGTTTTTCATATGGCTTGTCATCCTATCACAATACGAACATGCATTCAGTCGATGTTTTACAAACATCTCGCAACTGCTGTCACTTCAATTGTTTTCTTGATTCTATACGCTCTTCACAATTCGTTCGAAATCCAGTGTATTTTATACTTGCAATGCAGGATTAGGGATAATCGAGTATGAAGTTCGATCTTCTGTCATTATCGAACGGTTTCGAATAACGAACTTTCTGCGAAACAAACTTAAGGATTCTATTTTACTTTTCCCTAGTATCGAAAAGGAAAAGAGAAGGCGAAGCGAAAGTATTGGGAAAATTAATTAAAAGAGTTAATTAGTACGGTATCAAATATTTAATTATTCTCCCAGGTCTTTTGTTCTTTGCTAATGAAACATTGATTCGCGATAAATTCAAAGAAACATTTTTAAGATTACGAAAAGTTGCACCCTCTCCGTTGGCAACGGTAAAGAAAAAGGCTTAGAAGAAAATCAGTAATTGAAAATTTGAAAAGAAAAATAAAAGGGAATGAAAAAAAACACAAAGAAAAAAGTCTTACGGAGAGGTAGGATTATCAGAAGACAAAAAACGTAATTAAAAATGTTCATTAGCACTAAGAAAAGAAAGATCTTACGTTTGGTTTTGTTAAGACTGTGACGCCGGTATCGTCTGCACTATTTCGAAGCTTCCAATAAGCGAACAAAAAAAAAGAGAAGAAAAAATTACAATACCTAAATGTTCTTCTTTTTTAGACTTTTCATGGTGACCTCAAGAAATTATCTTATTTTCGCTGTAATATTTTTTTTTTAAAAAATAATCTTGATAGGAATTTTAAATAAAATTCATTATTCGCTAAAAGAATTTTCTTTCTTTTTTGTAATTAATCATTCTATTTATTTTTTGGTTGCATTAAGAAAATACTTTTTTGTGTGTGTGTTTTACTGTTTTAAAGGGATTGAGGTATAATGAGATTGAAAGGTTTTTGTTTTTACGAAAAAGCAATTTTTTTTTTTTGCAATTAATAATTAAGATGCATCAAAACTTAGTAAGGTTTAATCTTCATTATTAGTTCATAAATAATCAAAAGAGGTTTATCATTTTCGAACATTGGTTTCATAAAAAATATCAGTTTTTTGTTTTTATCAAAGAATAAATGCTTCAATTTTAAATGTACGTATAATTTTAATATAATTATAATTTTTTTTTCCAGCTGATTATAGCCTTTGAATATATATCAATAATTTAAATATACTTGCAGCAAAAAGAATTTAAAAAATGTATGACGGTATCAATGTTAATACAGTAAAAAAAAAAAAAAATATTTTAGTATTTTTAGTTAAAGTACATTTAGTTAATTATATGAAACACATTTTTTTTTTTTTTTTTTCTGCCTTAAAACTTTGCAAGGTAAATATTTCTAAAATGTCGCGAATAAGTTCTAAAAGTTTACTAAAAATCATTTCTATTGATGTATTTTTGATTGCTGTAGACTTAACAAAAAACGATAATCCCGATTTCTTTGAAAATACGAATGAAATGCCAGCTGCGTTAAATTAAACTTCTCTTCTTTTATGTTCTTTGATTTTTAACTGTTTTTGAATCAGTGATATTAAAAGGCTTAAGCCTTATATGGGTATAACACAGAGAAACACTGCAGTGGTATTATTCTACCAAAAAAAAAAAAAAAAAAAAAAAAAGTGTTGAAATAAGATTTTAAATATTTTGACGCCCTTTAATCTTGAAGCTCAGGGGTTAGAGCGTTCGCTTCCCAATGACTGATTCGGGTTCGAATCCCAGCGATGACTAGTCGTTACAAATTCCGCACTCGGCTTGCGCTGACCTCAATGGTGACGTAAAACACCCTCACAGTGTTAGACGGATCATGGGTTAGAATTTCCTTGCTGTAAGATAACCGTGAGACGTTTTTTATTTTTATTTTCCTCTCTATGTAACGCTAATGCGGATTAGTTCCATCAAAAGGTCCTCCCGAAGGCAAATTTCTCGTCGTTTCATAATCGAAGATCTATTTTGACCAAAAACAAAAGTAAAAAATTAGAAAAGTTTTCCATATCAAATCGTTCACAATTATTTTTTTTTTTTTTTCCTCTTCAGAATAATATTAAAAAAAATACTAATCAAGTCTAGTACTATTCTACGGTAACAGAATTTAAGATGTAGTTATTTAACAAAAATGAAAGATGTGAATTTAAATTGTCAGTAACAATACTGTTATGGTTGAATGGTGCTAAAAAAATCCTTGAATAACTTTTGATTTAATGATCGGATATTCATGTGCCAGTACCTAGTCTTAATGGTTCGAGAGAGCGACTTCAAATATGATAATTAATCAGTGCACAGGACACTTAAAGTTATAAAAACACAAACATACTTTCTCTAAACAAAAATAACTTTTTTCGATGGATTTGGATTTCTGACTCTAAACATATAGCGCGGGGGGGAGGGGGCGCAATCTTGAAAACATGGTACTAAAAGTATGGACCCCTTAAAATAATTAATTTAGCTTATTTCGCCATACCCCGAAAATTCCTAAAGCGAAATTTTTTTTTGATTCGCTCAAAAAGTTCTTGAGTTATGGCGAGATACGCAGAATGAAAAATTTACATTAAGGGGTCCAAACTTTTGATTGCTGTCCTAACTATTAGGACCATATTTCCCTGATTGTGGCTACCCAGTATATTTTTGAGGGTGTGGAAACCAAATATCTCGAAAAAAAGATAAGTTTATTCAGAGAAAGTGAGTTTTTGTGTCTGATTCCGTAAATTAAAATATCGCTAGCACTAATTAATTAGCATATTAAAGGTCACCCCCTCAAACCATTAAGATAGAGTCCTAGTACGTGAAGATCCGATTAATAGATCAAAAGTTTTACAAAGTGATTCAGTTTTTTTTTTTTTTTTTTACGCTCTATACAATGTAATTTAAAAATAACTGAAAAATATTATTTCGCATTTATCAAATTAACAAGTGTTTTTTAAGAAATGTCGCCAATTTTAACGTGGGAGAAACTTTACTATAACTTTACTTAAACTATGCAGTGGAAGAAACTTTACTACAACTTTACTTAAACTATACAATGGAAGAAACTTTACTACAACTTTACTTAAACTATAGAATGGAAGAAACTTTACTCACGGCGGGAGAAACTTTATAACTTACTATAACTTTACTTAAACTATACAGTGGAAGAAACTTTACTATAACTTTACTTAAACTATGCAGTGGAAGAAACTTTACTACAACTTTACTTAAACTACGCATTGGAAGAAACTTTACTTCAACTTTACTTAAACTATACAATGGAAGAAACTTTAGTCACGGTGGGAGAAACTTTATAACTTACTATAACTTTACTTATTAAACTATACAGTGGAAGAAAGTTTACTCACGGTGGGAGGAACTTTATAACTTATTATAACTTTACTTAAACTATACAGAGGAAGAAACTTTACTATAACTTTACTTACAGTGGGAGAAACTTTATAACTTACTATAGCTTTACTTAAACTATACAGTGGAAAAAACTTTACTATAACTTTACTTACAGTGGGAGAAACTTTATAACTTACTATAACTTTACTTAAACTATACAGTGGAAGAAACTTTACTATAACTTTACTTAAACTATGCAGTGGAAGAAACTTTACTACAACTTTACTTAAACTATGCAGTGTAAGAAACTTTACTCACGGTGGGAGAAACTTTATAACTTTACTTAAACTATACAGTGGAAGAAACTTTACTCACGGTGGGAGAAACTTTATAACTTACTATAACTTTATTTAAACTATACAGTGGAAGAAACTTTACTATAACTTACAGTGGGAGAAACTTTATAACTTACTATAGCTTTACTTAAACTTTACAGTGGAAGAAACTTTACTGTAACTTTACTTACAGTAGGATAAACTTTATAACTTACTTACTATAATTTTACTTAAACTATATAGTGGAAGAAACTTCACTGGCGCGCGGGGAAGTAGTACAGCACATAATGGAACATTGGGATGTGTATTCTATCTTATCTCACGGCAGAGATTGAAATAATTTTAATATTTCTCCTCCATACTACATACTGATAGGCTTTGGACTTATGCTTATAGTAATGGGTGATTTAATGACTGACGGACATATTTTAAATTATTACTAAAATTCATAGCGAACTTGCAGAATAATGCGGACATTTTTTGAAAATAGTTTAAATTGAAATCAAATTACCTCTGTGTGGGGAACAGCTAGTTTATCTAATCTTTTGCTTTTCCAGAAATATTAACTGCGGAAAATTCGCTCTTCTCTTTAAATCTGCAAGACAATTCCTAGCTAATTAGATCGCAAATTCAAATAATCTGCTAAAACCGTTTATGCAATTTAAATCTTAATTTCAAATTTGCAAGAAAATTTTTCTCGATTAAGAACTCAAATTCAAGTCGGCAAGATAACTCGTTTCTAGTAAAAACACAAAATCAAATCTGCAAGAAAATGCATGTATATTCGGTGCTTGTTATTTTTTATTTTTTATGACAAATAGAGATCTAGTGACAAAACAAAATTCTTTTAAGTTCAACGTTCAGTTAAAGCTGTTCTTTGAAGTAGTCCTCAGTCCTGCAAAAAAAAATAAAAAATAATAATAATAAGTAAATAAAAACTCTTGAAGGTTTGAAAAATTACTCGCTGAAAATAGGATTTTTTTTTTTTTAAATCAAAATCCGAGCTTCAAAACAAAAATCTTATGCAAATATTAATAAAATAATTATATGATAATGAAATAATTTGAATAAAATATTCCTAATCTTTTTCTTTAATGGAAAGAAGGTTAAAATTTAAATGGGCTAAGCCCTTATTATTAATTTTGTTTGAAAATCATATTTTATTCTGCATAAAATATTTTTATGAGGTCAATGCAAAAATAATTAATTTAATAAGAAAAATAATAAGTTTAATATGTTTTAAAGTTGCTAACTGACGATTGCCCCCCCCCCCCACTTTGGCCGTTAATATCAAGGATTGGCCGTTAATATCAAGGATCACTTTCCCCCGATTAATATCAAGGATATTTTCCACCATTTTTTCTCTAACAATCCCGAAAATATCCAAAATCAGGCATGTCATTGTCTCCCAATAAGATCCTCATAAAACGTAAGCAATGTTTACGCTGTATAATCGGGTTTCTGATGTGAACGAAATAAAATAAAAGCTTGAATCGGTAGCATATCATCGTCCAGAGTTATTTTAAATCAGTAGCATTGCTTCCGAAATACAGTGGATAAAATCGTTATGCGATACGCATCCTGAAATCTCCTGTACATTCGCATGACTGGATAATGTTTCCTTTGGCTGACGGAGAAGTAGAATTAAAGTCAGTTCACGGTTCGATGGTGGCCACAATAAAAAAATAAACTTCCTTTCGCGTATCTCAAATACGCTAAAACAAATTTCCGCACGATTATAGTTATTTAGATGGATACAGTTGCGATTCTATGACACCCCGCGGATACTACAATCTTACATCTTAAATAATTCTAGAACTATAGGATATCTAGGACTATGGAATACCCCGGCAATTCGTTGGGCCCCTTTTTAAGCTATGTAAACTGTAGAACAACTTACATGAAGCGGGGGGCCACAATTAAAATCACCAGTCAAATGGCCGGCCGCATCTTCGTCAAAATTTTATATAGGACTCTTTTATGTTTGAAGAAACATTAAATAATACTGTCAGATTATTCACAAGTTGTTCAAAACAAAAGTATTGAATAACAAATAACGATAAATATTTTCTTGAATAAATGTTTCCTTGGATGCAATACCCGAGAAAGAATTTTTTTTTTTTTTTTTTTTTTTTTTTGCATAGTTGGTATGTTAAATTTCATAGAAACAAAGAAATTAGTTTTTTTTATTTATTATTTATTTATTTTTAACTCAGGAAAAGTATTTTAAACCCATATAGATTTTTCACGAAAATTGTCCGCAAAAAATGACAACTAATATATTTTAGTTTGCGGGCCACAAAAAAAGCCTTCGTGGGCCGCCAGTTGAAAACCACTGCAGTTGAATATACAGTTTGTGAGTGGGGGGAGTGTTTTTCTTTAGAGCTGCTTTAATTATAAACTGTATAGTTTGTGGGCCTTTTGTTAATCTGTTTATAATATAAACTGCTAAAACACCCCGCGAGTCCCGCAATCTTCTATATAAATAATTATTCGTAAAATTAGAACTGTGGATTCCCCGGCAGATTGTTGGGCCCCCAATTAAGCTGTATAAACTTTAAATATACAGTTTGTGTGTAGGGGGAGTGTTTTTTAAGTTGTTTAAATTATAAACTGTATAGTTTGTGGGGCCCCTTGTTAAGCTATTTATGCTATAAACTTTGCAATTTCGAAGGGGGAATCATATTAAGCTGTTTAAAATCTAAACAATTCAATTAGTGTAACCTTTTAGGCTAATTAAAATATAAACTAAGCAATCCAGGGGTGGGGGACTCTTCTTAAAGCTGTTTAAACTGTTAACTGCAGTTTGTGTAGTCCTTTATTCAAGAAAAAGATAGAAAGCGTGAATTTGCGAAATTTAGTTTAATTGTATAAAATTATCTATTTATTAAATTTATTTATTTTTTATTTAGTTAAAGGTATATAGTTAAAACTAAATTCAGTACGATGTTTAAAATATGAACTTAATAATCAATCAAAAAGAGAAGAAAAATTATTACAGAAAAAAAATAATAAATAAATAAATAAAAAATAAAAAAAAAAATACTTAATTTTTTTTTAAAAATTGAAAAAAAAATTAATAAGCCAGAAAATAAAACAAAAAGAGAGAGACAGAAAAGAGAAACAAAAAGTTTAAATCATAATATACACAAATTAGAGTGTTTTCTTACATTGTATTAGTATGGCCAAAACAAAATATAGCAATATAATAAAATGGGGAGCATCAAGAAAAATAAAATAAATAAATAAAAGATATCACGTAAAAACCACAAAAATACAAAATAAAATAAAAATTCAAGAAAAATAAAACACTACGAGTATTAAGCATTCATATATTATCCATATTATATCCATATTTCATCTATAATCCGTTTACAAATTTTTCATAAGGTGGTCTATTTATCGATCAGGAGAAATAGAAATATGAATAGAAAATATGATAATTAGCACAACAGAGTTTCGATAAGATAAATGAAATGTGATTAAAAATTTCGAAGAACATTTTTTTTAAACAACCTTTATCATAAATATATAAATATGACATTTTATATAATAAATTTATTAAACTGAACCAAATTAATTAAACTGAATTTTAACTGTGGCTTACATTTTTTATTTTGAGATTTACCAAAACTTCATCACGCAGGAGTGGTAAAAAAAATGGGTAGGCAGGTTTTATTTATTATTCTCTGTGCTTGGCAACGCCAATCAGTTTGAAAGCCGCCATAGAATTTAGTTATCCAGCCAAAACTTCGAACTGCAAATCCCTAGAGGTGAGATTTTTATTTTTCATTCTTTTTTTTTTTCCGCCAAAGGCTCCCCTTCACCCCCATCGCTGATCCTCCTCTTCCAGGAATCTATCCCTGAACAAAAAATAAGTACCATAGGGCGAAGGGTAAGAGGGTGTTTGGGCACAGCATAAACTGGTTCTTGTTCAAACTTTAACCGCGGGCTCGGAAGAAGTCTACTTACTAGACTGACCAGCTGATCGGCCTTCGATTTTAATAATTAGGTTGAAGTGCTCTCAAGGTGGGGGAAGGTGGGAGTTGTGAAGCAGATCCCTTGCGCAATCAACATGATTAATACTTTTTGGGTGTTATTTACTTTATTAGTTTGTTTACGGATGCTTTAGAACTTAAAATTCTAGTCTTGCTATTACTAGAATTATATTAAAAACTGAAAACATTTTTCAAATATTTTTTTTAAAATACATACATTGCTAGGAATTCTTTTTCTTTGTAAACTAAATAAACATATTTGTTTCCATGAATGAAAAAAAAAATATTACTCATTAAATAAATAGTATTTAAAAACGAAATATTTTGTTGTTTATTTCAGTCAATTCTGATTAATTAAAAAAGCATTAAGTAAAAAACGTGATGAAAAATTCAATTAAGCTCTTATTAACTATTAAATAAATATTATTTTATCACGAAACATGTTTTTGTTTCAGTTAATTCTGATTAATAAAAATAATTTGTGTGAATGAGCATGTTTAATTAATTTTTTATTATTATTATCCTTTAAATTAAAAACTTTAAATTAAGTACTTTAACATGAAGATATTTTTTAAAAATTTAATTCAGATAATTATAATATGATTAAATCCAGCTGAAGAATCTCATGCAATACCATAGAAAAATCTGCAGAGCGAGTGATAAAATATTTGCAATGAAATGTTGCATTTGGTAAACTTGCAAGTTTTAACTTTTAATGGACTAATGTCGCTATTGACTTACTGGGTTCAATACTATGCATATTATTTCTAAAATTATTTTATCACACACATATTGTTGTTGTATAGGACATAATTATTCATTAAAAATAGATATTATAAATAAGTATTATAATGAATTATCGTAATTAATTATTATAATAATGAGATATTTTAATTAATCATGTTTATTTTTTAAAATTAATTACTATACTTTATCGTTACAAATATACCTGGGGTGAAGTAAATTTCAATTACGTCCGGACTGTGGAGTGTTATAAGACAAGAATGTCTAATATATGATAAGTAGACATGCTCAATTGGAAAAGGTTAAAACTTAACATATGAAGATGAAGAAAAAGTCGTTAATGAAGGGGAGATAAATTTTAAATTTTAAACTTATTTTTGTCCAAAATTATTTAGAATGTTTTGATTATTTTTGTCTACTAAGTCAAACGAAATCGGCGGAGCCCGGGAGACTAAACATGATTAAAAGAATTTAATACCAGCTTATCATAGACACTAAAAGGTAAAATTACAAAGCGAATTAACGTAATAAAAATGAAGATAGATGACGATTCTTTCGTGGAAAATGTTCCCCGTGAAAATTTTATTTATATGTAGACATATATTTTTAAATATGGCATTATTATGAATATTTCATAACATTCTGAAAATTACTTTATTTCAAACTTCTTTCTTAAAATTTTTCTCCGTTACAGACAAGAACCTGATAGTGTTTATCATATTTTGTGAAATTCTTTAAAATAAATGTCTTACATTCATAATGTCAATGTTTAATTTTCGAAAAAGTGGCTTCATGTTTTAAATAGGGGCGTCTGTTAAAAATACTACAACTGGCCATTGGTCAGTAGCGAAATTTCATACATCACAGTACTGTCCTGTTTAATTTTAATTATAGCCATACTTTTTTTAGCTAAATGGAGATGTATACCACGATCGCTAATCCTCATTCTGATCTGGCTAAATATTATAAAGGATACTTAATTTAAAGGGATTATTATTATTATTATTATTTTTTTTTTGAGTTATAATCAAAATTACGAAGTCAAGAAAATTCAATATTAAATAAAGAATTCAAAATTGAGTTATATTCAAAATAACGAGAATTGTATGGTCAAATGTAACTACTCAAGACTGTTTACAGAATAATTTCTATTTAATCTTTGCCCATTAATAAAGACAACGCAGTTGGATGATTGTAGATCATTATGTTTTGTGTTTTTTTTAATTAAAAATTTCATTTAGTTATGAATTACTCTAAAAACATCACATTACCAGATATTCATAAATTAAAAGAAAAAGAAGAAAATGAAATGTTGGTTTCGCAGCTACCAACAAAACTTTTCCCTTGGATTCTCAAAGTTAAGCTCATATAGTTTAATTCTATATCATATACAGCATTATTGAATAGATGGATTGATTTATCCAAGAATTCAAAATTCCGACAGCAAAACTCCAATTACTACACCTTCAAATATGCCATAAAAAAAAAGTTTTTTTTTCTTAAAAATTTATTAACTTCGAAAATATTCCTTCTTTTCTTTTCTTTCAATGATCCCAAATATTTTCGATTCCAACATTATCCTCAACAGCAAAAATTCAACTGATATGCAAATACTTGACGAGAAATAAAGATCTTCTTTGTTTTAAAAGCATTCTCATCGAACTGAAGTGAAGTGGAACAAGAAACATAATCCTTCTAAAAACAAATAAACTTTCAACTTTTCCCGAAACCGCATAAAATTTACATATTTTTAAAAACGGCGGAATTTATGCCGCCCTCGATGCTTGTTAAATTCTTCTTTACTTTGGATACTTTTCCTAATTGTTTTCAAGAACTAATAAACTAAAAACAAAAATTAAAAATAAGCGCAGACGATACTTTTAAAAAAGAACATACACAATATCGATCGATCCAGTTTTACATTTTAAAAGCGTAGTTGCATTAAATATAGGGTAAACAAAGCAATTTTTTTTTTTCATTTGCTGTTTGGAACAAATGAGTACTTAATGATGATGTTTGCTAAAGTGGTTTTAAATACTATTTATTTAAACTTTGCAATCAAGTATTGTGAGTTTAATTGGAGGAAAAAATTGTTTCAAACTTTTAAAACGGTCGAATTCTTCTAAATACGTTTAGTTGAAAATTAAAAAAAAATTTACATTTTTCACGAAATAAATAAATTATTTTACAGAAACTGTTAATACAAAGAATAGAATGTTCGCGTAGAAAAAGAATGAGCTGTATGAAAATTACTTATTCAAAATAGCTGATAATAAATTGACTTATTTATTATATTATAAGAATGATATGAAGAATGCTTCGGTCTATGAATCTTTCGCATCATTTCAGAGAACCTATTGTGCCTTCGAAATTTGGACAATGGATTGCCTGGAGCAATTTTAGTCCTTTATTCTAAAAATCTTTCAAATGAATTTTTCTCATAAGTTCAAAATCAAATCTACGTATGATGACGTCATCCCATTAGTAGTTCGTAAACTATACGAAATCAAGTACTTACTTTACTTATAGTTGTGCTTTTAAAATATGCATCTATGAACATAAATAATCTGAAAATTAGCCGTAATTAAAATAATAAGTTATGAAGTAAAAAATAATGCATATACATAATTGTGTTATTATGGTGAATTTTGACAATATTGAACTGGCTTCGATCAATAGCATCATTTTCGGTGCTGAATAATACAGAGTGCAGTTAATCCTTAGTAGAACTTCGAAAAACTTTTTTTTGCTTAAGATAATTATGTAAAGCCACTGGGAAAAGCAACAAGTAATAATAAATGGGATTATTAATTTTTTTTTAATTGCATTGGCATATATTTTTCCGTTCTAAGTATGATTGCGAAGCATTGATTAATACTGATTCCTTCATTATTTGATTTTTGTTTACGAAGAATGAATATTCAGTTTGTCTGATTCTAAAAGAAAAAGTTAGTGCATTTTTCTACAACGTTTTTTTTTTTTTTTTCTTTTCGTCCAATGCCTACCCTATTGACGCTCGTCATTCAGGTATCAGTATCAGTATCAGTATTCAGGTTTGAGAAGAGTTTTATTGGCTACTCTTTCAGGGGCATCATATTAGGCGAACCAACATTGCTTCCACAGTAAGGACAGATAATGAAAGAACATCCATGCATTGTCCGGGATTCGAACCCAAGACCTTTCTGAGGTGACGTCAGCTCCGAGACCTTTCTTTTAACGTTTGTGCAAGCGTTCTGAAATACAGCAGGTACATGGGGCAATTTTAGTTCCAATCCTAAAAATCATTCAAAAGTTTTAGTCTATAAGTTCGAGAGGATAGACGAAAATGAATTTTTTTCATAAGTTTATCACTATATATTGTTGTAACTTAACCTGCAGACGATAATGTTTTTTATTTTTTATTCCAAATAAAGACAACCAATATCAGTGATATTTGTTCACTTAAAGGTTTATTTAATCAAAATTGAGTTTTAATGGGAGAAGCATCCCTTATGTGAGGTAAACAAGAGTAAAATAAATGTTGATGGTATTCATGAATAAGTAGTTTGAAAACTATGAAACGATGAATTTATTTTGTTTACAGTTACGATTTTGAATCGTGTTTATAGAGCTGTCTAAGCAAGAATATGAATTGTCAAATGGGAATCGGACAAACGATAAATGATACATTTATTCCACTTAAGTGATACAGTTCAGCCTCTGGCTAAGACATCTTTAGATAAACAAAAATAAAGTAAAATCAATACAAATGAAATTTTAAAAACAATAAAGAGTTTTTGAACCAATTAATCGGAAAAATTGCTTGATTGTGTAAATTTTGGCTACCTTGTATTTTCTTTTCTTCATCTCCGAAGGTTAAGCTATCGGAAATGGAAAAATTATACATAATAAATTTAAAATTTCTTCGTCTCGGTAAAAAACCTTTTAGTTTTTTGCATGATTGCATTGTGGTAATGAATACTGATACATTGATTGTTTGTGACTTTTTTTAATCCTGTGCAAATAACCGGTTATTCAACTAGTGATCAATAAAACAACGTTTAAATTTGTTTAGAACTTGATAATAGAATACTGGAAAATTTGGAAGAGAAAAAAATACTGTGGTTGTTTTTCCACGACAAAATTAAATGCTTATTTCCGAATATGAAAATAAATTTTTTAAAAACTCCAAACATTTAATGAATAGTATGTTTAATTTAATATTAAACTTGAAATTTAATTTTCCATTTATCGCATATTAAATTATATTTGATTCTATTGCTACGTACTAGGTAATGACTACTGCCTATTATATTCAATATAACTAGTTAAGATTAATTTAAAAAATTTTCCACTTTTTCATTAAAACCGGAATAGAATATATAATTTCAAAATGATTTTATTGTGTATTATGATATTTTTTCTCTTACGGAATTTGAAGTATTAATTTTAAAAGCAGATTTTTTTTTCCTTCATAACTGTAATCGTAGAAGCAATAACAAAAATGTTATTTTAAAATCTATATGATTGAAAATAAAAACAATCTACCTTCTTTTTTCAAAACGCAGTTCTTCTTACTATTAATTAATTCATCATCAAAATTTAGTGGAAAAAAAATTCGTGAAAAAGATAATGAAAAACGATGGCGAGGGATGTGTGTTTTTAAAGGACGAAAAAGATTCTACAAAATAATAAACAAACAAAAGTAATTCACAACAAACAATATATTTATCTTATTTAACTGTTTTCCATCACTTGGTTGTAATAAAATTGTGCGAAGGAAAAAAATGGTTTATTGAATTTTTAAATATGCGATGATTTGTAATTAAAACCTGTAATAGATACTTTCCTTCATAAAAATGAAATCATAAAATTATTTTCATTAAGGATCACAAATTAACATTAATTAATAAATATCGTTAAATCTACATTCAATATTTTCTAAAATATGTCTATTCGGTATTGTGCTGTTTCATCACTTGAATTATAATTTTAACTAAATTAGAGAAATTAAATTTTTTACAATCACTGCTTTATTTGTGAGAGAGTGACACGACAAAAAAAAAAGTATGAGGTCTAATTCAGTAAACGTGAAATTAGAGTTTTAAACATCTATAAAGTAGTTTTTTTTTCCTTTAAAATAATCCGTAAAATTAATTTTTAACTTGGTAGTATTAAAAAGTTGAAATTAAAAAAATAATAATAAAATTAAATTAAGAAAATAAATTCATTGATTCCCGAATTGCATGCTTCAAAAAATGATAAAAATACAATTTTAACGATTTGTTTCCGTGAGGAGAGTTACTCGGCATGCCAAAATTTTTGAAAGAAAAAAAAATGAATACTTAGAGATCAAAAACTATCTTGATAAAATAGTTTTTTACTCATTTTTTTTTTTTTTTAAATATTTAAATTTAAAAAACCTCAACGTACGAAAATCATATTGTTACATTTCTTAATTTAAAACACATTAAAATAATCTTAAATTTATTCTAAAATTTATTGAAATTCTATATTAAGATAGGTATAGGTAAAATGTCGGTTATACACGTACAAAATATGAGCATAAAATAATTCTATTATACTAACAAAGTTATTTTTTATAGTCAACTATCTTTCAAAAGCATAAAAACAGAATCACGTCGTACCAAAGTAAGAGTAATCATGCGCCATATTTAATGGAAGTTTAATTAGATTAATCCTTCTCCCTTACTTTTTCACCATTTTTAAGCTTCTCTTTAATTTTTTCCTTTTAAATTTTTCTTCGAAGTATACATTTATTTTAATTTAAATAAATTTTTTCTTGCTTTCTTTTCTTGTTTTTAAATTTTGGAAATTGTTTTAACTTAACTTAATTTTATCCCAGAATCATTATATCTACTTATGCGATAAATCGATTTTTAAATGTAAATTACTTAATGTCGTGTTTTAATAAACGCTATATAATTTAATCTATACAAAATTACAGGGATCAGTGTGTTCCTTATTATTATTAGTATTAATGATAAATATAAGGAACACACTGATGAATATTTGAAAGTAAACCATAAAAAACGTTAAATATGCTATGCAAATGAAAGTTTTCATAACGTAATCTGTAAAATATTCGATTTATAATTTAAATTATTAGCACTTAGGCTATTAATTTTAAATTAAAAATGTATTTTTAAATTCCTTTTATATGGGTTATGCTATTATACTAACTACTGCTATTATACCGAAAACCATTAATATGCAAATAACTTAGCTCAGTGGTTCCCAATTGGTGTTCTGCGGAACCCTAAGGTAACATGGAAAGGTCAGAGAGGTTCCGTGAGTTAGGACCTTTTAAAACCAGTAATAGGGTCGTATACAACCAAAAGTCCATTATTTATTTAATATTAAGGTTGTTTTTATAAAATTATTTATGAAAAATTGCAGTAAAATTAAAATAGGAAATTTTTAGAAATATTTTTTTTTAATAACAATACATGAAATAAATTGCTAAACGATATGCATTTACAAATTATTGCATCAGTGTTCTATATTGCTCATCGAACTTTAAATGAAGTAAGCAAATTCATAAATAAAAAATTATTTTTCTCTAATAACCATTCTCAGAATATATAACAGATCGTTTTCCAAAATTTACAATTCAGCTTTATTTTATTCAATTTAAACGGCGAAAACAACTAGAATTAACTTATACAACAAAAAAAACGTGGCCTCTTGCAGACCTGCGAATTCAACTGCCTAGCATGAAACTTAATTTTAAGACTTATTGATGAAACAATGTGCACATTTCATTCACATTAAATGTTTCCGAATTAATTAATTTTTTTCGTTTGCATATTTACACCTGGTAATGAGCGTCTGGTTCAACCAAAAGAATTTCGATCGTTTAGGGTTCCGTGGCTGAGAAAAAAAATGAAACCGCTGACTTAGCAATTCTGAAGATTAACTATAGTTTGTCTAAAGTAAGAACTCCCCTAGCCATTCGTCTGGACTCCTGGCAGTGACTATGGTAACGAGGTATAACTATTTTAAGTAGGGGTGTGGGGTCAATGTTTAGAGCAGATTTCGGGTCGGTGAGAGAAAGTGAATCTTTTTCTTCGGTCTATTGTGTAAGCCTTAAAGTGAAGAGAACCCTCCCAGAAATGCGCTATCCTTGTTTCCATTGCAGCACATCGCCTCCGATTTAGCGGCGGGGGGGGGGTAGTACTTACCATAGACAAACTATAGGGTAATTCGTTACAGTGCGGGCAAGAGTTTTCATCATTTTACCTAGGTAATGTGAGCAGTCAGGGCTTCCGATTAACTGTAAATTTCAAAAGTTTCTTTCACTCATTTTATCAAGTAATTTGTTGATTGTATTTAATGAATTAATTCCTTAGATCTTGTTTAGTAAATAAACGGCATTACGTTAATTTCCTTAATTGTAATAGTATTTTAAACAGTCTGAATCTTTGTGTTACAGATTTTAAAGTTATTGGTGATGAATTCTATCAACTAATGTGTTGATTATTTGATTAACTTCATTTTTAGATAGCGAAAAATAAACAACGTTGCTATTTAAGCAAGGTAAATACAAAAAGTTTATCGAAATCTGGCGATTCATTTAGGAGGAAGGTGAGACTGAAAACATGAAAACCGATTCGATTGTCCAATGAAAGTTGAGGCTGTTTCGTATCATGCTAATTCAAGTATACAAAATCGTTGCTGTTGTTGTTCCAGCGAAGATCTTATTTTCAATTTGACGAGGGCCTAGCTGCCTAGTAGAGATGAGATGGGCTTAGCCCACACTCGGGCGTATAGTTAGGATCAGTAACTAAGTATGAAATTTATAAGGTATAAAAAATTTGAGATCTGCTACTTCTGTTCGGTCCTTTTTATTAAGTAAGGCTTAAGATTAAGATGTTTAGCTTAAGATTTCGATTTTTTTTTTTTTAAATTTCTTGTTTTAGTCAGTTTGGACGTCGGTATTATACCATAACCTAGACAAAGTTCATTGACGGGTAGAAGTAACCGAAATGCTGTTATAATAAGTATGACGCACTTACGTCGATCAATGACAGCTTATATTTTGTCTGGTAGTACAAAATGATATTCAATGTATCGTGAATGATGTGCGAGCAACCTTTGGGGGTTGGCAAACGTTAGCGAGCAGAGGCGGAGCCTCCAAGCATTTTATTTTATTTTATAACCGTCAATGCACAGCTTTTTTGTCTTACAACTCCGTAGCCTTGCAATTTTGAACCTGATCCAGAAGACGAGGGAACTTCTGAATCAAATATTTGAAGAAATTTGCCTTCGTGGAGGACTTTTTGATGGAACTAACCCGCATTTGCGTTACATGCGAAGGAAGACCACAAAAACCTCCCACGGTTAGCCTGAAGGCAAGGAGACTCTGCCCATGATCCATCTACCACTGAGGATATTTTACATCAGCACTGGTTTGTAAAAGCCGGATGCGGAATTCGTATCGACAAGCCATCGCTGGGATTTGAACCCGGTTCACCTCATTGGAAGGCGAACTCTCTATCCCCTGAGCCATCATGACTCAGCCTTCAAGTATATTGTAGTTCTTGTTTGTAAAAATACGTTCTAACAGAAACGTAGAACTCCCCCCCCCCCTTTTTTTTTTAATATCACATGAATTCCTTTTTAATGTATCCGATGTATATCTTGGCCTCAGGTGAACTCGGACTCTAAGTAATCCATCGGACTGGGATTAAAATTCTTCGGTCTCGGGTTCAAAATCTCCAAAAATCTTCTCTAGTGCCTAGTAACTACTGTGCAGATTATCTAGGTAGTAATTTTTTTAAAATTATATAGATAATTTTTCAAATTACTCAGGGGATTTGAAAACGGAAAAATTTTTTGGCACTTTAACGGATTACTCTAGTTAATCAGCACATTAGCTAGAGAATCTGTTGATATCATCACTTTAGCAATTATATGTGCATAACTTATCTATATACAGTCAGACCTCGATATAAGGTCACCCTAAGGGACATCACAAAAGTAACCTTATAAGCGGGTGACCTTTTAACCGATTCGTTAGCAGTTCATAACTAAGCACGTAATTAGTACACATTATGATTTTTTTAAAAATGGTAATACAAACGAAAACGATCGGCCATAAATTAAATATTTAAGTCAATAAATTTTAACAGAATTAGTAAGGAATTAAAGAAAATTAGATTTTTAAAAAAATTTAAAATAAAGCTGTTCCTCAAAGTGTACATACATACATTTTATCTAACCTTATATAAAATAATCATTTATGCAGGTCCGTCTCGTTTTTGGCTTCATTTTTCGAACAAGGTTTTCTAGATTTTGTAACTTCTCAAAATGTTTCTCAGCTCCCTCATGGTTTGGTGAAAAAAATTCGTATGACATTGATTGCATTGAAGGCTTTCCTTTGGGTTACAGCTACAATCTCAGGATCACTGTCATTGTCCACAACTTGTGAAACAATTTCAGAAATTGTATCTTCAGAACTGGTGGCAATTTCCTCATTAATCAAACTATATTCAGCCTACCCTTCAATGGCATGGCCACGATTTTTCAAATCTTCCATCAGAACAGTTATATCGTCTTCTTCTTCGGTTTCGTCATCCACGATATTCTGAGAACTCACAAAACCAGCATGACGGAAACAATTTGCTACGCATGTGGTGGACACCATGTTACGCCTCTGATAAAAATGACCTTATAAGCGAATACGATTTTTAAAACTTGACCATATATCCGATAATCTGTAACAAGGAATTCCTATTCAGTGAGTCGGGGCTTCGGAAAAGTGACCTTATATGCGGGGTGACCTTATATGCGGATGACCTTATATCGAGGTCTGACTGTATATATTTCTCTTACACGGCGACATAGAGCTAGAAAATCGACCAATGATTGCCGCTAAAAATGTCACATGCCAAATCTAGCTGAGGTGGCTCAACATATAGCACTTTTAAAAACGGAAACTGAAATAACCAGAGAGAGCATTCTCACCAAATGTGATTATTCAATTTTTAATAGACTTAATTATAGCCAAAATTTAAACCTTTTTAAAGAGATATCAGTTTTAGAAATTTTATCTTAAGATTTTATACTATAGCACATTTCTAATAGGTTTAACGAATTACATGTCATTTATTTGAATTCAAATTTATTTTAATGACTTAGTATTTACTAAAAATATGTAAAAAAAATTTTTTTTTTTAAAGTTGTTATATGGATTTGAATGATTGTTTTGAATTCTTAGAATTTTGTGCATTTGCAATGTACCTAAGTTAGTAGCGTGCGAAGCGAGCTTGGTTTGCGAAGCAAACCATATAAGATTGCGTAGTAATTTTCGGGGGTTGGTGAGCGTTAGCGAGCAGGGGGCGCAGCCCACTAGTTTAATTAAATTATAAGAAATCAAAGTTTTAAACTGAACAATTGTTAAACACAAATTATTAAAAATGGCATGATACATTTACTGCCTACTTTATTTCTCCCTTTAAAACATCTGCTGAAATTACAGTTACGCAAGTTATTTACTTAAAATGCATTACCCGCCCTTAATGTAGCTAAAAACCGCAGTTTGCAAATAAATATGCTAATCGTGCATTATTTCGAAGCAGACAGTGCGACTGGATAAGATCTAAATACAAGTTACAAAACCACGCCTTCTTCAACAGTTTAGTGTGAATGCTAATTAAGGTGCTTATCACTGTATTTAATGCCTTGAAGTTTCATTAAATTCTTTTTTTTTTCAATCGATTTTTTGGCAGCATGCAATGATAGATATTTACGAAAAGTGCTTTCTGCTACTGTTTGCAACCTCCAAATTATAGTTTATTATCCAGCGATTAATGATTGTTTTTTAATGGTTTTTACAGGTGAAGAAATGCGATTTTGAAAAATATTAATGGTTTTGTAAATTATCGTTTTGTTTAAATTTTTCACCTGGCTGAGTAATAATAAATGTTTAAACTATTATTTCGATTCGGTATTCAAATTAGATATATTTATTTATTTTGCGAGATAATTCCTTTTTCTTTGCCTCTTTTCTATAATTTGGCAAAAGTAGAAATTGATTGTCATTTTGATTTCAATTAAATATATTGTTGTTCCATTGATTAATTCTAAATATTTAAAATCTTTCTTAATTAAAATAATCAAATTAATCTCCAACTTTAAACCTGTATAACTGTTGTAGATCCGCAACAGTTCATAACTGTTTTATTAACTGCCTGTATCTGTGATTGCTTTTCGCTGATAATGCAATTTATTCTGCTTTTCAATGAAAAAAATACTCTTTTTTTAAAAAAAAAGAAAATATTTATTATTTTAATTTTAAATTTTTAAAAAAACTCAAAAGAGCATTGTTTGGGATCAAAAAAATTTACAATAATTGAGAATTATTTATTTACCTTTTTTTTCAGTTTATTGATTACATTGTTTAGAATTAAAAAAAAAAGAAAAAAACAAAGTGAAAACATGTTTTATTATCGATAAAAGAAATAGATCAATTTTATTGAACAGCAATTTTATTTAAAAAAATCCACTTAAAAAATTAAAATATTTATTATCTAAATTTAAATTTGAAAAATCCCAAAACAGTATTGTTTGGGCTCAAAAAAATTTACAAAAATTAAGAATTATTTATTAATAGCAATTTTTTTAACAAAAGATTAATCCTTTTTAAATATTTGAGTATTTTTAGAGATACAAGTAGTTTATAACCGCCCCAAATAATAATAACTCTTGTATTTTATATTATATTTGTATGAATGATCTATGCTGAAAATTAACGAGTCTATATTGTTAAGCTCTTAAACCATATTCTAATAGCAACTGTATATAGCACACAAATCAAGTTTTAGCTACCATAAATGGCAAATTCAGCTTCCAGGCTAATAATAAATACTTAAATCAAGTTAAATATAAAATTATAAGAACTCAAATCACGTTAAAATTACCTTTGCTGATAAAAACATAAACCACATTCATTTTATTTTATGATAAATTTACTTATTTATCAGATTTATGAATATTTTGATTATTATTTAATTTATGATTATTTTATGAAAATAATGATAAGTTTTCTTTTTTGCAGTTCAGTGATAACATTGTTTAGAATTCAAAAAACAAACGCCTATTTTATTACCGATAAAAGAAATAGATCAATTTTATTTATCAGCATTTTAAGAAATATTTTTTCAAAGCATTATTTGATAGTATATATTTTTATTGTCTTAACAAAAAATAAAATATAAAACGCAGCTTTTTTTTTTATTATCGGTTTCGTAGTATATTTTTTTTTTTATTATCGGTTTCGTAGTATATTTTTTTTTATCGCTTTCGTCGTATATTTTTTTTATCGCTTTCACTGCAAATTGTGCAATTGCATAATTTAAAATTTCTAAAATAAGATCATTTTATAAATTTTATTTTAAGTAAGTAAACCACCTAGTTTAAATAATTTAAATAAATCCACACAATTAAAATAATTTTAAATAAGCCGCATAATTTAAAGAAAAGATATTATCACCGTCTATCAATACAACTTTTATTGTTCAGCAAAATGTTTATTGTAAACTGCATACGAAGAATATATTAAAAGACTGTTTTTCGAAGGCTCCATCATAATATGAAATGTTGTTTTTTTTTGCGAATAATATGCTATTTTTTTTTAACTGCTGTGAGTTAGCAACTGACTGTTAGGTCAAGTTTTAGCCTATCTAAAGACAGCGCTGCCTTCGCTTATTTTAGAAATAGCGCGCAAAGTCAATATGGAGAAAAGCCACAGTTTCATGAAAATAAAGAGCGTTTGTGGTCTAATTTTTTGATACTTAAAAACTTAATTCAATGCTGCATTACCTGGGGTCATAAACATTTGCAAAAACTGAGAATACGGCAGTAATTTTGATAATTTTATCTAAGTGAAAAAATGTCGCCAAATTGGAAATTTGCAAATAAGTTTAACAACTTTTAAAATATATAAATTATTTGTCTTCTCTAAAGCCCAAATAATTCTTCACAGAAAGATTATATATATAGTTTAAATCATCGCATTGCTTCAATTGTAAGGCGCTTAAACTATGATATTTCTTTTTAATTTCCTGTGCTGCTTATTCCAGTAGCCTGTAAAAGCGATGAAACCTGTTACGACCAAATTGTTACGAAAAAAAGACGAAGTTTGAAGGAATATTAACACTTCACTTCATTTTAATTGCTGTGATGTTGAACATGGATATAAGATAATTTAGTTAAAGTCTTTATTGTAATAATTAAAAAATTGTATTCAAAACAAGGAAAAAGGCAAAGTGTAATTTTTTACATAATTTACAGGGACCTAATTATATGTAAAACACATTGCTAAAATATCATTTGCTCAAATATCATTATTTTTCCTTCCAGATTCCGCCTTTAGGGTAGCTGGAATTAAGCGGATTTGATGCTTATCATTGGGCTGAATATAAATGTAAATACTGTACTACGAAAAAGTTAACACGACTGACGCTAAATCAAACAATGTTCAAGAAAGAGCCGTGGTAACCCAGAGATCAGAGCATAGGACTTTTTTTTTGGGGGGGGGGGGGGTCTGCCACTTAGATCCACTGAGTACATGTGCTCGTAAAATCTGTAGAATCGAAAGTCCTGTTATCGGTCGCTGACCAGTACCATGGGTACCGGGATCTGGAGGACAATTTCCTCCTCCTTCAGATCTATGCCTAAATTTTGGAAATGGCTTCTTGAATGAGTGGTGTTACCATCTGTTTGTGGGGGGGATTTTAAGCTATGTCGCACTTTAAACCCTAGCAGTGCTTTCTTGTCAAATGAAAGGTGCTCCATTCTGAATTAATTTACAAAGCCAATGAACGGGCGAGCGCGCGAGGCTTATCCAAGTTTCATTAGGAACAACATGCTCAAGGAGAAAATAGGTTCTACCTGCTCAATATGCTATTTTCATAACAGTAAGCAAAAGTGTACAGAAAGACATGGTATTAAATGTTGTAGAATTTTATAATTTTCTTACCTGTAAAATCTTCTTGTTTTGATATCCTAAAAATAAATAAAAAGAAACATAAAATTTCGCTTCGCCATAAGTACACACTCTGAAGCAATCAAATAATGAAGAATAAAAGAATTATGTTATGTAGGGTAACAAGAAAGGACTTGGACAACATATGAAACCAAATACTTTAATAGATAACTTATATTTGATAATGATCATAGCATGAATGTTCCATCAGGAATTTACTTCAGCTCACAGAGCTGAAGATACTCAAAAATAGTGCAAGACACATTTTCCTGAGAATAACCACCTTATTCACCAGATTTGATTTCAATGGATTCTCCATTTTGGAGACAGGGATTTATATTGAACCTCATAAGTGTTTGACATCTTGAGGAAAGAAAGGGATAAAATAGAGATTTAGCAAAAGTTACAGTTTCCCTAAACGCTATTTAAGCTTCGCTGTGCATGCGAGAAAATTTCTCCAGAAACCGCTGGGGAGTAGAAAATATATACAAAAAGTAACGTTAGGGGTAGCGTTATGGGTAATGTAAAGCAAACATTTCGTAGTTCTCTAATTTCATTTGGTGAATATTGCGTTTGATAGCATAAAACTTTGCAACTAGCTTAACGCTGTTCTTCGAAGGCTTCGTCGCAATCAAATAGTTCAACAGATCATTTATAACTATGAAAAAAAAATTTTAATTATTACTACGTAAACTTTTATAATTATCTTCACTTTATTTATAAATGAAAATCACTTTATTTGATGTTTTTTTAAACTGATTTCATTGTCACATGAAACAGATTATTTTAGATAGAAATTTAATTGTTTTAACAAATCAAACCATTCAAAAATGTGTATCTATAATTAACTGCCCTCGTGAAATTAATTTTTTTTATTAATTTTTGTTCCTAAATGTGTTACTTGTAACTATTTAATTGTTCTTATAGAATTAAACGCTTTTTTATGATTATTTGTTTACATGAAATTGTTACTATTTATTTAATTGTTATCGAATCAAATGTCTTTTGCTGATTGTTTTTATGGAATTGTGTATATTGTAACGAATTCTTAAATTGTTCGATTTCATAAAACAATAAAAGTTTCACCAAAAAGCACTTCAATTATTTGAAAGGAGATAGCTTTTGAAATATTATTAAGCATTTTATATGACTTTTCATGCATTCTTTCTAAATTCAAAATAAGTTCAATTTTTTGAACACTTGTTAATTTGCATATAATAAAAAAATATTAATTTCTTCAAAAAGGTATAATTTTTTTAGATTATAATAAATTTTTTCAAACTATAAAGTTTTATTAATTGACTACCCAGAGTAAGGATAATCGTGTAACCAAAATATTTTTGAAATAAGTTGAAAGATTGTATTAAATTATTCATCTGCCGACTCAATCAACTCCTCGGACGCCTCGTCACAATGAATATCTAAACTCAATCAACAAACTCACTAAAAAACTCAAAAGGAGAGTTATCTTAAAGGAAACTTCACAGAAGAAACTTAAACTTATAAGAAAAGACATAAAATAAGTGTTATCCGGGAAATGATCCAATAGATCAAAGTACAATACACCGTGATTCAAAATGATCAAAATCAGTGATCAAGTTCAAGGTACAACACATGGCGGTGCAAAGTGATCAACATTTGTGATTCATTGTTTCACAATACATATCACTACATCAAAAGTTGGGGGGGGGGGGCAGTACAATTCATAGCGATCTTAAGTACCCCACCATATTGAACCGTTGACAGATATTTCTAAAAAAGGGAAAAAATTTATAAATTAAATATAAAACTAATATATTAATATACAAGCATTCAATGTACAAAAAATAAACTGACCACCCTGAATAACTTTTGATCGGATTTTCAGATTCTGGGACTCAATCTCATTAATTATTCTACCGATTTCACAAAAATTTTATAAACCATGCAAAATTAAATTCTTTAAAATAATGTAAAAAATTTTATACCTTAAAATTCAAAAAAATTTCGACTATTATTAAATAAAATAATAAATATTTATTAAAATTTATTTGTTGCATGGAATATCTTCAGAAAGTAAACTTAATAATTGTTTGTAAAAATTTTCAACTCTCTTGAAAAGGTTTCAAGATATGGCAAAATATTCAAAAAGTAAAATTAACATTAAAGGATCCAAACTTTGAATCGCTGTCCGTGTAAAAAAAGTTTGATTATTCTAAGAAAGTACGTTTTTATGTCTGATTGCGTAATTTTAACTATCGTCCACAGTAATTAATTAGCATATTTGAAGTCACTCCCTCAAATCATTATAGTCAGTCCTAGAAGTAAAGATCCAATCATAAAATCAAAAGTTATTCAGGGTGGTGCATTTTTTTTTTTTTTTTTACAGTACCACATATTTTTTTTGCAAAACTTCTAAGTTACTTAGTTTATTATTTTCTAAATAAAAAAAATAAATAATAATAAGATAAAATTGTTTTAAGATGCACACATTCCAAGGCAACCTGCTTGTAAACGCGATTGGATACCGGCAAGTGACGTCATCATTGATAAATCATGGTTATTTGTCGATTCTGATACCCAATCAGGTTCGGCACACATGCGTGACATCGTCGATCGATATAACTTTTATATCCAATCTGATTTAAATCACATGGTTAGGTATAATCATTTGACTTCTTCTAGAGTTGCAAGAACCCAATTTAAAAAATATGAGCACATAAATGTCGAATTGTATATTTATTTATTTTTTATTTGATAAGATATATAAGACTATTTAAAGAAATTTCTCAGTTTAAAAAAATGTTAAAAACGTGTTTTATAAAATTTATTCTGCAAAAACATTCTTTATGCTAAGATTATATCCAATACATATATATAGAATCAGAGTAAATGTTTTTTCCATAATACATTTTTTCCCCTATGGAAACTGTTGGATACATTTCATATGTGTAAACAACTAAACTCCGTGCGGAATGTGATCTAGTTTATCACAAACGATATTATTTCTTTTAAGGAGAAATTTCACAGCAAGAAAAATTATAAACAGGAAAAAAAAGGGATAGAAAATAGGAGATTACAACAAAGAAGCTTGTTTCATCGTCCAAAAACGTTCTTCTAAGATTGCGTCGCCAGCATAGTTTCGCCTTGAGGGAGATTCACATGACTATCATATTTCACAGTAAGCTCTATTGTGTTCGAAGTATCACATAGATTATTCTTTTTTTCTTTATTTCGAAGGGTTTTGTTTCCTGTATAAGGGATTAGAGAGGGCAATCTATTTGCAAGGAGAGATGAAAAACAAGCACGATCAAATGTTTTTATATAAATAAAACTGTACACTATAGAATTCCTTTTTCATAAATTCGTTGTTATCTAGATAAATAATATGGACAGATTATATACGCTGTTCGTTAAAATTTTTAAAAACAGTGATACTTTGCTATTTTCTAAGTATTATTTCTTGCATTACGTTTAGTACTGGATGTTCGTAATAATGCGCACTTAATTTTGTGCTTTTATGTACTTCCCTGGGAATTTTTTATTTTCATAAAATAATTCTTGTAGCATATTTATAATCGATCAAACACAATTTTTCCAATTAGATTAGATGTAAAATTTTGTAGTTTTTTTTTTTTTTTTAATTTTTTTAAAAATTATTTTATGGTATATAATTTTTATATTTCATTAGCTGCATGCCCGTTTTCCGTACTTATTTAGTCTTTTATAAACCGATTTTAAATTATTTAGTTTTATGTGAACAACACTTAAACGCATAAACACGTCGTTTCAGTTAACTTTAGAATCGATAATTTATTGAAGTATTCCGCCTATGCTACCACGTTCAGGTTAATCATTGAGTTTATCTGGCATAACAAAATATAAATAAATATTAAAGAACATGCAATAAGCTCTTTTTTTTTTAATTAATGAACGCAAGCACGCGTCACTGATGCTATCGTTAAAATATTTGGAAATATATATATACATAAAAAAACAGAATCATTTACTTTTCTACTTATATTAATGGCACGAGCTCTAAACCAATGAGAAATTTCGATTAATGTGGGCCACGACTAACTCGGATAACCGAAAAACTCGGTTAAAGCGAAGAGTATTTAAAATGGAAAGAAAAGGAATTGGTATAAATGTAATATATTTAACAATTACAAAATGTATACGAGTACACCACGTACATAATAATTTTATAATTCATAGTATAATTATAAAGCTTACTTAAAAACCCTTAAAGAGCATATACTTTACGAGAAGTGAAGAGTTTTTACTTAAAAAAATAAACTTAATCGTTTTTTGTTTTACATTCCTTTGGCGCCATTTTTTTAGGAATTACAGGAAGGCAAGTGCCGCCTCTTCTTCTTGTTCTATATATTCAATAGCACTTTCTATAGCTTTTAGTCCATCTGTTTGAGAGGTTTTTATATAGTGACTAGGAGGCTTTGCCCCCTGCTCGCTGGCGCTCACCAACCCCCGGAACTGCTTTCGGATTGCTTCGCAATTCAATGCTCGGTTTGCTCACTCATTGGATACGTTCTTAACGTCTAGCTTTTGTATACTTTTTTGAATACTGAAGTTCCGAAAACTTTTCACTGTAGAAAATTCTAAACCTGTACATTTCAATATTAATTTGAAATTGCAATTGTTAATTTGGGCATTTGGCGATACAACACTTATAGAATTGAAGGATTTGTTACGTCAAGCGCTCAGGTATCATAATTTTGAATTATGTTGCTAAGTTAACTTTCAAAAAATTCTATCGCTGGCAACAGCATTTTTATTTTTTAAGTTGTTTATTTTTATTTTTGCCGCAGCTGAATTGAACAACCTGATAATGCTCACTCTGGTTATTGTTTCCGTTTTTAAAAGCGCTATATGTTGAGCCACTTTAGCTAGATTTGACATGTGACATTTCTAGATGCAATCATTGGTCGATTTTCTAACGTTGCCACCGGCGGAAAAGAAATACAGCCAAAATTTGGGAGCCACGTAAGAGAATTATATATAATAGATTTTCATGGTCACTGTCTTCATCATCTTCAATTGATGCATTTTCATTATTGACGATATTAACGATCATTTCACCGGAACAAGTTGTTCGATTTCGTTATCCTGAGTGTTTGGAAGATAAAATTCAAATAATTGTTTTTTTTTTTTGGCGGTAAGTTTAGAAATATTTGATAGCTCGGTTAAAGCAGAAACTCGGATAATCGGGACTCTACTGTAATTGAAAATTTTGAACAAGTCTTAGGATCCTGAGTTGCTAAAATAACTCCTTTTACCAACTGTCTGAATTTCAGGACGCTGGCAAGAATGGTTCCTCAAATTATAAAAGAGACAAACGTGTCACGTACAAACAAACTCTTCTTTTTATTATTATAAGATTTTTAATACTTTCAATTTGTACCTAAAACGTAGATTAAACATTAGTCAACATAGATGTCACTGGTAAATTACAAAATCCGAATTTCTGCTTACCGACTGCCGACTTTTTTTAGGCTTAGGCTCACTACTGCAATAGGCCTCACAAATAACAGCGGCAATTTGTAAAGAGCTGGTTTTTCTAATTAACCTACGACATATATATTTCATTAACATAAATTTTTGCATCATCATTTATATAATTCAGATACAATTTTTTTATTATTTTTTTAATATTTATGTAGCACTTCATGGTGTTCACTTCAATCATAATTATAATTTTTTTTACTTTTATACGAACGTATATTTCCGTAGCATTATTTCTTACATTATGCGTAGGACATTACATTATTTAGACACAATTTTTGGTGCTAATTTTATCTTTTTTATGTATCATTTCATAATTTGATGGTGTATAATTTTTTTATTGGATATTCTCACATTTATAGGAATATAAATATTTCCGTAGCATTATTTCTTACATTATGAGTAGGACAATTCAGACACTATTTGTGTTGCTAATTTTATAATTTTTATGTAACATTTCATAATTTCATGAAATATAATTTTTTTTGTTAGATATTCACACTTTCATAGAATACATATTTCTATAGCATTATTTCTTTTTTTAATTTTTTATTGCTTAGGACAAGATGAACATTTTCTGCCGTTAATTTTTCGCAAGTTTATTAACGACAATTTAAAATTATATTTACATAATTTAGAATGATTTCTAAACTATGAAATTCAAAACCTAGAAAGTGTGATTAATGAATAAAAAAGTTATTATTGTTAAGTTTAGAAAATATCTTTCGAATAATATTTTCAATCGTAATGTAAAATGTCTTGCTTTTTTTCAAACTATTTTTTCAACTCTTGTAACGCATGTTTTTAATGTGACAAAAAAAATTGAAAAAGTAAGTATTTTATAAAACTAAAAATTATTACTTATTTACTTTTTTTATTTTTTTATCAAAAAGTTACTCGGTGCTTTTCCGATTTCGTCACCATTTGCAAATTCTGCTTTTTTTTTTTTTTTCAAAAATAGCCGTCATGAAAAAAAAATAATAATAAAATAAATAAATAAAATAAAGAAAAAAAAATAATAAAAAAATAATTAAAAAAATTAATATTCATGAATTACAATTGTCTACAAAACATTACATTCGTGTTCATTATTGAGAATACAAATTAAAAACATTAAAAAAAAAAAAAAATTTATTTGAATCTGAAATCAAAACGCTTTGAAATCGAAGTAGTAGCTAACAGGAGAAAAGTTTAATTTAAATGGATTTTCATGAAGATATATTTCGTGTCATTGAATGCAAAATAGTGGGCGTTAACTAGTTTATCGTTCCAATAACTATAAGCAGAAAAAAACATTCTATCGAATTCAGCTCCTATCACTACGTGCTGTACTACGTATTTCTCAACAAACATACAGACAGACGTGGTTATAAACAAAACAATTGCACAAGCGCAGTTCGTTTCTATTCAGTTGTTGTGGTTAGGGAGATATCACAGTGCATATAAAAGTTGAGTGAGTAAAGGCCGATGATGGATAGTAAAGTATATTTCAACTAAAAAAAATAATAATTTAATTATTAAATTCGCATAGTCATTGTATCTTATAGAAGCACATTGTATCACAGTTAGATTAAATGTAAAGTTTTTCCATTACATTCAATTTTGTAGGATGTTTTATATTTTTTATCATTTTAAGGCGTATAGTTTTTATATTACATTAGCTGTATACTCGTTCTCCGCGCGGAGTTTTTTATATTTTAACTTATTTAGTCTTTTATAAACTTATTTTAAATTATTTAGTTTTATGTGAATATCACTTAAGCGCATAACTATAAACAAAACAAACACGTGGTTTCAGTTTACTTTAGAATCGCTAATTTACTGAAGTATTCCGCCTATGCAACTACGTTCAGGTTGATCACTGAGTTTATCTGAAACAATAAAAAATATATAAATATTATAAGAACGTGCAATCAGATCCTTTTTTTTAAATTTTATTTTATAACCGTCATTGAACAGCCGACAACTACTAACGTTTAACTCCGTAGCCTTGTAATTTTGAACCCAATCCGGAAGACAAGGGACTCCTGGAACAAGTATTGGGAGAAATTTGCCTTCGTGGAGGATTTTTTGGTGGAACTAGCCCATATTTGATTTACATGTAGAGAGAAACCACGAAAACCTATCACGGTTAGCCTGACTGAAAAGGGACTCTAAGCCATGATCCGTCTACCACTGAGGACATTTTACTTCAGCAATGTGGTCGGGGCAAGCCGGATGCGTAATTCGTATCGTCCAGACATCGCTGGGATTCGAACCAGGTTCTAAAAAATTGGAAACCGCACGCTACATTCCCTGAACCATTACGGCTCCAGGTGTTCCTTTGTCTTCTTGATTGGGTTTAAAATAATAAGACTACTGATAGTCGTAAACTTAAAAATGGGTTAGCTGATAACGATGTTTATTTAAAATTTCAGCTGACATTTCTCTATTTCTTTTTAACAGAAATACGGATGAATAAACACAATGATTTGTTTTTTGTCTTCTCAAAATACATTTACATCTCAATATTGCAATTTTCTCTAATTTAATAAATATTTTCCGAATCGTTATTAAATATTTTACTAAAGAAATGCGTTTATGTACTTGTATTTCTCTTCTGTTGTAATTTGTCACTACATAAAATTAAAGAAGAATTCCATGTAAAAAAGGACTCAGAAATAAATGAATAAAAAATAAATTCAACAGTTTAAAGAAACAGAGTTTATTTGTTGAGCAGAGAAAACAGAGAAGAAGGGAGAAGAAAAAACTAAACGGATTAAACTTCGAAGAAAAAGTAATTTTCATTCAGATGACGTACACAATTATCTTTTCATTTTCTTTTATTAATCACATACAAAATTCAAACTATGCGCTGAATAAGATGATCGGAAAAAAATCGCAGAAAGTTTAATTTAAATACATTTCTTTAAAAAAGAAATATCAACAAGTATCGTACAAAGAAGTTAGATTAAAAATAAAAATAAAAAAAAGGAATTGCGATTACATCCCGTTGACTTGTCTCAACAGATCCTTTCTTACTTTATTATTTTTTTTTTTTTTACGAATTTCTTTTTTCAATTTCAAGTCCTATTTAAAATTTAACGAGCCTTTTAAAAGGATAAATCTTATTCCCCAACTCAAAAACGTCTTAATAATTTATATCACCGCTAAGCTTTTTTCTGCACGAAAAAAGGTCCGAAAGAAATCTTTCCTTTTTTTAAAGAGAAAAGCAAACGATAATACTGAGAGAAAAAAAAAGGTAAATAGAACGATTGAGAATACGATGTGAACCACATTTGCGTAATTACCCGGCATCATTTTCTGCTATATTTTATTTCTTAAACAAATAAAGAATTCGCTAATATATCTAAAGCTTACCTTTTGTTGGCTGTTTTAAGATGAAAGATTCTCCCCTTCTTTTTTTAGAATGTAAGCAATAGAAGAATGTAATGTGTTATTCATCACATGTCTTTAAAAAAGGAAAGAAATGTTATTTAAAAAAAAAAATAACAAAAAGTAATTTACCGTACTCCGTGTATTATGCAGAATTGTTTTGAAAGCAAATATGGAAAACAATTCAAATATTCTCTGTTACATTTAAAATTTCATAACTTGTTTATTATATTTACATATTTTTATTTTTTAAACTGGTGTTGAACAGCCGATCCTTTTCCGGATTAACAGCTATCAATGTTATACTCCATAGCCTCGTAATTTTTACATCTAACCAAGAAGACAAGGGGACTCCTAGATCAAAAATTGATTTAAACTTTCCTTCGTGGTATGCTTTTCGAGTGAAACTACCCCTTTCTTGCAATTGTTGTGAAGGAAAGCTACGAAAACCGTCGGCAGTTAGCTTGACGGAAAGGAAACTCTAACCCGTGATCCATCTACCACTGGGAATACTTTCAATCAATAATATGATCGGTGCAAGCCGGTAGAAAATCAAATGAATAAGTCATTGCCAGAATCCGAATCAAGATTGCTTTTCTCCTACACGAACTCTCTATCTCGTATATCACCACGGAATTTTTCTTATATTTTGTTTTATAGCAAATTTACATTTGTAATGCTTTGACTTAATTTTCCAACAACCACGCGCTCCACACCAGTATAGAATAAGGTGTATATTTCTTCGATAAACTACTATAAAATGAGCTTTTACACGAGTGTAAAAATTAAAAATTATGTGATTAATAACTTAACTGAACTTTTTTTTTAATTTCTGACAAACTTATAATCACAACAACTTTGTACAATGACCAAAGAATTATAGAATAGATTTCAAAATTAAATACCAAAGAAAAGAAAAGGAAAAAAAAAACGTTATTTTTACTGAACTACTGTCTGTCTACTCAAAGATCTCCTATCGACCCTAAGTCTGGGACTGACTGCTGCTATGGCAACAAGAAAAAAAAGCCCATTTTAAAGAACTAAGTTTTTGATACTTTTCTGCCGACCTAAGTCAATAACTGTTTTAAAGGCTATTACTGTTTTAAAGGCTAACACAAAACACCCTTACTTGAAATAGTTTAACCACAGTCCCCGACAATGTTCTAGACCAGTGGTTCCAAAAAGGTGTTCCGCAGAAGCCTAGGGTTCTGTGGAAAGATAACAGAAAGTTCGAGAACTAGCCCCCTTTTTTTTAAAACAATAATGATTTTTGAAGCTTATAATTACATTCGTAACCAATCAATAATCCATAATTTATTTAATATTTCTATTTAATATTTCTATTTATTATTCTTTATGAAATTATGTATGTAAAATACCATAGAAAAATTATAGCTACAGCAAAATTATATTTATATATATGGTACTGTGAATACCAGTAATCAAGAGAATTTCGACTGAGGATAGATAAGGAGAAACATCAGTGTTCGGAGTACCGGGCAAAGGTATACCGGGCAGTGGCACTGAATCTGAAAAGAACAATAATGTAGGGCGTACCGGGCAGGGGGACAACTAGACCTAGTATATATTTCGGACATTTACCAAAGCGAGTATGTGATTGTCAACATTCACCGGTGGAAGTCAACAACCACCAATTTCGGTCATTCACAGTAACATTTATAAAACAATAAAGACAAAGAGGATAAAAAAAAAATTTAAAAAAAGCAGCGAGATTGACGAAGAAAATAGAAAAACAATATTAAGTTTTATTTACTGCGCATAAGCTACAAATACATAGAACTCATAAAATAAGTCAAAAATTTTCTATATTTTGCTTGACTTGTTCTATTTTCATTTGAATGCTTCTTATACTTTCGTATTGATATATTTTGCTTTGGCTATATTTGTGAAATATTAGAAAGCACTCTTTTAATCGTGTGAGTTGATGACGAGATTATATCTTTTGCTTATTTTGTTCTACGGCTTTTTAATTTTTTTTTAAATGTTTTTTAAAAATATTCTATTTTAAATTTTTTTTGTTTTTCTTTCTAATCATTTTTTTATATTTTTTCTATGTTATACATTTATATATATATATATATATATATATATATATATATATATATATATATATATATATATATATATATATATATATATATATATATATATATATACATAAAGCAAATAAAAATTGCAAAAATATCGACGAATAACAATTCGACTAAACATTTATTGAGTCATTGTGCATAATTAATAGCAAAATAAATATATCATACTTTAGTGTTTTTAAGATATCTATTAAAAATTTCAAAAAAATATTAAAATGAATATAATTTCTTACGTTGTTGTAAAAATGGCTCAAAAATTTGAAAAACAAGAAAAAAAATTCACTATTTTTTTGTTACATTATTTACTTTCTAAAATATATCCCTTTTATTTACAAAAGAACAAAGAATCATAATACAAAACGTCTTTAAAATGTATAATTCATATCTAAAAGGCCTCATTGCTACATTAATATTTAGCGTTATGTTTTGGGGAAGAAAAAAAAACGTGAAATACCAAAACACAAAAGAAAGAAATAACTAGCTAAAGTATGTACATGCCCCCCATGGGAGTAAGATCATAAGAGGATGAAGTTATGTTATGAAAAACAAAAGAAGTATGTACTTATGTGCCCAAAAAATAGAAAGAAAGCTGGAAGATGAAAAATATGTTCTTATTTCTAAATTACCGAATCCGTAACTATTTACTTTAGTTTTAGCAGCCTTAGGCTTTAAGTCATCTCATCTAAATAAACATCAAAAGAGATTGAGATTTATTTTTCGTCTTATAAAAATTTTTTGTGTGCATTTTATATTAATATATGGATGCTTACTAAACACATATATGGATTTTTAGCAGACTGTTTATGCTAGAAAATGTATATTTTTCTGTTTAAAAAATATTGTAAAAGAGAAACATTAAATAAATTATTAGGATGCTTTTCTGAGTTAATAATAAATAAGAAATGTTTCCACTTTTTGCTTTAGTAAATAATAATATAAAAATGGTGTTTTAAAAAAAAAGTGAATATTTTTCTATGAATTCAGTAGCTTATTATTTTTTAAAGCTCTCTCACTGAACAATTTAAATATGCATCCAAAGGGGAAAAAAATAAAAATAAATAAAGATCACTTTTGCCTTTCAAAAATGATGCAAAAACGATATTTTAAGTCTGTTTCTTTCAAGTAGCACATTACTTCAGTTTCGGTTTTAAAAAAATATTAAATTATTTTTTAGAAAAAGAAAAAAAAAAACTTTACAACATTGAGGAACAACACAAGAAGTTAAAAAATACGGTTTTATTAGTGATTTTTTTTCAAAATTGTGATAAGTTTAATACATTGTACACTTTTGTACACATTTCAATATTCATTTTTTCCTGTTACAAATAAAAAAAATTAATAAAGATAATACAATACTTTGCTTATAACTTATTTTTTTTTTAATTACCCATAACTTCATTTACTCATTAGTAGGGGAAAAAAAAGTCATCCCAATTCGATTCAGGTTTAATCTTTTTAAAACTACATCAATGTAATTTTTGTTGCACGTAGGAGTTTTAAAGAATAATTTTTGGATCGAATATCCCTCTCAGCTATAGAATGTATGCAGTTGCATAGAACAAAATGGTTTTATTTGGTGGCCCTAGTTTGCGATGATATAATTCTAGTTGTTTAACCGTATTAAGGAAAAGAAATCAATTAACGTTTTTTTACACACTTTAAATATCACCTTTTTTATGCTTATTTGACTGTTTTGGTTGAATATGGTGAAATAACAATTAAATAAATTGCTATTTAACCATTTTTGCCGAAAAATTGTAAACAACGTAACTCTGCCGTATGCCAGATAGGTACTTTACACACAAAAACATTGTATTTCCTACTTGATGGTGTTTCTCACCAAAAACCATTTACAATTTGAAAAGGTGGCTTACCATTTTTTTACTCCAAGCCCTACATTAATGGATTACTTTTTTAAAATTTTAAAAATTCTGAAGAATTCTTTAATTTAATAGAGAGGAAAGTGATCGTCCTCCAAAAAAAGAAGAAAGAAAAAAATCCATCTCTGATCATATTCATTTTTTTTTTCTTTCGGAAACTATTTCTCCCCTAGCCAGCCACTATACATTAAATTATTTTTATTCCGTCCCATATTTCTTGACTCAGCTTCATGCGTTGTGTGGGAGGGATCTCAACTATGTGGTGGAGGGGGGTGGGGGAGGAATGAGGTGATTCATTTCATCGCCTCCCTTTCCTTCGATATTCGAATTTGAAGGAAAAGAGTGCACTGAACTATTCAATTAGAATTTTCTGCTTCTGCCCATACCTATGTGGATTTCAACATTCTTGATTTTTAATTAAAGTGTTTGAGAAGTGAAAATTACTGCAGCCGAAAAACGGGCATTTTAACTTAGAACTGTCGTTTGGCATGCCCTTTAATTTTATAAGAATAAAAAAATTTTATAGTATATGTTTGGCATGAAGTTTTGATTTATTGTTCCAATCAAAATTTATTTTGACTGTTTTTGAAAGGAAATGAAACAATCGTTAAAAATCAGTTTGTAGTAATCGATATCCCGTAAAATTATTTATTATATTTCGATTACTACTTGTAATCGATGATCAACTTGGCTGTTCCTTTTTCTTTTCTTTTTTTATACATTTAGGTATTGATTTATACATTTACTAGTATCTATACATTTACTGATTTATATACTCATACAGTATGTAAACTTTTGTAAAATAATTCCTCCATCTTCTTGCCAGATAAAAATTGAATTAATGTACATAAAAATCAGACCTCAGTCGATACAAATCAAATAAAAACATTTAAGAACTATACGATGCATAAGAAACGGTCCTCAGTAACTGGAATTCAAATAATTATTATAAAGAATCATATTGTCTGAATTTATATGCGCATCCGTGTCTGTAACTCTTTTTAAAATCCGAATTTCAGAAGACAGATTTATTAACTTACAGAATTCGGTTTCTTATAAACTCAGGATAGTGTTCTTAGTGCATAGCAAAATCTTGGACCTCAGCGCATAGTTTTAATAGGTATAGTGCATAGTAAAGTATCGGTCCTCAGTACATAGTTCTAGAATAGGTATAGTGCATATTAAAATAGTGTACCTCAGGGAGTATTTTTATAATCGGTAAAATGCATTTTAAGATACTGTTCCTCAGGGCATAATTTTATAATCGGTATAGTGTAAATAGTAAAATAATGGTCTTCAGTGCATAGGTCCTCAGTGCATTAACTGAGTAGGGGGAGATTTTGAAAAAATCGTCCAATAAGTTAGATAAACTTTCAAAAAACGTTTAGTTAGTTAATATAATAAAATAAGTTAGATAAACTTTCAAAAATAGTCAAAGTGAAAAACACTAGTTTTGATACAAATGTCTAAAATATTAATTTATAATTATCCACAAACTGAATGATTTTAGAGAATTAGTTTTTCTGATTGATAGAGTTCAACAGATGTTGTTTTCTCTCTTTGACTCACCACGAAGCTGAAAATGAGGAAATATTCGATTAAAGAGATAGAAAATTTTATCTCTCCTCGGGAGATATTTTCCTATTCTCACCCTCCTGTTGTTTGACCACACACTGTTAAATAGAAATTACAACCGCCATTTATATTGGATAGAATACTTTCGATGCCATTGCCAGTTGGGAGTTCACAGTCGGAACCACCAAACGCCGAAAAACGAATAAAAATAATACTTTTTTTTGTGTTTTTCGATTAATTGAAACAATAATTAAAGGAGAAAAAAGTGGCTAAATCACAGCTGTTACTGAAACAATCGTGATATATGTATTCCTTCCTGGTTGTACAATGGAACCTCAGCCATAATGTATTCAAAAAATATTTTTTTATTATATAAAATTAGTGACGAAATAACGATGTAAATAAATGTCAATATAACGGAAATCAAAAGTTTAAACAAAAATTTGAGAAGATTTTTTTTTCCCTTTTTTTTTACCTGTACTCAAATATTCTGCAATTTTCTATGACAGTGATTCTCAATTGGTGTTCCGCCGAACTCTAGGTTCCGTTGAAAGAAGAGTACAGAAAGTTCAAATTTTTTTTAAATCAGTAAAGATTTTTGAAACCTGCAATTATCCTAATATCTCAATAATAAACCATAATTCATTATTCAATAAAAAGCCAGTAATAAAAGATATAGTAGAAGTATATTTACGAATAGTAGAAGTTGATATACGAATTATATTTCTCTGATAACTATTCTCAATGTTTGTAGAAGTTTTTTTTTTTTTTTTCGAAAACCATAATTCAGTTTATTTTATTTACTTTTAGTAAATGTATATACCAAAAACGAATTCAAAACAAAACTAGATACCACTCCAGGCCTGCCAATTTAACTGTTTGGCATAAGATTTATATTTTAAGGAGTTTTATTGATTAAACGATTATTGAAAAAAAATTATTCTACACTATAAATATTATCAAAATAATTAGTGATCTTTGGTTTGTACGTTCACAGCGCTGAAAATAAATTATATGTATTAATATAGGGTTCTGCCCAAAGAGACTTGATCATATAGGGTAAAAAAAACTTGGGAACTGTTGTTCTATGGCATTGACTTGGTTAATTTACAAAATTTTTAAATAAGTACCAAGTGTTTATTGTTTCTTTTTTTTTTTTTTCCTCTTTGCATACATTGCATGATTTTCTAGGTCGTTGTTGAATCAAAATTTCACACAGAGAGGGGGATTTCATCATTTTGTTATAGGCTGTTATCAGAACGGCAGTTAGAAAATTGAATTTATTTTTTGAAACCTATTCATTATTGGTCTTGGAAATATAAATCCGCTCGATTCAATCTTTTACTCAAAAGAAAAAAAGAATGGGCCAGTGGCATTATTGAGGTTAAGGATCCATGATTTCTTGACCAACGCCAGGATCATGGTAATGTTGTCAATGTTGCATACAACGCCACTTTACTTCTCAGATAATTTTGTACCCTTCAATCTGCGTCTGGCAGGGCTTAGAGTCACGACTGAGGATCGAACCTTAGTCCTTCACAGCGACAGCCCAGAGCTTTAAGCCGAAAGGGCTATCGTGACGTGTTCATTTGAACTACTCTTCTATAAAAATAACTCTTGAAAATTTTGGGATCCCAGAACTAGGCATATTTTTAGAGAATAACCGGAATAGTTTCTTAATCCATAATATGCAATTTCGGCATATGTACCTACCTTCAAAATTTTATGTTGTATGTTGCGTATCAGTAACATTTGCGCAAATCATAATATGATTAATAGTTGAAGTTAAAATACTAAATAGTGACTTCCCCATAAAGTTTTTTTTTTTCTTCATAAACGTGCATGTTAATAAGAAGAAAGACTTAATTTACAGAACACAGGTACAATTCGCATCATTTCGTGTCTTGCGCAAGTTAAGTATGAACTTGCGAAATGTGATTATGACGCTAGAACCTACCTTCATATTGCCTAAAAATACTTAACTTATTAAACTCCATTAAAAATATTAATAAATACATTGTGGTATAGCTACTTGGAATATCCTGTACTATTTAAGCTTTTTTTTAGTAACCAAGCAACATCTGATTACTCCTGACAGGACATAGAGGAAGCGTCCCTAGCCGCGTTAGATAGCATTTCCGGGCATGGCTCACCATGCAATTTCAATCCTGTTACTGGCCCTCAACTCCTCTAGCAGTTTGACGCAACATTTATGCGATTCCCCTGATATATATAACGTTTTTAAACTTTTATATTTTGACAAAAAATAGACTAACTATGTCATTTACGAAAGAACTGCAGCTTAGGGAGCAAAACTAATTTCGGATTAGACATCCCCACACTCTTGAAGAAAGCAACATCAAATATTTGTATAAATGCAACAAAATATCTGTACCCCGTTGTTATAAAAGAAAAAAAATGTTAATTAAACCAAAAGATTTATATTTTTGTTTTTATTTATAAAAACAATAGAGTAGATTTTAAAGCAGTTTTACAGCGTGTGTTACGATATGTGAAAATAATACACATTTTTACTCTAAAAAAAGGACTCAACATAAGATTTTTATTATACGTTTATGGAAAATATTTATCACAATAACTAAAAAAAATAACAAATGAAAAAAAACCATGTACCACACCTTTTATTCTTATTATAAGTTTCATCGTATACTTCGATGCGTTTTAATCACTGTCAATGTCGGATTACCTATCGATTAAAATAGTAGGAAAAAAAATTACTTAAGAAGTTATACAATTACGGAAAAAACCTTGAATTTTACAATTACAATTCAGCATTATATTTTTAAAAAATTCCTCATGGTGCGGTTTTCTTTATCTTTTTAAAAATCGCAACACCCGATGGAAACCCACTTTCCTGTTTGTTAACAATTTCAAAAACCAATAGTGACTATTTAACCCTATTAAGTATGGGTATCACGTATTTTCAGTTGAAAAGCGCCTTCTTTCCTTTTAGTCCGCATCTACTTGTCTGCATTTTAGTTTCCACTCACGTATTTTCTATTAATTTTTCCTCCCTGGCCATTGAGCCTTTGCAGACTTCAGAACATAGAACACATTGTTAAGGACCACAATTAGTCCTGCTGGGGTGACTTGATAAGGCGCTCAAAAAGGCACATAATTTATAGGTAGACACACCATTTCAGGTATCTTTCACAGTATTTTAGTCTGGGCTCTGACAATTTTCGAATAATTTTGAAGGACACTTGCTGTACGTTCCTGTTGCTGGATTTTCGAATAAGGTTAATGTTGACAAAAATATTTTTTTTTAAATTTTATTATGAAGGCTCTCTTGTTAGCAAGGAAAACGATGAAAAGATTTGTTTTTGTTGGAATTGATTTACGCTAAAGAGACATTCACATGATTAGTACATGTTAAAATTGATTTCTTAATTTCGCGACCCTTACTTGCGTAAAATTCTTTATTTTAACAGAAACGATTGCCTTAGAATAATAACGATTGCTTCTAAATAATTTGCAGCCAAAAATGTACATTGGTCTTTGTTCATTTTTCCAAAAATACAATAATACCTCATTATACCATACATTCAGATTTATAGTATTTCCACTTACTTTTCATTAATTTTTACTAAGCCATCGATCCATAGAGATTTCAGAACATAGAATATATTTGTTAAGGACCACAATTAGCCCTGCTGGGTCTTGATTGGCTGCTGACAATTAGTCTTGATAAGACCCTCAAAAAGGCACATAATTTATAGGTTGACACACCATTTCAGGTATCTTTCACAGTATTTTAGTACAGCTCAATTCGAAATGACAATTTTCGAATAATTCTTAAAGGACACTTGCTGTACATTCCTGTTGTCGGATTTTCGAATAAAGTCAATGTTGACGAAAAATTTTTTTACAATTTTATTTTGATGGTTCTTTTGTTAGCTAGCACAAAAAAGCGGTGAAGATATTTGTTTTTGTCAGAGCTGATTCGTATTACATTAAAGCATATTTTGTGCATTTTAAAATTTATGTCTTCATTTTGAGTAACTTATTTACGGAACTTCTTACGTCAAACAATAGCCGTAGAATAATAACAATTGTCTCTTAATTATTTTATTTTAACCGTCGTTGAACAGCCGACCCAATTTTGGGTTTACGACAACTAATGCTCAACTCCGTAGTCTTGTAATTTTGAACCCAATCCAGAAGAGAAGGGAACTCCTGAATCAAGTATTGGAAGAAATTAGCCTTCGAGGAGGACTTTTCGATGGAACTAACACATATTTGCGTTACATGGAGAGGAAAATCACTAAAACCTCCCACGGTTAGCCTGATAGCAAGCGAACTCTAACCAATGATCCGTTTACTACTGAGGATATTCTACGTTGGCACTGTGGTCAGTACAAGGTGGGTGCGGAATTCGTTTTGATTTGCTGTAGCTGGGATTCGAACCCGGTTCACCTCATTGAAAGGCGAATGCTCTATCCCACGGAACCACCGCAGAATGAGCCACCACGGCTTTTTATTACTTATTTGTAACCCCCCAAAAGATGTAGGCTGATATGCCTTTGTTTATTTTTCAAAATACAGTAATTTCTCCTCATCTTTTAGTGCATGTTAAAATTGTCTTCTTAATTTCGTGCAACATACTTGTGAAACTTCTTTATTTTAAGACAAACGATTGCCGTAGAATTATTACAATCACTTCTAAATAATTTGTAACCAAAAATGTACTCTGGTCTTAGTTCATTTTTTTTTCAAAATTACTACTATACCTCATTACATGGCGCATTCGGATATATCGTATTTCCACTTACTTACTTACTTTCCCTTAACTTATCTCATTAAATCGCACATTCGGATATGTCGTATTTCCACTTACTTTCTATTATTTTTTTTTTCTTCCGTTTCAACCATCGATTCATTGAGATTTCATAAAATAAAATACATTGTTAATGACCACAATCTCAAAAAGGCACATAATTTATAGGTAGACACGCCATTCCAACTATCTTTCACGATATTTTAGTCAGGGCTTTCACAATTTTCGAATAAGTCTTGAAGGACACTTGCTATACTTTCCTGTTGCTGCATTTTCAAATGAGGTTAATAATGACAAAAAAAAAAAAAAAATTCTTTTGTTTCACTTTGAACTATCTTGAACTATCTTCTATATACTATCTTGAAAGCGATGAGGATATTTGTTTTTATTAGAGCTGATTTACGCTAAAGCTACATAACATTACATTAAAGTCGTCTGATACTATTGAACATTTGCATATTCAGTGCACATTAAAAATAATTTCATAATTTCGAGTAAATTACAAAAACAAAACAAAAACGTCTGCATAATGAACTGTAACCGAACATTTTTATCTGTTTATTACTTTAAAAAAAAAAAAAAATTAAGAAGTACCTCCTTTTATCTCATCTTACATATCGTTTCTCCTCCTAAGAATTCTGAAAAAATACGAATTTCACCCCTTCTCCACATCTACCAAAAAGAAAAACCAAGAAAGATTTGTAATTTCTAAAAATTTATTACAATTTACGGATAAACGATTTTCTTCATAACCACTACGTCAACTCCACATGCTGGTTCTAAAATAATTTTCTAAAAAGGATTCAAACACCAATCCACCCTTCAAGTAATTCATACTAAGTCTGTAAAAATGAAAAAAAAAAAAAAAAAAAAAGACTAAATTAAATCGAACCCGAGTAGATTCATCTTTATAAATATTCGATCGCAAAATGCAGTATATAAATTAACAAAGATTAGTAAGAAAGTAATAGTAAAGTAAGTCTAATATTATATAAAAAAAAATAATAATAAAAATATTAAAAAAAAAACGTAGATGGTTCCTAATATTTTAGTAAAGTTTAACCAGTTTTATTCTTTCTTTTAAACCTGAAAATCAAAATATTTTCTGGAAAAAAGAAAGATTTTTGATTTTTCTAAGAATAAAACGCGAATGTAATATTCGTAAAAATGATCATTTTTAAATAGACATTCTGTAAAAGACTCTAAAGAAGAAAAAAAAAGTTCAGTGCGTCTTCAAAAAACCTGAAGGCAGATATTTGAATATCCCGTAGGTAAGTTATGCGATTTTTAGCTTTTATAGTTTTTTGAGCATTTAAATTGTATGCCACGGCTTGTGACCACTTTTTTCGAATAATTTAAAAACAACAATTGTCTTAATGTAATTTCATAAAAGCTACGTTCCATTATAGAAGTCGTAGAAGGCTAAAAAAAATTTGTTTTTAGTCAATGTTGCCGGACCTTCCCGATAAAAAAATACTCAGTACTTTCTGATCTGCATGATATTTTTAGGCTTATTAGAATCAGTTTATTATATGGCTAGAGAAATAGGTAAAGAACTGCTCAATCAGACTGAATTTGCTTAGGCGTGTATCAATAACCTTTAATAAGGCTGTTTTAAAAAAATATATAAAAAAAAGAAATTTGCATTCGTGGAGACTTTTTGATGAAACTGTTGCGTTATGTGCAGAGGAAAAAACACGAAACCTCCCACGGTTAGTCTGACATCAAGGGGAGTCTAACCTATGATCCATATACCACTCAGGATATTTTACTTCAGCCCTGTGGTCGGTGCGAGACGGGTGCGATAATCGTATCGACCAGCCATCGCTGAGATTCGGAGACGGTTTACCTCATTGGAAGGCGAACGCTCTATCCTCTGTCCCACCAAGGCTGACTCAAACATTCGAATAAACTATTAGCTTTCGTGTAGGAGAACTCACCCTCATTAGCGTTACATGGAGAGGGAAAACCACAAAAACCTCCCACGGTTAGCTTGACAAAGAAATTCTAACCCATGATCCGTCTACCGCTGATGATATGTTACGCTAGTACTGTGGTAGGTGCGATCCAGGAGCAGAATTCGCTTAAACCAGTCACCGCTGAGATTCGAACCCGAGTCACCCACTGCTGCAAAAAGTCCAATAAAAATATATTGGTAACTTTTCTAATTAATCAGGAGCATTGAAAAATGACTGTGACTGTTTACAAAATGCCAGAATACTCAATTAGCCGACTACATGTGCATTGTTTGATAAACAAAATAATTCCTAATCAGGAAATAAATAAAAAGGTTGGTAGACGTCAGAGGCATCAACTAACTTTGTGACTAACAAGAAATTAAAGAATCCCATCTAGAGGCCAGAGTAAGCACGTGATTAGCGAAAAAGTTGAATTGAAAGTAATGAACATATGTTTTAATCATTATTATTAAAATATGCACTATGCATTATTTCACTGCAACCGTAACTGACTAGTTAATTTTTTTAAGTGGTTTCTCCGTAACCATCAAAGCGACCTTTAAGAAAAATGACATGTTGAAATTTTTAAATGAAAACATCCTGTAACCTACCTATACGACAGGCCAATAAAAAAATAATACGTAGCTGATGAATGATACTGTCGTTCATACGTTGTTGATCTGCTCAGACTTATCATTATGTACATTTTTTTTTTCACTAAATAATTTCAAGTTTACTACTTCCTTGTCAGGTTTAGAGAATTGCAGGAAATACAAACTTGTCATGTTATATGGATTTCGTAATGCTTATGATTACGCCCCTGACAGTGTAATATCACATAGCGCATGTTTCATAAATCGGAATTTCAACAAGAATTCTTAAGATGTATACCAGATCTTACGATAATTATCGAATAAGATAATGCATAGCGAGTATTATGAACGATGATAGTTATTGAATATGATAATATAAGGATCAGTATCGTCAACAATAAATATCGAATTCGATAGTGCAGCGAGTCGAACAAGAATTTTCGAATACATTATTGTAGTGAGTGAAAATAAATTTCATTCATTGACTTGTGCAAAGGTTTGCTATTCGAAATCACATGGGGCAAATTTCATAAATTGGAATTTCAACAATAATACTTAAGATGTATACCATATCTTACGATAATTATTGAAGATGATAATGTATAGAGAATATTATGGACGACGATAATTATGGAATATAATATAAGGATTAGAATCGATAACAATAAATATCGAATATGACATTATCGCGAGTGTGAATAAATTTTATTCATTGATTTGTGTAACAAAATTATTGATAAATGTAAGAATGAAGGAAATTAATTTTAAGAACACGCGATATGTTGGAAAAATCGTTATTTTCTAAATGCTGCGATAACGATATGCTTAAAACAATTTTTACAATATATCTATTGAAATAGTATAGAATGCATGGCAATTATTGACGATTATAATATGTTATCTATTGTATGAAATATTGAATGCGACAATTTCAAGAATATTTTTGATTATCATAAAGGATAATATCGCTTAATTATCAAATACTTTAGTTATAGTTTGAGAGCTTAAGTTTTATTTGTGCAATAAAACTATTGACAAATATAAAATGAATATAATATGAGAAAATTTTAAAATTATTGAGATGTATGGAGAGATATCGATATTTTTTTAGTGTGAGGTTTTTAAAAACCTCTCACGATATATTTATTATGAGTACCATCTCAATAAATAACAAATATATGTCAAATATCAACAAAGATATATATCGAACACGATAGTTTTTACAAGCAATATAAGATAATTATCGACAACAATAAATGTCAAAAATCATAATTATCGAATATTATATTTCCATTATACAGTCCTCCTCGAAGGTTAATCTGTCTAAATGCTTGATCTATTAAGTTCCCTTGTCTTCTGAGTCGGATTCAAAATCACAAGGCTTTGGAATTGAACTTTGATATCCGTAAGCCCAAATATGGGTCGGTTGTTCGACGCTGTTTAGAAATTAAAATAAAATTAGCCTCAGAAACAAAAAACATGATTTTAATACTTAAATATTGGAAAGATTAGAAAATACTACTGATTTTTCCAATCAGAGAGGCGCATTATGAAAAGTCCATCGGTAACAGTAAAGCTCAGAGCCGAATTTAACCTGTGACATATATATTTGAGTATTTTAACCTAAACATTTCACTCAATTCGTTCAAAAATAGTAGCACAACACTGAATGGTTCAAAACGTGTCCTAAATTTCCACTATAAGCGAAAACAAAATTTCCATAATTTCATTCATTCTTGGATTATCGTAGATAACCAGTCATTCATAATAAATCTATTTTATTTTCGCAATTTATAAGTACATGAAGATGGTATTAAGGCTATTTATCCTATTTACGACAGAGTAGTAAATTTCACCTCCGTGGTTGAGACAATTGAAATAAAACCATTTGAACATCGAGCGTACAAAATGCGGAAATAAACAGAGATCAAAAAACAACAATAACGCATTCTCAATGAACGAGCAAGAACAAAAGCACGAAACGAGGTCAAGGTTTTGTGAAAGTAGTATTATATTCTTTATTATTATTATTCTTTTTTGCAAAATTATACTATTCACTGTTCTGAAAGAAAAGTCACGGAATCATTTGATTTTTATGTCATTTTGGGAGGCGTTCTTTATTGATGGCGATGAGATGTGAATTATCGTTTGCTTTTTTTTTTCTTGGATTTTTTTATTTATTTTTTCATGAATTTTGTATTTTAGTTTTTATAATCCAATGAGTGTTGGAGATATGATTTCGTGTTTAAAAAGTAACTGAGAAACTAAGAGGTAATTTGAAAAATCAATAGAGGTTTTTGGTTTATCCAATTTCAGAAATTTAACTAAAACTAAAAAATTTTCCCATCCAAGAATTAGAACTTAGGTGAATATACTTTTTTCGTTTTTTAGAGGAAAAAAAGTTCAAAGCATTTTTTCTCATATCAGCATTTTATATTGTTTTATTCCCATTTTTGCAAAAATTACACTATTTACAGTTGTGAAGAAAAAAAATCACAGAATCAGCTGCTAATTATATCATATCGGGTTGTTGCTTGTTATGAATTATTATGGAGTTATAGTTGGAATTAAAGTTGATTTAATTGTTCTTCTCTAGGATTTTTAATTTTTATAATGTAATGTGAATTGTGGATATGATCTCGTGTTAAAAAATGACTGAGGTATTTCGAAAAATCAATTTAGGGTTTTGCTTCAAAATCAGCCAATTTCAAAATCTGCTCAATTTCAGAAATTTAGCTAGAGGAACAAAAATATCTTCCATCCAAGAATTAGAGCTTGGGTAAATATTTTTTTAAAAAAAAAAAAAAAAAAAGCTTAAAATATCTTATATCTTTCTGTTCAAATTTTTTTATATTTTTCTGATACAAAATTATACTATTCACTCTCCTGAAATAAAAGTCATGAAATCCGTTGATTTTTGTATCATGATATGATATAAAAATCAACGGATTTTTGTATCATATCGTATTTTAATATTTATAAGTCAATGAAAGTTCAGTTCGTGATTTCGCGTCTATAAATGATTGAGAAACCGTAAGGTAATTCGAAAAATCATTTGAAGTCTTTGATTTCAAAACCAGCTAGCTCTACCAATTTCAAAAACTTAACTCGAGAAACAAAAAACATTTTTCGTCCAAGAATTAAAATTTAGGTGAATATTATTTTGTATTTTTTAGAAAAATAGCTCAAAGTGTTTCATATTCTTTTATTGTTAGCATTCTTTAAGCAAAATTAAACTATTCTCCGTTATGAATAAAAAAAAAAGTCACGGAATCAATTGAGTTTTATATCATATCGGGAGCCGTTCTTTATTGATGGCGGCGAGTTTAAATTATCGTTTGTATTTTTTTTTTCCGCTGGGATTTTTTTTAATGTTTTTTTTTCTTTTTATTTTAGTTTTTATAATCCAATGAGGCAAGAACTCGCATAAAAAAATTATTGAGAAACTATGTCATGACTAGAGAAAACAATATTTGGTTTCAAAACTTGCTTAATCCATTCCCGAAATTTTACAAGTGAAAAGAAAAATATTTGTTTCTGATTCAAACTTTTTAAATAGAATAAATGTTTTTGGTTTTTGGTCTTTTTTTTTTTTTTTTTGAGTAAAAAGCAGAGTTTGTTCATAGTCCCTCTAAAAAAAAATTTTGGATAGCGCTTGATTCCGCAAGAAATTGCGAAGTCTCGTTAATTTTAGAACATCGCTCGAAATTTTGGCATAGAAGTACCACTTTGTTTTAGTTCAAAATAATTCCTGACACAATTCTTCAAAAATTTGAAATTTTTGCTGTTGAACATTATTGACTTACCTTATCAAGTATATACACAAAATCCTTTCTTGTAAAAAAGTTGTGTTAGCTATTTTCGACCCCCGACAGATCTTGACGCATGCGTAGCAAATTTTACAGAAATGAAACATTTTAAGTTGTGTTAATAACAGTCTTGTTGACTTAAAATGACACACATTAGCTAATTGTTAACTTTAAAGAATTGTTTCAATTTTTTCTTATAATGATTTTATTAAAACAAAATTGAAATTTTTATTTTATCATTGCATTAATTTTTTCATATATCAGTAGTTTTTTTTTTTTTTAATATAAAGAAGGAAAAAAAAAAACAATAAATTTGACTGGTAATCTGATATTTTTACACGGAGTTTCATTTTCATTTGTTTTATTCTCTAATTTCAAGTTGTTTGTCAAATATGTCGCGGATAAACAATTCATTTATTTTGTATTAATATTTTAATTGAACAAGAAAAGTTTGGAAAATTCATCCCCTTTTTTTTTAGTTTCTAATTTTTAATATTTCTCTTAATGTTTTTTTTTTTTTTTTTTATGTAATATTTTTTATTGCTATTAAAGTTTTAACTGCCCCCATATTTACAGCATTTAAAAAAATAAATAAAATCTAAATAAAATAAAGTTTACGAATAAAATTTATCACTATTTAGATTTCTTTTACATGTTTATTTCACATAATTTTATAACAGATACAACAAAAATAACCCAATGTGTACATTTTGGCAGCTAAAAAGTATCACTAAATTGAACGAAAAAAAGAAAAAAAAAAATCAATTATCATTTTTCTTTTCTTTAAATGCCTTTTACTTTCCCAATAACGCGTAAAAGACGGAGTAATAATTTACTAAAAGCCCTCTTTCAAATTCTTTATGTATTTGTTTCCTAGCAATTTATCAAATATAAACTATGTATGCATTCACCTTTACGCCGGCACATAAAAATACTCATATAACTATGACATTTAGCTTTACAGGCACAAGCCAACTCAAACTACTGTTATTACAGAAAGTTAAAAAACCAGCAGGTGTTGAAGTGCTGTTAACACTTCTCAGCCTAAGGCCTACCCCAGAAACTGTCATAAAAATACTATATCCACCTGGGCATTCGACTCATAAAAAAAAAGTTAATCACCCCATCTACAATAGAATCGAAGAAAAAAATTACCATTACTCTAGAAAAGACCGATAATCAGTTTAAAACGTACTAAAAATCTCAGTATGAGCAACAAGAAAAAAAAAAAAAAAAAAAAAAATACGCTGGGGCATTTTTCTCAAACAGATCCTAGTTTGTAGAACCTGTAATTTCCCTAGATACCCCAAAATTAGTGGATTTTGGCACAGTGCTCGACCTGTAGCTGGTTTTCTCTCAAGGTCGAGACCTGATCCATTCATGTATTCGTTTTGGTGATTTATTTTTATCTTTTTTATATTATTAATTCCTCCCCCTTCTTTTCTATTGATTTCACCCAGTTATACCTACCTCTAACCAACATCGCTGTTGTATGGGAGAGAGATCAGAATAATTCTTTTTTGAGGCTTTCTTGGAAAAAAAAAAAAAGATTTTCTAAACCGGTTTTGAGTGTGGTGGGGATATGAAAAACCGTTTTCTTATTGACAATCCCTCTCTTTGTATTTGCCGTCTAGAAATGGAAGGGATCGCATATGATGGAGGTGATAATTACCAAAAGCTGTTACTATAATTTTTTAGACACTAAGAATCGTACATTTTTTTTCTCGTTTCTCAATTTAAAAAATAGAATAAAATAATTAAAAAAAAAACATTGGTTTACATCGATATTGAAGTGAAATAAAGAATGCACAAAAAATATATTTCTGATATCTCGAAGGCCAAAAGTCAATTTTTGTAGTTATGCCTATTTATTAATATACATCAGGGGTGGCCAAAGAGGTCGATCGCATCTAGGGGGTTGATTAGATATCGATGAATAAATACAAATGCTATTTAATTGCTAACTCATTGACAGCAACGTCAATATAAACAATTTTATTTAATTTGCAATTAAGCAATTACGTTTTTATAAAGATTGTCTTATTTAATTTTTCATTCCAGCAACGCTTCTTTTTTTTTTTTAACTAAGAAAAAAATACTTATTTTATAAATTGAATGTGGAATTCCGATGTGGTTTAAGACTGAAACCATAAAAAATTTTGAACCGAGCATATATATATATATATATAACGATTGTCCAAGTGACACAAAATTGAAGTGCTTCTGGATCAAAATCACAAAATCAGTTAAAATCTTGCAAAATAGTTTGGATGATATGTTACGTCTCATGGAAAAAAGGAAACCTGAGTAATGGGTCCATTAAAGCAGTGTTTCCCAACCCCCGGTGGTACCGGTCCATGGATCAAATAGTACCGAGCCTTCCATTTCATTGAAACTAAATTTAAATTCCTAGGTTTATACCCCAAATTTAAAATATCTGTGTTCCATTAAGAGTTTGTTTATTTAAAAAAAAGGGCCCCGGAAGGTAGTGACATAAATTTTTTAATGTTTGTAATGTATCATTGACTCCGATTACCACCCCCCCCCCAGATGGAACCGTCTCATTGCAAAGAAACAAGCTCAGGGTTCTCATTGATTTAACGTTCTAGTAAGTTAAAATGTTAAATAACTTTATATTTATGTTTTGGTGTAACTGTATTTTATTTTGAAGACATGTTTAAATACAATTAAATTAAAACTAATAAATCAAAATAATCTAAAATATATACATTCAACGTAGCCCCCTCCCCAAAGCGGGCCGCGGTAAAATTATCAAACGTTGACAGGTCCGCAGTGATAAAAAGGTTGGGGAACACTGCATTACAGCACCTAAACTCAGCCACCATATGCGATCCCTGATATACATAATAAATATTTAACTAGCATTCTTAACAGAGTTTAAACTGTGCTTGAACCTTTTGAGTACCTCCTTGAGATGTAGTAATAACCCTATGTAAGGTTTTTATTTTATTATTTTTTTTAATTTTTATTATCGAATAACGATGTACATTTGGCACCTTAAACTAAACTAAATATATTTTTCGATGAATGAGGCTGTCCTTTGAAAGAATTACTTCGATACTCTGTTGTTTCTGTGATACTCTCTCATATTTCTGGCGTTTCAAAATATGTTTCAAAACCTAATTGTAAAAAAAAAAAAAAAAAAAAAAAAAAAAAAAAAAAAACTGTTTGTCGATGTCTTTGTCTCACAGTGGGTTTATAAAATAACAGCCAAATATATTTGTAAAAGCCATGGTGGCTCAGGGGAGAGAGTGTTCGCCTTCCTATGAGGTGAACCAGGTTGGAATCCCAGAGATGGCTGATCGATACAGCTCCCGGCTTGCACCAACGACAATGCTGACGTAAAATATTCTCAGCGTTAAACGGATCATGGGTTAGAGTCCCCTTGCCGTCAGGCTAAGCGGGGAGGTTTTCCTCTCAATGTAACGCATATGCGGGTTAGTTCCATTAAAAAGTCCTCCACGAAGGCAACTTTTATAAGTTCCCTTGTCTTTAGGAGTTCCCTTGTCTTCTTGATTGGGTTAAAATTTACAAGACTTCGGAGTTGAACATTAGTAGCCATAAACCCAAAATTAGGTCTGCTGTTCAATAACAGTTATAATAATAATAATATATATATATATTTATATATATATATTTATATATATATATATATACAATTTAAGCAAACATTATCATTTCAGTTTTAAAAAATAAATTAAAGCATAATTTGTTAAAACAGTTGAAAATTTTCAGTCATTTGAAATCAATCATAGAATCAGCGTCTAATATATTGAACAACATTCGGCCCAATCTCATCATTTAAAAAATAATGCTTTAAGTTCCCCCCCCCCCTGTTTTTATACCTTTACCCCTCGTTGGTCGAAATTTTTAATGGCTATGAAAAGGCCGGGATAGCCTGGTCGGTAGGGCGCTGGGCCCATATCCAAGAGGTCGTGGGTTCGATCCTCGCCGGCCGAAGACTCCCCGTGTAGTAAATGGTGACTGATGCACGTTAAATCTGTCGAGTCTCAAAGTCCTCCATGTTCCCATAACAAATCAATACCTCTTGGAGTACTGATCCAGGAGTTTCCTTGTCTTCTGGATTGGTTCAAAATTACAAGGCTACGGAGTTGAACATTAGTAGTCGTAAACCCATGAAATTGGATCGGCTGTTCAACGACGGTTATAAAAAAAAAAAAAAAAAAAATGGCTATGAAAAATTGTAACAGTGGGAAAAAAAATTGATTTCTGAAACTTCCGGAGACAGTTTTATAGAATATGAACATCTTCTTATTTGAGTCTAGTGGATTTTGTTTCAAGGTTAAAATGTGAATAAATACATTATAAAAATATTGTACTACATGTAAAAAAAGTGCCAGAAATAAAACTTTACCATTTTTATGGAATAAATAATATGATCAAATAAAGTTAATTAAGTTTAAATGATTCAGGTTATTTTTAGAATATTTTAAAACATCTATGGATTTACTTTCTTCTAAGCTACATATTTTGGTACTTACGAAATATTTCTGAAAGTGAATTATTAATCATACGACAATATTTGACTGTTATATAACTTTCTTAGGCCAAAGCTATTAAATGCAATTTTAACTTAGAAAATATTTCTAAATAAAAATCACACTTTCTACTATTATTTATAGCTTGGGCCTCAGAAAGTTATAATAACAGTAAAATATTTTTGCATGATTAATAATTAATTCATTTTTGAAATAAATAATTGGGATCAAAAAATAATTCGTGAAAATATATACTGCAATATTCCGTCTTTGTACATTATTTTTACACAGACTCCTGAATAAGCAGACTCCTGAAATGTGTTAAGTTTAAAAAGGTTTTTTTTTTTGAAAAAAAAAAAAAAATGCTAACATTTCAAAAAGCGTCAAACCACACTTTATTTTAAATGACAGCTATTTCCTCCACACACCCACAGGATCTATTGAAACTGTCGCAAATGCATACAAAATGAAAAGAAACGGCGACCGTAACCTTTTTCCTTTTTAAGCTGCAGACAACCAGGCGTAGAGGAATGCCAAGCCTTAGAAAAGAACAGGCCATAAAAGAAGGCGCCACGGACTACAATACTACAATAGAGGCCAATATCCATCCCCTATCATTCTATTCTTCACTGGTCCACCCCTATTACTTGTTTTATTGGGGGCCATTGTGCAGATCTTGGAAATCAGTTGGATCTAGATAGCTAGGCAATTAACTAAAGAGCAATTTTCATCAGCGACTGACATATAGCCGGTAGCAACCTAAAGAATCGTGTTCAAATGTCCGTACAAAATAATAAAAATAAAATCTGTTTTTAAAAACCTCTTTTTTCAAGTGGACAAACGAAGAAAAAACAATTTTATTATTGTCGCCCCTAAACTTTTGAAAAATGTGGGAGAGTTCAGGTGAATTTTGTATTCTTCCAATTGCTAGATTCAAAGCTAAATTCAATATTCTATTAGACTAGCGAAGAGAAAATAATTTAATGTTTGTCACAACTAAACTTTGGAAAAATGTTGGGGAATTTAGGTCAATTTTGTATTCATTGTGTTGCTAAATTCAATTTTCTAATTGACTAACGAGGAGAAAATTATTTTATTTTTGCCACACCTAAATTTCTGAATAAATTTGGGAGAATTTTTTCTTCATCATGTCGCTAAATTCAATTTTCTTGTGGACTGAAAAGGAGAATTTAATTTTATTTTTGTCACTAAACTTTTGAATAATGTGGGAAAATACAGGTGAATTTTGTATTCATCGTGTTGCTAAATACAGTTTTCTAGTTTACTAACAAGGAAAAAATTATTTTATTTTTGTTACACCTTAATTTTTGAAAAACTTGGGAAACTTTAGGTGAATTTTGTTTTCGTTGAATTATTAAATTCAACGCTAAATTAAATTTTCTAATGGACGAACGAGGTGAAAATGGTTTTATTTTGTCACAAGTAAGCTTTTAGGTGAATTTTGTATTCATTGAATTGCCAAATTAATGCTCACCACATTTTATGAGAGACAAAATTTTAATAAAAATCACCTCTTAAGTCCTCTTAGAAAACGTTGTTTTTAAAGGCTTCTTTAATTTTGTTACTTTCTTCATTTAAACTTTGTTTAGGTCGAAGTCGGAAAATGGTTAAAAGTTTGATTGGCAAAAATTCCTATTTGGCAATAAAAGGGCAATATATTTTCTTTGTAGTAGACAGGAAACTTTTTGTGCCGGTATCGTTATTTCAGACTAAATTGTAAGCCTTGCTATTATAAAAATAATCGAAATTTCAACAAGCAATAATTTCTGAAAACTACTGAAATTTTGGTCAGAACACAATTGATACTTAAATTGGAATCAGACACAAAACTTCCGATTGTAATTTAAGCACTCTGGCAAGTCGAAAAGTTGTTGATATTTTGACTGGTTATCCCACCACAGACAATAAAGCTGTTTTAGTTAAACGTGGTATATTAAAATGAATACCTATGAATCAAAATGAATTCCTATAGCTTTTTGCCGAAAAGTATTACTATACATTTAATTTCTTAATTTTTAAACCACATTAATACACATTTTAGCCAAAATTCAGCATCAGGGTTTAAAAATTAGAATTTATATGTGTATGTCACTGTTCATATGATGCAAGATTTTCTCTACAAAACATTTAACTTCAATCATTTTTATACTATATAAAAAAATTTATTTAAAAAAATTAATACCAAAACTTCTTAATTTTTTTAAATTCATTTAATTAGAAATGTAAGAAATTTCATTTTTAATGAAAAACGTGATAAATAAATTATATTTAAAAGTTTCTAAGCAGTGATAAAAAGTATTTAATATTTTATTTTATGTTAAAATCCACTTTCAAATATATTTAATTCACTTCAATACCAAATGAAACATTTCTCTAAAACGATAAACCTTATGCTATGAATATTTTCAAAGAAAAATAATAATCGCCTCGCTAAGCACAGATAAATTTTGCAAAATTTTTTATCTGACATAAAGTCCCTTTTAATTTATTTTTAATTATTTTTAGATTAAAACATTACTTACTGAGGTACAATTTAGGGCATGCATATAAATTGCTTGGAGGTCGGTAAGAAGATCACGTACACTCATGGTGGTAGAATGGAATTTAGTAGCCACATTTTGTGGGTTACTAAATTATGATCTAAGAATTCGTCAAATCAAAACAATTTCCTTAAAACAAGGCAAGTATTTCAAATATTTAATTTTTATAAGATCGTGTGTAAAAATTCAATAACTCCATTTAAGTTACATTAGATCCTTAAATTTATTTTCGTGCACGGTGAAAAATTACGGTAAATAGTACTGGCAACGTGAGGGCAGAATTCTTAAAATAAATTTTACCGTAAATTTTTATACTCTAATTTTTACAGTAAAGTTTATTTAATTACGGAGATTCAGTAATTTTACAGTAAATATTATTATAAAAAATACAATAAAAAATTCCGGTAAAAAGTATAGGCAACCTGAGTGCAAAATTCATTTCACAGTAAAATTTTATACAGTAATCTTTACAGTAATGTTTATTTAATTGCTGTGACTTTACTGTAACTATTATTATAAAAATTACTGTATAAATTCTAGATTAAACAACGGTAAAAAGTACTGGCAACCTAAGTGCAGAATCCTTAAAATCCATTTCACCGTAAAATTTTATACCGTAATTTTTACGGTAATATTTAATTATTTGCAGTGATTTTATAGTACATATTATTACATAAAAACATTAAATTTTATAAATTTTTTTTGTTCCGATAAATTTTACGGTAAAAATGAATTTTCAAGGCAAAAGTAATGGCACTCTAAGTGCCTTTAGTTTTTACTGTAATTTAATTCGGAATTTTTTGCAGTGTGGAAAAAAAAACGGTAGTGAAAGCAGTTAATAACGATTTTTTCTACTCCTCACAAGGTTAAGTTGCATTCATGGTGCGAATTTCTTTAAGAAATTCGGACGTTCTCTAGGAAAACACTCCCAAGGAGCAACCTATTCGAGCATGAATACTCAGAAGGATTAGAATCGATTAATCGAATAAACATTTATTGCGCATTCAGTTCAACGAATATTAAATTAGGTCATAAGATTTAAATAAACAATTTATGAAACTTTTTGTTCGTTTAACGTATACTTAAAATCGTTGCTACGTGCTTCTAATGCTTTATTTGTATTTTTATTCCATATCTCAAATCTGGTATTGTCACTAGTTAAATGGTATCGAACTTCCTTTATCTTCTTTTTGTGCTATTTATTTCAGCACAAAAATAATCGTTCTTATTTTTACTGTTAGTTGAGGTTACTTTAAACCACATGGGTAACTTCGCTCATTTTCTATAAAGAGTTTGAGTGGCAAATAACAGTCACTCATTATTCTTAAGAGCTCTGTAAAAAAAAAAAAAAAATCAGAGCTGTTGGTGGCAGTGTCGGTAAGACTGAGGTAGAAGTGATGATTGTTGATATTTTATCATTTAATGATAATTTATCATAAATTCGTTCAGTAAAAATATCGGAGCTGCTGGTTGGCCAAACTGAGGCTGAAGTGAAGCATTAAATGGTAGTTTATCGTGACTTCATTTTGTATAAATATCAGAGCATTTGGTTGGCCAAATTGAGGTATTAAATGATAGTTTATCATGACTTCCTTCCGTAATAATATCAGAGTATTTGGTTGGCTAAACTGAGGCAGAAGTGAAGCATTAAATGATAGTTCATCCTGACTTCATTCTGTAAAAATATCAGAGCATTTGGTTGGCTAAATTGAGGCAGAAGTGAAGCATTAAATGATAGTTTATCATGACTTCGTCCTGTAAAAATATCAGAGCATTTGGTTGGCTAAACTGAGGCAGAAGTGAAGCATTAAATGATAGTTCATCCTGACTTCATTCTGTAAAAATATCAGAGCATTTGGTTGGCTAAATTGAGGCAGAAGTGAAGCATTAAATGATAGTTTATCATGACTTCATTCTGTAAAAATATCAGAGCATTTGGTTAGCTAAATTGAGGCAGAAGTGAAGCATTAAATGATAGTTTATCATGACTTCGTTCTGTAAAAATATCAGAGCATTTGGTTGGCTAAATTGAGGCAGAGGTGAAGCATTAAATTATAGCTTATAACGACTTCGTTCAGTAAAAGTATCAGAGCTGAGAACTGATATTATGTAAAAATGACAAAACTGAGGCAGCCATTAAAAAAATATGATGATAATAAATCATTTTTTTTTTTTTACAAAAATTTAACAATTTAAAGAGTATCTATAACACATGAATATAATTTAGAAAAATCGTAGCAAGTATATTTTTTCAACTGTCCTCAAGTTTAATTTTGCTTATTTTATTAACTGGTAAAAATTGACTTTCACAGTAGAGTCCAAGAGACACTTAACAGGGCACTGTATCCCCAGATGAAGATTAGCTGCTAAGTATGAATCAATGAAAAACGAACTCTATTAAGTATCCCCAGTTGATGGTTTCCATCTAGTGGGCAAAGTTATCCTGCTATTATGGGTAACTCTGTCATCCAGGTTTTTGAATTTCAAAAGAAAGAGAAAGCAATAACAAAATATTTTAACACCATTAATCAATTCTGTAAACCCTACATCAAGTTTAGATGATTGAAAAACAAACTGGTCAATGTCCAGTTAAAGGTAAGCTGTAAAGTATGAATTGATAAAAAAAGAACTGGGCCAACTGTTCCTCTGTTGACGTTATAATGCGAAATATGAATCAATGAAAAATGAATCGGGTGAAGTATCCCCAGTTAAAAGTAAGCTGTGAAATATTAATCAGTGAAAAACGAACTGAGCTAGGTATCACCAATTTACGGTAAGCTATTAAGTATGAGCCAGTGAAAAGCGAGCTGGAAAAAGTATCCCCAGTTCACGATAAGCTATGAAGTATGTTTCGATGAAAAACAATTCAGTGGAAATATTTACTTTTCGTAAAAAAATTTCTATTTATTTGACGTGTTATCTTCGAACTTATGATTCCTCCGCGCCCCCCTTTTCTTAATTCTTGGATAAAATTTGTAAAAAGTGAATAAATCGTAAAAATGAGTGAGATATCTGAAGAAAGGGTAAAGAGAAAAATGGAGTTCCGTAACTTCTTAACTGACATTGACATTCACCGTTTTCTATAGCTTCGACAAAAAAAAAAAAATATTATATTTAATAAAAAAGTTTTTTAAAATTTTTTTTATACTAAATATAAGATTTTTTTAAATTTTTATAAATCAATATCCGTTACTGTTCAAGTTTAAATTAAATTAGAGTTAAAGTCGAAGTGAGGGATAAAAATTCAATTAAAAACATCCACCGGAAAAAAACGGAGAATTTTTCCTTATGCAGCAAAACTTAGAAAGACAGTCTACCCTGAATAATAGGTAATTTCTAGCCATTGAAAACAAGGATTCATAAAAAAAAAGGAAGGTTAAGTGCTATTCAACAAAACATATTCCTCAAAGCTATGTGCACATGATTACAATTATTTCTCCTCCTTCTAAGTTGTCATCCAATCACATTATTTGACGCAAATACAGATCTCTATCGATTATCGAATTCAAAGACACGTATTATTCCTCTGTCACAGCGGTTAGATTATCATTGCACATTCACCCAATCCAAACAGGTATTCAATTACGTATCGAAGAAAGGAACAAAAAAATCTCGATTGTTATGTCTGTAGACAAAAAAAAAAAAAAAAAAAAAAGTAAAGAGAGAAAAGTTGTATAAAGTTGACATCAATCAGTTGAAGTGACCTGGAGTACTGTTTCTGACATCTGAATGCGAGCCATAGAGAAGAACTGGACTTAATTGCATCATGGACTCGTAAAAGAATAACGCAATATATCATAGTGGCGCCTTACAAAGGCAGCGCAATTGCGTAGATATGAGAAGAATATAAAGATTTAGCAAAACGAAAAGAAGCTTCTGAAGGATTGAAGATAGTCAAGCAATTGAAACTGCATCCAGATGTTTGATGAATCGCTCGAAAATCTGTGAATTTGAGATCTTGACTTTTGACCGCGGTCACCATTTTTTTCTCTCTCTCTCTCCCCCTATTTTTAAAGAAATAAACAGAGAATTAAGCGTCTGTTCACATGAAAAATACGGAAGAACATCGTTTCGGGTTTGCCCTCCATGGTTCAGTGAATCCTGAAACGGAGACAAATGCAAAACAAGAACGCTTGGGGAGATATGCGTGTTCAGCATTTTTGATGAAATGTTTTAGCGTTTGGCGATGTGTTAAGAGCGGAGACGTGGACGGAGATGCTGAAGATGCAATGTGAATTTCAAAACATCAGGTGTTATAGATTATGAACATGGTAATAGCTACTTTTAAATACCATGTTCTAAGGTATACAAAATACCTGTTACAAGTACCTGTTCCTAAATAATAGGTATGGCCTACGGAACAGTTATAAAAATTTCGTTGTTTAGTTGAAATGTCAGAGGAACAAACCTACTATCTGTGCTTTCTTAGTGGCTGGAAATAACATAAAAACAGATTCTATATAAGCCTTTTTACATGTATAACCTACAGTTGTAAAGACTTCGTGGTTTGTTTAGTTAGAAAGTCAGAGGGAGAAATACTCAACCAAACTTTTCTTATAAGCTAAAAAACAACTGAGGAGTAGATTTCTCTGTAAATCTTTTCATTGGGGAGGGGGGGGGGGATAAAATGTAGCAAACGTATTTTTAATTGGTTTGCACATTTTTATTCAAATATCCAACGCTGTTTAGGAATGTTGAATAAAACAAAAGCAAGGAACATAATTTTTACTGGGCAATTTAATAGCAAGTTTAACTTGTTACATTGTAACATACGTTAGAAGTAACGTATTAATTTCGAAACAACAATACATCATATTACAATATAATGTTATTTATTTTTTTTACATAACCGTCATTCAAAAGCCAACCCAAATTCGAGCTTATGATTACCAATGTTCAACTTCGTAGCCTTGTACTTTTGAACCCAATCCAGAAGACAAGGGAACTCCTAGAACAGTGCACCCAGAGGTATTGATTTATTACAGGAACTTGGAGGACTTTGTGACCTGACATATTTAACGTGCACCGGTCTCCATTTAATAAACTTCGACCGACAGGATTCCTGTTCTCACGAATGTGAATCCAACGCCCTACCGGCCAGACTATCCGGCCAATATCGTGTTATTGTAATATGCAGAACTATAGTGGTGTGTAGTATTGGTGATAATATTCAAAACTGCATTATTATCAAAATGTCTGTCGCAAGAAACGCAAGACCCCTTCATAATATTTTTACGAGATGCTTGTATTTGTGAAAATGTTTGTTTTAACATTGCAGAAGCCTAGAAAATGCCACTAAGAGAAATTAACACATTTAAAAAAAAATAGAAAGATGTGAAAAATAATTATAATAGTTATAGTGGTTTCAATTAAGTACAGTTAAAATTATGTTTGTTTTAATTAATTATTTATCAATATATCTTCGGTTTTAGTTTTATCTACTTTTTTAAATCAATTTTTGATTATAGTGTAATATTTGATAGCACTATACTCTTCAAAAAAAAAAAAAAAAAAGCTTAAAAACAAAAGCATCGTTTCATTCGATCATAAAAATTAACTTAAAGAACTGCTACGCTAGGTGAAAATCTGCTTCGGATTATTTCTTAAAGCTTAAAGGCATTATGCGGCGAGTAATTTTTAATCGGTTTTGCTGAATGCGCAAGATTAAAAACGGAACTCCTTAATTTACTTCTGATTTAATTATTGGTAGGACTCAATCTTGATGTTTCAATTGCCAGAACTCAAATATGTTACGTATATGTTATGCCAAAATAGGAGTTATTAATTAACATTTTTGATAACATACGTGTTTATTACTGCTAGTGATATTTCATGTTACGAAATCAGATGCAAAAACTTACTTTCTGAGAATTAACCATTCAAACATACTTTTTTAATTATTTATTTTTTGGTGGATTTTCGATTCTTGACCATCTAAATGTAAGAGTTGGCAATGGTTTGGTCCCAATAGTTAGATCAAGAGAGCTGTAAGAAGTTTGAACCTCTTCATTAATTGTATTTATTTATTTTTTTTTGCGAAGAGTTTTTTTTTTGTGCTTTTTTACCGTACTTTCTTTCGGAACTTTTTTTTTAGTTATTCAGAAATATATAACTTATACATATATAATTATATATAATTTATTATATTCAGTATCGGTATATTATAGTTTGATGGTAATTCGAAACAGTACACTCATATTGAGCATAGTTGAGTCAAAAAGAAATTTGAAATATATTTTACTACACAAATTTTATAAAATAAAATCTACAAAATACAGACCGGTACAGTGATCATAATACGCTCAGGGCAGTATTTCTCAGATCCTAACAGTACTTCAACGAAGTTTATTAATATATACTGTAGTAGATAATTCAGCAAGGAGATTATTTTTTTGTACATAAATTCCTTGAACTAAAAATGTGAATTATTTCTGTTAACGGTCACAGAGAAGGGTGGAATGTCGGGAAAAAGGGGAGAGAATATTTACTTTCTAACATAGCTTTCATTCTTTATGTGACCCTCTTTCTTTGGGATCAGCCCACCACTTTTTATATACTAAAGGGACCATCACCTAATTACATTCAGTGCAGAATAAGTAATTTTTCAAGTATTTTTGTCGGTACCCAACGTACGTATATACTTAATAAAAATATGATTTATTAATAATAATTATTTTGTACTCTTAGAGTTCGTACATTCTAGTCGGTGGGAGGAGGAAATAAATGAAAAAATGTGGGTATTAATGATAAAAACCAACGGATATTTCTATGATAAAGATTTCCGTTTCTGTTATAAAAAGCAATTTTTAGTCTAACTTCAACTGAAGGACTTTGAGCAACATAGTAATATGTCTTACTTTGCCTAAAGGTATATTTACACTAAAATGTTCCTTAGTACTATTACCAGATGGGTACTTTACATATTTTCCACTGGATAACAGCACAATACAGTGAAGTATCTCGTTGTTTAGAAATTTTCTTTTATGATTAAACATGCTATTAAAAAACGGTCTCCTCAACGAATTGAAAATATGACTTATTACACTGGAGGGGAGTAATCTACCTTAGGGCACTTTTTACATTTTAATCTTCAGTTCCGCCAATTATAGTCAGATTTATAATCTGAAGAAAATCTTTAAATGCACAAAGGCATAGTGCATATTTTTCCAACATAACGAATTTAAAAAAAAAAAAATCCACTTAAAGTAGAAATCGTTAACGAATTGTGGGGGAAAAAAATTCAGCCATTCAAAGTAAAAATTAAAAACAAATTTAGAAGAAAAAAACAGGTAATTAAAGTAGAAATTGAATTTTAAAAATAAAAATTCCTTTTTTCATGTACTTAACCTTTTAACGAAGAATTCTTTCTTTGCTAAACATATTTTTCATCCTTTTTTATTATTTTCTTATAATTTAGGTCGCAATAAATGAAAAAATATAATATTTAGCATTTTAATAATTTATGGTGATGAAATTTAGCATGCAACACCGGTGTCTTTTTCTGTGTTAAAGATAAATTCTTCCAAAAAAGGCTCACATCCAAATAATAACTTTTCATATTTGCTGTTATAGTTTAGATTTAAGTGAAGTTAAATTTTATTCATCCTTGAAATTTCATTGCTTTACAAAATCAATTTTTGATAAACTATGAACTACTTTTTCCAGATTTTATAATTGAGTACAAATATAATTTCGATGATCAAACAGATTTTTTTTAATAACCATTAGACAGTTTTTTATAGTTAAAAAATACTAAGATGGTATTTTGCTTGTAATAAGAGGGCCAGAAAAAAAGTATAAAATTGACACTAGTGTTCCATCTACGTCAAAGGGCAAAAGAAGAAATTGTGCACTGTCCCAAGTTTCAATAATAATGTTTGATCTACTCTTTGTTGCACCTTTGGAAAATTTCATTTTGATCAGTTTTATGACAATAAACAAACTTTTTTAACCAAAATTATTTAAGATTGTAAATCAAAAAAGTACATATTGCAAACGTTTTATAAAGAATAGAAGTTCTCAGTTAAAACTTAATGTATAAAAACAATCACTGGAGAATCGCAATGAACGGAGCATACGAGTAGAACACATAATTTACTATACCACGTGATGGAATATGAATGGTATATTCTTATTCTATTAAGCATGGTCTATTCTTATTTCATTAAGAAGGGTATATTCTTATTCCATTAAAAATGGTATATTCTCGGGCCATTAAAAAAGGTATATTCTCATTCTATTAAGAATAATATATTCTTATTCCAATAAGAATGGTATATTCTCATTCCTTTAAGAATGGTATATTCTCATTCCATTAAGAATGGTATATTCTCATTCCATTAAGAATGGTATATTCTCATTCTATTAAGAATAGTATATTCTTAATCCATTCAGAATATGGTATGTCCTTATTCTAATAAGAATGGTATATTCTTATTCCACAATGAGAATAATTGGAATAATAATGGTATTTATGGCAATGGTATATAATCGCAAGTTCTCCAGAGGTCATGTTCCCAATTTGATAATGCAGGTATTTGATTATGGACGAAGAAAAGATAAAGTTGAAACTTTCGACGGATGTTTTTATTAAAAATCATTTATACTAAAGAATTTTATTTGGAAGGAAAGAAAAAAGAAATTTAAGTTATATATGGAACCAAAAAATAACATCCATCTAAGTTATATGTCATAAAACAAGTTTTCTGCTTACATTTTTTGTTCACTTGCAATTATGCTCCACAATATTTTGCCAGCATGAGTTTAAATTTTGTGATATTTTATATGTTTCAGATTTCATTCCTCTGAGATTCACCACTCTGTCTACGTGAGATAGTGTCCAATATCCAATTTGTTACTGTGAGATTATGTTTTCCGATATTTTGCCCGCGTGAAATTATGCTCTACAAGATTTTGTCTGCATAAGATTGTGTCCCACAGTCTTTTTGATCAAACGTTTTCGATCATTCTTTTACTTTTGAACTTTTTACAAGCAACTCTAAGACATAGACAGAAAGAGCAAGCTGCAGCATCAAATGAATCACTGTTTTTTCATCTTTTTTTCCAGCTGATCGTCGAAAGTGTATTAGATTTTTTCTCCTCATCTCGGCCTAGCGCCGTTTTAAGTCACTTTAGGCTGTGGGTCAAAAGTTGGCTCACCCGTTTTATAATCCATCTGTGTATGTATGAAAAGGTTATAATAAGGAAAAAAAAAACCTATGCTGGTAATACATTTGTTGATTTAATGCCGATTCAGCAGTTAACCTTACTTTTATTACATTTCTAATACATTTTTAATCATCATTATTATAAATGAGTTTTTCTCTCTCTGTGTAAAAAAGAGTGTTTTATCAAAAACTATCTCAGGTCTAAAAAACAGCATTCCTATAGAGATTTGCCATTTAATTCAAACAGTAATTTTATGCTTATTTCTCTTCCGATCCAATTGTTAGAAAGAAAAGAAGAAAACTTGTACAATTCCAATGTAATGAATAAACTTTTACACGACCCGAACAACAACTTTCAACTTGAAAGATTTAACTTTTCTTTGTCTCTTCTAACGTCCAGTGGATTAGGAGAGCAAAGAGGGGGGATGGGTGGGAAGATCTGGATGATTAAAAAGGGAGAGTGAAGAAGAAGAAGAGCAGGAGGAAAAAAAAGAAAGAAAACTTGGCGTCAGCAATTAGGCGGTTTGGGAAAGATGGGAGATGTTTCGGACTATCGGAACTCGATCGATAGTATTGGCCTAAAGGCAATGGAGATATACAGACTTCGCTAGAAATACGCCACACCTTAAGGGATATTATTGGGGGAGGGGTACCAGCATGGAGGCATGCACGTGGTTTACTAGAGATTATGAAAAATGAAGTATTTATAATTGGTAAAAAGTTATTTTTAAAATTTTGCTGTTAGTAGTGTTTGGTAAATAGCGTAATAGCTAGAAAAATAGCGAGATTTTGAAGATTTGCTTATCTCTATTGATGCGATTGATATATCGTTTGATGCAGTGATAGTACTCTATGCATAAATACAAGGAGAACAAACAAAAGATCCAAGCAATACAGGAGACAACAAATAAGTAACAATTAAAGAAGAACTGCAATCAAAAGTTAAAACGTTAATGTATAATAATTTTTTTTTTTTTTTTTATGGCAGGAGAGCCTAATTAGCTGTTCTTTAGCCTGTCAGAATCATGCAAACAAGGAGAAGAAACAAGGAACACAAACGACACAGGAAGTTAAAAACGATTAAAGAAGAACAAAAACAATGAAAGTTTAAAGCGTTAATGTATAATAAAATAAATTTTTAAGTCTGATTAGCCTGTAGCTGTTCTTCAGCCTGGCAGTATCATACATTCTAGGACAAAAAATTAGGAACACATACCACTCAGAAAACAACAATAATAATTAACGAAGAACAACAACAATGAAAATTTAAAACGTTAATGTATAATAACATAAAATTTGTTTATGGCTGACTAGCCTATAGCTGTTCATTAGCCTGCCAGTATCTGTCAAAGATTTCCGCTGACCTCGAGGCATGCAGCAAGATGTTTAACGTCCATTATTAGATCCCTTTTGCATAGGAAAGCGATCACCATTTTATTGATCCTCAAAGACTACTAAACAGATAATGTTTGAGCTCGCGAACTATTCCCCTTTCCTTTTTTTTCTTTGGAAGAAAGGCAAAGTGTGCCCAACTGATTAGCAAGATGGTTTTTAAATGAAAGAGAAAAAAAAAAAAAAGAAAAAAAACTAGAAAAAAAAACAAACAATATTGATATTTTTTAGTAATTTTTAAAAAAATGTACAAATTAAAAAGTTATTGAAAGTTGGCAAGTTTTCAAATAATTACACCGTACTCTTGCAGTGAAATTTTTATTTAATGAAGCTACTAATGTTGGAAAAAAAAGTCAAATGATGTTAAATGGTTATTAAAATTTGCATCAGGATTTAATATCCTAAATAAGCACAAAACATACTTTATTTTCACCCAAAATTAACAATAACGATTTTATTATTTTTCATATATGCAAGCTTCGTAAACCAGAGAAGAAATCAGGACATTTTTATAAAAAAATAAAGATTTTTTTTTTTTTTGGAACAGTAGACATACAATACGCTACTGAAAACTAAAAATATGTGTAATTTTCTCTACGTAAGTAGAATAGAGGTAAGTTTTATTGCAGAAGAATAACAAAATATATGCTATTTTTAATTTCAGAATACTTTGTTTAGTAAATAAATGGTAGTTTTAACCATTTATTTAATTCACAATTTATTAATTGTTAAATTTATTGATTGTACTATTTTATTAATAGAGCACCGAACAAATCATAATAGTTTGGAATATAGAAAATTTTTATAGTACAGCTATATTAAAATAAATAAACAAATTACCGGTATTAACGGACTCGGTGGTAAAGGCACTGAACTGTCATTGTGAAGAACTGTGGTTCGATCCCCAGGGGCGGCTTGTAGCCGACCCAGCTTCAGATCCATAGGTACCAGCTTGTCTGGGAAGTAAAAGCGACCTGTGCGCAGTGCTGAGCACATAGCCACAATTATACTGTTGGTCACAAAATTGTGGAGCTTTAACCTCCATGATCCCTCTGACCCACAGCGGGCTGATGCGGGAATGCTTTACTTTAATTGGTTAATATTTTCTCATATCTAAATTCGTATTCGAGTTCAAGACTTTAATCAACAAATTTTAACGTAGGATTTAAATGATCTTGAAACGAAAATACAGTAAATGTGCCTCTTAACATTGTTACAAAGTAATTTAGTGGACGATCCCCCAGAACACTATTTTATTCTATCATATAATCACTTTATTATTGATTGGAATCAATAATCGATCGTTTTTTCAGATCAGACAAAAGAGATGAATCAATAATTATGAAACTGCCCTCCTGAATTCGTCACAATGAAAATTCGGTTACTTAAAATACCTATTTAAGTTTTATTTTCATAAAAGTTTTAAACAAAGAATTTCTCTATTTACCTGAACCATGCATATAATTAGAAGATGATTCTGTTTAAATTTAAACTATCGAAATTTGCGATTTTTTTTTAAGCGTTACTGCATGTTCTGGAGCTTTTTTTTTAGCATTCTTTCTAAACAGAATTTTTTTTTTTTAACTAATCTAATAATAAAAAAAATACATTATTAACTAATCCCAGGAATAGAAATAATAATTTACGAACTGCTATGCTCAGTCAAAAAAGATAATTAGAATAACTAGCATGATTTTCACGTTTTCTCCGAATTTGCAAGTTTCTAAATCAAATGACATTTGAATATGAATGACAAATTATTTTAGAAAACAAAGAGATTAGACTCATTTAAATAATAGAACTAGTTATGTGTTTAGTGGAACTTAACTAAAGGGCGTATTTTTGCTCTATGGATTACTAGGCATGACAAATTAATTCATAGTACGCGACTGCTAATAGAATTTCAAACCATTTCAAGCAAATAATTGTAATACTTATGACTGCATCAAGCATTCAAAATGAGTGGTAACTTTTAAACAAGGTTATAAGGAAAAATATTTATGTGTTTACTGAAGAATAGATTGTTCAATTTTAAATGGCATTCTCAAGATTGGGTGTCTTGGAATAATCAATGATTTTTCTCAATGGGACAAATATTTATTATCTTTTAAATGAGGATTAAGTGTCATCTAATTTAAAAGACATTCACTGCCATTTAATTTATGAAAAATTCGTTGTCATTTAATGCATAAAAATCAGTGTCATTTATTTCAGAATAATCCCTTGTCATTCAATTTAAGAAAAAATTGTTGTCATTTAATGCGCGAAATATTCATTGTCATTTAATATCAACGTAATCCCTTGTCATTTAATTTAAGAAAAATTCGTTGTCATTTAATGCTTAAAAAAATTACTGTTATTTAATTTTGGAATAATCGTTTGTCATTTAATTTTAGAAAAAATTCATTGTTCTATAAATTAAGAAACATTTATAGGTATTTAATTTAAACCCATTGTCTAGTTTGTAGGATAGACTTAATGTTAATTAGTTACTGCTATGAATTACATTTCGAAGTTACATGCAAAATCTACCCTTCGATAAATAAATTTTCTGTTTCGCAGATTTTTATTCTAAAACTATAGATATTTTCGCAATTTGAAAAATATTGTTAGGAGTGTGATTACAAGTGTGGACATAATGTTTATTTCATTTTTGCGTATTTCACTATGTCTCTGAAACTATTTATGTGAATCAAAAAATAATTTACATACAATAATGAAACTCTTTTATCCATACATAATTTCTATGGAAAAAATGTTTTCTAAAAAGTATTTTTTATAATTATTAAATGTTATTTAATTTTGCTATATATGTTTAAAAAACTTGATAATCTATGGTTTAACATTTTTAACAGGCTCCGTCACCCCCACGCTACGATTACCAATACTCGAGATCGCTTCTCAATCATCATTGTTTTTCCCTCAAAAAAAAATTCTTTTTTATTTCGGTTTTTAAAATATTATGATTATTGAAATTTTACGTTAGAACTATTTAATATGTTAATCGTAACAAAATGAACGATTACCTACTTAGATTTGAAAAACTCAACTGTACAAGATATTTAAACTTTATAATACAGAATATGCAATGAAATAAGAAACAGAAAATGGAATGAAGTTTTACTTGCAAACAATATTAAAAAAAAAAACAACCTTATATCGTATAACTCAAATTGGAAAAGGCTTTTAACTATCTTGAGTACATCATATTTTTTAAAAAATTTCGATATAAGCGTTATGATTTATATCTGGCAACACAAAATCTCCCACTCTCTTATTTCTTTAGTTTTTCATTTTTTGTTGTTGTTGCTTTTGACATGAAGTCAAGTGTAAGCTTATGAAATGAAAATCCTGAAAGTATCTTTTATTTTTGCAACAATGTATAAGTAATCCGCAATTAAAGCAACAAAAAACAAATTGGCAACAAATTGGAACTTAAAAAATAATAATAAAAACTCGCGATAAGATAAAACAAAAATGGTCTTTCAGTACATCAAATTTCAACTCTGTTGTTGCAATTCCGAAGGCTGCAAATAGTCTTGAAGTTTTTTTTTAATTACAAGTTTAACAGTGATAATTCTCGAACTAATAATCGAATCTTAAAATTGCACTAACTTTCGAACAAAATAGAATTTGGAAAAAAAAAAAAAAACTCATGTTCAGTTCAACAAACAAACTTGGCCTTTTCAGCACGTCAAAGTGTCTTAAGAGTAGCCCGCATGATATTTTTTACAGCATTCACATCTAATAGTTCTCGAACAAATCGTCGAACTTTTTTTATCACATGTCTTTTATTAAATAATTAAGTTCTTATTACACCATACTTTTTGTTCATTTTTCTACAAACGTTCGTAATTTCAAGTTTCTAAGTTTTATAGATTTTGCGCAGCAGTACAAAATATAACAAAATTGAACGCTCGTAACAACGGCGGCGCTTAAGATATTTTTTAAACATAGTGAGAATTTTAATTGCGTAATTTTAAATAGAAAAACGAAATTTTTATTTAATTACCATAAATAAACAAATAATCCATATTTATCCTTCGTAACAGTATTTGTAAAATACAAGTTCATCGCTCAATAAGTATGAGGAAGATAAGGTGATTTCTATTCTAGAATTTCTAGTAATTCCTCCTGACAAAATAGCTCTACAATTAGCAGTTTCCAGCATATAATTTTTGACACTACAGATTTGCTTGCATATAAATTAAAAAAAAAAAATTATTTCATTGTGCAATTTATGCTAAAAAGATTTTCCATCAATTTAACTAATGAATAAATTTCAAACAAATCAGTGAAAAAATAAAAAGCAAACAAATGCATGCTTTAAATTACCTATCCAAACTTAACATTTAATTTCATTTTGCTAAAAGTTCAACGAGTATGATATATTTTACTAGATTTAATAAAACTTACGCAGAACAATAATAAAATTCATTTGACATTTTTTTTTTTAAGGAATTGTGTTGTCAAACAATTCAATCAAATATTAAGCACAAAATAATATCAAGAAAAAGTAAATCAAACAATTAATTTAAAATCCAAAATGGCGACAAAAAAGGGCTCTTAAGCCTACGAGTTGAATATTCCTGAAGTATAATTAATAAATTTATAAATGCGAATCATTGGCATTTAAATATAAAGAAAGGTTATTATAATGGTTTATTTGAATTACCCAATCTGCTTATATTTAGAGGCAGAGAATAACTGTTTCCTGCAATTAATACAATTGGCACGGCCTTTCGACAAAGCAGGATATTCAATAATATGACCTTTACTGAATTTGTTTAGTCTCAGCTAGATAACATTATTTTGAATCGGAAATCGCTTTCTTCCTGTGTGATTCGAAAAGTAAATAAGTATTTATAGTTCGTGAGACTGGCAATGCTTTTGGAGAATAATCCTTGACCACAAAATCGTATATATTCCAGATGGGAAGAATTATTTCTCTCGCCCTACTATCGTACATTTTTTTTTATAAAGTATTAATTATGCACAATTCAAAGGTTTAATTAGGGAAAGACGTGCGCACCTGTTGCTAAGTTTTTGGGGCGCCTTTTAATACACTCACTCATATAATTTAATCGGGATATGTCAATGATATTAAAATCATAATTGCTTTATTTTCGTCTTCAGATGACTTGTCAACACTGCTTTTCTCTTAACTACATTTTTCGTTGAATTTTTCGAGCTCATTCAATAATTAACTCCTTATTTTACATTTTATGAGAGATATAAAAAATACAAACTGCCGCTTAGAGGTTAATCATGTAAATAATTAGCAGAAGGTAAGTCTGTTACTTATTAATAATTTTTCGACCTTATTTTTTATACGAAAAGTAGTTTCAAAACAAAAAAAATAATACTTTTGAACAAATTTGATTTGAACATAGCAGACAAATGATTTTAATAATTTCTATAGTTTGTTCTATGGACAAATAATTTCTATAATGTCCCATTGTTGGTAACATAATACTATTTTTTCCTAATTTGACGTTTTGACCTTATTTCCGCAAGAAATTAAAACGAAAACCTAATACAATGTTAAAAAAAATTTTTTTGTCTGTAAATTAACATTTTTTAAAAAAGTAATTATTTTAATAGATACTCATAACTTTTTAGACTTTATTTTAAAGTTTATACAAGAATTTTAGTAATAACAATATTATATATATTTTTTCTAATCTAAAAACTCAGTCGAATGCTTCTTAAAAATAGCAATTTAAAATATTGTGATTTTAAATATTCATCATCTTATTTTCTTTATCATCATTCGCTGTAGAAATAAATATAGATAGCTGATATTTATTTAAAAATAAAGTTTCTTTGTTGCAGTAAAAAAAAAAAAAAGTCTTTTTTTTTTAACTTATGAAAAAAAAATTATAAAAATGTAGTTTCGATAATAGAGAAAAACGCTTGGCGGCAAGCTATTGTTCTGTTCTACATTAATCATCCACCGCTGACTCTACATTATTTTTGTCTTGGCATACTGAAAATTAACGCCAAATATTCGACTGAATCAACATCATTATTGTGATTACTGTGTTCCCCCTGGCAATTTACACTTTCATCTCGGAGTTTTTTCAGTTTTAGTTCTTTTGATGTTGTCAGAGTACCTGGGAGCATAATGGAAATTAAAATGCTTTTGTTATTCCAGTTTTGTGTACATTACGGTGTTTCGAGCAAGGTGAATAGAGTACAGAACAAATTAAATAATATAAGGAGTTCCTTTATTTGTAAAGAGGAGGATTATTTTTAGCATTGTGGAGTTAGTAATTTGAGGGCAAAAGGATTGAAAATGTTGTTCAGTGTCATGTTATTTAATGTCTTTGTGAGAACTATTTCTGTAAAAATAAACGTAAATTGTTTTTTTTAAATAGCTTTCGTTAAAGAGAAATTAAAAATGCAATATTTGCTTTGAGTAAAATTCTTAATTAAAAACTAAATTTTACTAGCAATTATGCTATATCTTAAGTAACCTAAGCAATATAAAAAGAAGAAAAAAAAACTAAAATGATTTCTTACAAATAAAAAAAAAAAAATTATGAAATGAAGAAATGTAATCTTAAATCTGTCGCAATATTTGGATTTTTTTAAAATAAAGTTTTAATCGATAATTCCGACTAACTAAGAAAAATACAATTTCCCCCAAAATCCAAGAGATGGAATTAATAAATAAAGAACAATAAATAGCCTGTTGACTTAAATGAATAATTATAATAAAAGTAGTACATACAATACAGTAAGCTTACGTATATTATTGATAAAATAATTATTATATGTATATTATTGATATAATAGTTATTATATGTATATTATTGATATAATTATAATTATTATAAGTTCCTGTATTGCAAGTCCCATGAAATTACTTAAGTTTTATAGATTGTAGAAACAGAACAAATTTTGACTCATACATATTAACGTGCCTGACATTGCTATCCAGACATGTGAGATATTAATCTAGCAATCGATTGTAACACTTCAGTTCAATAACTGTGAAAACGTTATAAACGTTTTAAATGGAAAAGTGCAAAAAATTGTATTTTTTTTAACACACGAATATTTTATAACTTAATAATATAGCTATATGATAATATTGTATAACTTAATATCTCAAAACGCGGGAAAATGTAATGCAATGCTTCCTGACATTGACGTAGCGTCGGGGTGAGGGTAAGGCAGGCACGTACCCTACTCCATTAATTTCCCTAAACTTCAGAATTTTTTTTTAAAGTTACTACTTTTTAAATTCCAAAACCCCCAATAGCTATTTTTTAATTTAAAAAACTTTAAAAAAAATCACAAATTTTCGATAGTTTATAGATAATTTAGCAAAATAATTTTATGATCATCACTTTCAAGCAGAGGCTGTCTTAAAAACGAGTTAAAGATTTTTTTTGAAAGTTGTTACAATTCAAACTCAATTTCACGAAATTCAAGAACAATGAAACAATTTTAAAATGAAATATCATTTTAGTAGTTTTTTTTTTATTTTTTATAGATTATAATGGTAGTTAGTGGCATTTTTAGTTTAGATTATGCACAACATAATATTTTTAATTGTAATGATTATTTATCAACACTTTGCATCACTGTCAAATGCTTTATAGTATCATTTAAATTTATTAGGAGGCTCCGAACTTGAGTCTCCTCAGTGGAAGGCGAGAGTTCTATCTCCGTAGCCATTACACCAAAATTTTAATTTTATAACCATCGTTGTACAGCCGATCCAATTTTGGGCTAATACTACCAATACTCAACTCGTAAGCCTTGTAATTTTTAACTCAATCCAGAAGAGAAGGGAACTCCTGGATAAAGTATTGGAGAAATTTTGCTTTCGTGGAGGACTTTTTAATGGAACTAACTCGTATTTGCGTTACATGGAAAAGTAAACCCCGAAGTCTTCCACAGTTGACCTGACTGCAAGGGGACTCTATCCCATGATATGATCTCTCTACCTCTGAGGATATTTTACTTCAGCATTGCGGTCAGTGCCGGCCGGGTCCGATTAAAATTATCAAAATCAATGCCTTATTGTTGTTATTGTCGTAGGCCATAAAGGCAAGGAATGCGATTAATCTTGTTTTTCAGTGGTGCCATCTATGGCCAACAATTCGACTTCTGCCACACCCATACTTCACACTCGTTAATTGGGCGGACCCATTCATACATCCATTCATTCATCCACAGATCGTAATTCTGACCAGAACTAGAAAACGATCAATCTCCAATTCAGTACCCTCACAGGTATAATTTGTTATGGTTCATGGGGGACCTTGCAACCCATCAAATTTAGCGTGCACCAGTTACTATTTACTATACAGATAGTTTTTTGCCGGCTAGATTTGAACTCCCGTTCTCACGAACGTGACACCAGCGCCCTGCCAACAAGACTATCCCGACGCCATTAATGCCTTATTCTCATTTTTTTTGCGAATATTTAGAAGCTATTTTTAAATATTGAAAAATTAGATCGTAAACCTTTCCGTTTTCTCAGAACTCTGATTTTTCTCCATATTGACGTTTTGCACCATTTTGAGAGTAAACATAGAGATAGCCGGTTAAACATGGAATAAATGTGACCCAACAGTCATGAATAACCGTTGTGAACTCAAATCACTTATAAGACCAACATATTATTCGCAAAAAAGAATCATTTCATGCGACCACAGGGCCTTTGAAAAACAGTCATATATATATATATATATATATATATATATATATATATATATATATATATATATATATATATATATATATATATATATATATATATATATATATATATATATATATATATATATATATATATATATATATATATATATATATATATATATATATATATATAACTAAAACATGCCATGGTTGAAAAAAAATTTAAACACTTGTATATTAACTCTATTCAAACAATTATTACTACAACAGCAAATGTTTTAGAATGTTTTTCATAGCAAAAGTGTTGGCACAATTAGAAAGATCATGCTTATTACTTTAGAAATTGTTTTTAATACCGCAATAATTGTAAATGCATCCTTTTATAAATATCGCAATTCTATAGAATGTATTCTGATTCAAAATTACTGGTATTAAAACTAGAAAGAAGTCATTAACTTCCTCTCCTTAATTTAGTTAACCGGAAATTTGCATGGTTAAAAAGGACAACAGTCTTGCCTTGTAAAATCAGCGGAAACATTTGCTACTAAAAGAAAGATTATTTAAATAATAGAGTTTTCCATATTTTTGTCCAGACCCTGTGCATTATAAAAAAGTGCAGATTGGAAACTGTTCTTATCTCTTGAGTTTTTCTTCTTTTTAAAAATTCCAATACAAATGTTAGGATTTATATCCGACAACATCTAATGTCTTTCTCGCTCATTAATTTTTTTATTTTATGCATGATCTTTTTTGTTGCTTTCGAAATCAAGCCAAGTGTGAGCTAATAAAATAAAGATCTCAAGAGGGATAAGTTTCTCTTCAATAATTGGTAAACAGTCAGTGCTTAAAACAATAAAAAAAGATTTAAAAAAATCGTGAAAAAGCTCTTAAAATTGCAATAACATTTCAATTAATCGGAAATTCAAAAGAAAAAAAAATTACGTTAAATTAAAAAATGAAAGTAAAACTTCATGCACGTCAAATTTCAACATTGCACTTGTGTCCGATTCTACAAATTCAAATTTAACAACTGATAACTCTTGAACTAACAACTGGATTGGTTTTATATTACGTACTCCTTGAACATTTTTTACACACCTTCGTAACATCAATTTTCTAAATCTTACTGTTTTTGTGCTTCAAAACTAAATGTAACATAAAGAAAAAAAAATCACAATAAAATCACTTGAAATAAATTGAAATTTAAAAAAAAGAAGCTTGTGTTAAGTTTAGAACCAAAATAATTTTTTACAACATCAAAATTCAACTCTGTAGCTCTGCAGTTACATTCCCACGACCATGTTTTAAGCTCTAAGTTTAAATTCTTATGCGTTTCAAGCATAAATATTTGCGAAAATTTGGAGAGATATTTTGTTAATTTTCCTATAATTATTTCCGTTTTTTTTTTAATATTCTTATAATTATAACCGTTATAATTATTACCAATTATTAATTATTTTATTTTCTTATCAAACAACTGTTGAAAACGTCGAAGACCAGATGGCAAAAAATGCATTACATTGCAATATTAAAAAGTGACAGATTATCACAAGAAAAATTTTCTATTATATATATACAATAAATTTTTTTCTTTTGTGCTACGATTATGCTTCCTGACCAAAAAGTAAACAGGATTCCTGGTTGGACTATAACATACTATTTTCTTCTTATTATTTTCAGTTCAATTGTCAAATTCTCCCTAGCAGTTTAGTTATTTGTTTAATGTTATAAAAGGCTGGAATTTGTTTTTTTAAAGATATCTAGTGCTGTAGACGATAAAAATACATTCTTAATTAGTATCTGGAGTAAATTATAACATAATTGAAATATTTTAATTTTTATTAATCATAATAAATTAATGCTATTAAACTTATTATGATGAATATAATGCATATTTATGTGCGTGGCCATCATATATTATCAATATAGATTTTCTCTGGCTGTTCATATAACAGAATTAAATGAAAACGAAAAACAGGAAGAATTAGAAATTTCACAGTGGCACGAAAATGTATAAAGTTCGCTCTTTGAAATCATATTATCAATTAAATGTTGACTTTTAGAGTTGCTAGAGGGCTTACTGCATGCGAGACAAGAAAAAGCTTTAGAATATGCCCTTCTGTGACATCACACTGGAATGCCTTTCATTATTAGTTATCTATGGTGATATTAATTGGGAAAAAAAAGAAGAAAAAAACAATTTTATACCTGCAAGCGACTTCAATCGTGCGTAAATCGAGCCATTTAAGTCACGATTCAACAGCCAATCAGGTTCGACACACACGCGTGAAATCATCTGCAAGCATCCAATTAAAACTAATCCGAGAATTGATTCAGCGTGATAATAAACCAAATCTAATAGTTGTAAAATTGACAAGTCAAGCAAAACTCTGATTTCAGCGGTATTCTTCTTCTCGAGTTCCAAGTATCCAATTGGTATTCTGATGTACATTTGGATACTGGAAATAGCTATACAATTATTTTATAAGCATCACTAGCAATATTGATTATTAATCTAAACATGCAGTTATATTTAGTTTTTTTTTTTTTTTTTTTTTTTTTTTAAACACTATACTAATATAATCGTAATTTTTATCGTAGTATAAATAACTATTTTGCATCACTTTTTTTTAAAAACTTTACTGTTTTATGTTCTTAACATTTCCTCGTTTTTCAACCTTATAATTTTTGAAATTTTTATAATAAGTAAACAATAATATTTTAAGCTACGTGTTGCTTTTCGATAATAGTTTTTTCTGCCTTTTTATGTTTTTATGAGGTTTTTTGTAGTTTAGAAATAAAAGAATAAAAAATTAACAATAGAAAAAAAATCTTTAAGTTTCCTACAGATTTTTTTTAATGAAAAATGGTCAACATGAGAGAGTATAAAGATTGTAATAAGTCATTCGCCAAACCATGCGGAAACTTAGCAGAACGAAAGTTCGCAGATGAAATATGTTTCGTAATTTAGAGGGCTTTTTTTTCAGTGACCCTAATTATTCCCCAAACTCTAATTCTAAACACGCTACATTTATTTTGTGATAAGGCATCGCCTATAAATAAGAGCAAGGTATTCAATTATATTTTTTTTATAATCTAACTCATGAGTTTAATTTATAGAAAGCATAAAAAAAGGAAAGTTTTTCTCGCACTAAATACAGTAAATTTAAGACCATTGCTACAATAGTTGAATTTAAAAACATGCAGTATTAATTACTGTTGAACTGCTGACTACCATATGCACATATTAAATATAGAAAAAAAAGGAGAGAATTTTATGGCAAAAATATGTTTAATTAGATGTCCCTTCAGTACCATGTTTACATGTACGTGATTTTGCAATTCCTACGCCTCCTATAACTGAAAGCCTCCACACGGTTTTTTTTATAGGTAATCCGATCAGACCACTATGAAGACAAATCAGTGAATGAAAGAGTTATTTCATAGAAAATCTAATAAAAATAAGAAAGTGGTAGCAAATATATGTCAAACAATTTGTTTAATTTATGAATATGATTGGTTTGCTTTATTCACTTGTCAACCACTACAGATTCAATTCTCAAATATATATGATAAATTTCTCTCGATTACTTTTTAAAATAGATTTTGGGTTCATGCGCAGAACTGGCTCACTTTTAAAAAGTCTGCGCAAACTACTTATAAAAAACCGTGCAGAGGACGTGATGTAGGACGTGATGGCAATTCTCGCTTCACGGCTTACGGTACAATATATAAAATGAGCCTTTCTCACTCACACGGACGTGACCTCAATACGGTACTAGTACCTGTACCTTTGGAATAAGTACTCTCGTGCGTGTATATGTACGTGTACTCCTGGAATACGCACTTTTGTGCGTGTATAATATGTACATGTACTCTGGGATTTAGCTCAGGCTCGTAGTAATCCAATGTATCTCACCCGAACTCAACATTATCACGTGCCCATTTATAAAATTCTCTTTCAAAATGCTGTTTAATTATGATGTTCTAAACGTCTACAACAATTCTTAAATATTGTTCTTTTAGCTAATTTTTCAGTTTTAGAAAAAAAAATTCTCAAGAGATTTGGCTGAAGAGTATGATGATTAATTTATATAAAAAAAAAAATTCTGAAGGTACAATATTTAAAAATGTTGAAATCATTAAGATAACCATTAAAAATTTCAGGTGGACTTTAAAAATTGTATCTAAAATTTTTACATCCAAGTACAAAAGTACGAAATATGTTGGGGTAATTTCGTGAAACATAAAATGGATACGTGATTCAAATAATATTTTCAGGAAATATTAGAGCAGTTCCGGAAATTGAATGCATTTAAATGAAACGGAATCAAGCATTTTAAATTTCTCCGAAATCATCCAAAAAAGCAGGAATAATTTTCCAAAAAAAAAAAAAAAAAAAAAAAATGCGATTGGAGTATCGAAAAATGAAGATTCTTTCATTCGATTAGATAGTTGAATTATTTCAATTTATAAAAAAATGTTTCTTTTTAAAAAAAACTACATTTTGGACATGTTGAAGAACGAAACACAAAAAAAGTATTTGAATTAATTATAAAAATAATAAACCTTGCAATGAATTTAACACATTGTTATATAAAATAATCCTAAAAATTTCTCCAGTTCGACATGAATAGGAGAAATCGTTACAAATAGTTCATCAAAAATATATATTGGGGTTTTCTTAGTGTTATAAACATAAAACAGTAACCAACTAATCTATTATAAAAAATATACATTATCCAAAACTTATATGTTTATGCATGTAAAATGTAGGATATGTATAAAAAAATTTTTTTAATTAGTTTTATACAGGGGTTATGATACTTTTTTTTAATAGTAAAATGTTTAACGAAAATTTAAAATTCAAAAATTGGTAAATATATTGGCTTATCAATAAGTAAATACTTCTTCAAAAGAAAAGTTATTTACTAATAAAGTGATTGATAATTCAACCAAAGAAAAAAAAAAAAGTATTGCGTCGATGAATCGAAAATAAAGCAAAAAACAAAGTATAGAAAGAATTTAATTCCAAACATTCTACAGTAACGATGCGATTTAGTTGTTAAATACTTAAGGATTCATTAAAAATTTATGATAGAGAAAGATTTATTTAAGTATTCCTTAATCCACAAATACTTATTAAAAAGGCAAATTATGCAGTTCTAAATATCCAATTTTATGATTTGATAATAAAAGAATTCAGTCGATTTTTAAATCCAAACAATCAATAGTATTCAGGAAATATAAACCAGTACTTAGGAAATATTTTCAACCATTATTAAGAGAAGAATTACTTTTCCACTTCCTTTTATCATTTATATATTTAAAAAAAAAATCTAACCTTCACGTTAAAGTTAGAAAAAAAAAAAAGTCAAGCTGGGGGCTTTTTTTCTAAGCTTTGCTGAAGAATTGCAAAAAAATAGAGATTTCTTCTAATAAAGTAGTTTCTTTATCAATCAGTTTCAATTAAAAGCAGAAATAAAATTCCGAAATAAAAACAACAATTCTACCTTTTTTCATAAATTCGTAGTTCAAGTTAATAAGGGGCTTAGAGGGTTTCGATTTAATCAAGAAAGTGTGAACGTACAGTTTGCAAAAAAATAAAAAGATATAAATAAATACAAAATAAATAATAAACGTCCCACCCCGAATAACTTTTGTTCTCATAATCGATTTTACAGGATCTAGGACATAATCTTAATGGTTCGAGGGGGTGACCTTAAATCTGCTAATTAATTGGGATTTTACGTTACAAATTCAGACACACAAACGTAATTTCTCCGAATAAACATACCTTATTTTCAACGAATTCGAATTTCTGATCCCCAAAATATAGAAGATAACCACAATCTGGGAAATAGCGTCCCAATAATTTCGTCAGAGCGGTCTAGAGTTTGGCTCCCTTAACGTTAATTTAATACTTGGCCATGTCTCGAGAACATTTGAACAAATTGAAAAATTTTTGCTCAGAATTATAAAATTATCTAAAGACTCGTTCATCTAAAGATAATTTTCTCTTCTACTAAAAAAAACAACTTTCAGTAAATGTTTATTATTTTTTATTATTTTATTTAATAGTCTAAAAAATTGTGCAATATTAGGTATAAAATTTTTTACATCAATTTAAAGAATGTAATTTTATTTAGCTAAATACAAAATTTAAGCAAAAACGGTTGAATCGTACATGAGAAATTTAATTTTAAAAGGATTTACATTTAAAACTAAATTCTATGAAATTAATTAAAATTAAATTCTTTTAACTATTCAACCGATTGCGCAAATAGTAAAATATAAATTATTCCAAACTTTGAATTGCTCTCCTGATCAAACTATTGGAATCCTGCTTTCAAGATGGCAGCTACCCCCTATATTTTGGGGGTCAGAAATCTGAATCCGCCGAAAAAAAGGTTATTCTATTACCTATTCAGAGAAAGTAGTTTTTGTGCCTGATTTCCAAGCTTAAAACATTGCCTGCACTACCTAATTATCATATTAGCCTGTCAAACCTTTAAAACTGAGTCCTAGAACGTGAAAATCTAATCATCAAACAAAAAGTTATTCAAAATAGTATGTTTTTTTTAAAATTTATTTTTATTATTATTATTAACATTTTGTGACTTTCTATAAATTATGTAAAAATTTTCTCAAGATTCTGAATTTTTTACTGGATATTAATATAAGTACAGACATTATTAAAATGCGAATACTTTGTGGAACAATGCAGAGAACTTTTACAATTTAAATGATATTTTGCTGCACGCAAGAGTCAAGTAAAAAAAAATCACGTAATGACTTGAAGCAACTTTTAATAAACAATCAGCTATATTCTTTTTAAAACCATTCTAACTTGCAGAAATTTAAAATATTCTTAATTTAAAAAAAAAATGTATGAAAAAAATTTGGCGAAAAGAATGTATAAAATATTTACCAATATTAATCACTTGAATACAGTATAAATAAAGAAAGAATTTAAGCAACATGATGCTACACTTAAACCAATTACCAAGTTTCAACTTAATAGGTTTATTAAAATTCATGTAATCTTGTGCAAGATGAGGAAAAAAAAAGAAAAAAAACAGATTTGGAGACAAAACTTTGAATTACTTTCAGCAAATTACTGGAGTTAGAAAAAGATTCCAATTTCGAAAATGGGCATGTTATTTTCTGTTTTCAGTGACCGGATTGCAGTATTTTTATTGTAAATTTGGAAGTTTTTTGAGTATTGTTGTATACTTGGTGTTAAATTGCTCATAATAAAACTGGTCATATCATGTCTTTTTATATTCAAATAATCAATTTTTTTTCTTTTAAGAAAAATTCCTTAGCCCCCCCTTAAAACTGTCTAGTACTGAATAAAGTACAGATTAATGAAAGAAGAAGAAAGTTATTAAAATAGTTTTAAAAAATATTAAAGATATATATATTAAAATATATGTATATGCTAAAAATACAAAAAAATGAAAAGATGTAATCTCTTCATCAGCTCACACGATTATATCTGCAAAAAGGAGTGCTTTCTAGTATTGTATCAATATAGCCAAATATATATGAATACAATAATGTGAGGAGCACTCAAAGAAATTGAAAGAAAATGAAACTCATTAAGTAAAAAATATATCACGCAAAAGGCAGGAAATAAAATTTAAAGAAAATACAGAACAAAACACAAAAGAAACAAAACAATAAAGCATGTGAGCTGATAAAGAGATATATTTTAATTTTTTTTGTATGTAGGTTTAACGGAAATATGTGTAGGATAAAAAATATGTAGGTTTAACGGAATGTACCCAAGGTTTCACTTATATAGCCAAACTTTAATTTTTAAAGCATAAATTTAAAACAAATTTTAGTTTCCAAAAAAAAATTTTAAAAAATGCGTGAAACATAGAATATGTGACGACAGTAAATAAATACTCATTAAATATAACATAACTAGAATTTATATGAAAACCTTAAATTTAATTTACAATAAGATGTTTTAAATTATAGTCTTAAATTTAAGTTAGCTTACTGGGTAAAATTAAAGTTTCTAAAATGTTGCATTGAATATTTTTTTTGTTTAAACTTTAAATTAAAAACAATTTTAGATTTATTCTTTAAAAAAATTGAAATTTACTTTTGGGGCCCTAAAAAAATTTAAATATTACGCTGATTCTGGAAGACCTGAATTTTTTCAACTTAACTATTTATTAAGTATGTGACCACAGGGCCATTTTTTATAAAAATAAAATTTGAAACTTTGAGTTTCTCGAAAAATAGGATTTAGAAATAAGGTTTTTGAAAAATAGGATATTTTAGATAAGATAAAATAAGAGTTACTTTTAGGAATAGGTACACTCTAATGTACAATACAATAAGAAATAAAAATTTTTGTAGAAAGAAACATTCAAAGTAAAGTTATATTTGTTAATATCACAATCGTAAAACGCCAATATCGATACCAAACCATTCCATGAAGTAGAGTTTCACAAATTCACTAAAATGTTATTCAAAAGTTATTCTTTAAGCTCTTTAATTACTTATTTGACTAATTCAGAAGACAAAATCGACAATACCTCAGTTGCTAGTCTAGGATGATGTTCTAAAACGTTAATCCAATCTGCCGATTTAAATATTCTTTGAACATGAGCTTCGATACGCCGAATAGCGGATGCTTTCAGTAGATTCATCGCCACCATATCGGCAACAACGAGTATTTGGCACGCGTTTTTCTCGCACAAATCGGAAATCAAGAAAGAAGAGCAATACTCTTTTAACGAAAGAACTTGGTACCTATCAGCACACAACAATAACTGCAAGGCGTCCTCATAACTGTTGAAGTCTGTTTCTCCCATGTATAAGAATTTAAGGAACAGCCCGAATATTTTAGGATCCATATCTGATATGTTAACAAAACTGGTTTCCTTTTCAGTCATGTTTTGATTAAACATAGCTAAGAAAACGGGGGAGCGAGCGCACAGAACACATTTATGTGCCAAGAATGTTTCATCAAGAACACTCAATTTAACATCACTCAGAATTTTTTCCAAATACATACGCTGAAAATCACCTTGCAAAGTGTGGACGGATGATTCTGCAATTATATCGCTCTGGATGTATTTTAGTTCTGTGGGCAAAGTTCCGTTTGCGATATGGCATTCACATAGCAAAGTAACAAAGCTGTTGTTTTCATATTGTTCCTTTAAGAAATTCTTCGTAATGGTTGAAACAAATTTCCATTCATTTCCTTTTGAAGGAAACCATCCGGCAGACCTTCTAGAGCCTATTTTAGTACCATCCACATCTATGAAAGAGATTTTACATTGCAAAAATTGAGAATCAGAATTTTGTTTTGTTCTCTTAATCAAAACACTGACAGAATCATTTGATACAGAATTAACCTCTAAAGCAACTTGCATCCCCAGAAAGCATGGGAATGACTTGCATTGAGGGAAGCTCTCCTCAACAAATTTCCACTCAAAAGAATGCTGATCGCCACCAACTTTTGTTCGAGCAATGCATTCAATATCTTGGGTACCAATGAACTCCTTGCTTAGCATTACCAAGCGAATTGTCATAATATCACCAGAAGACTTTTCGTCATTCACAATTTGCCAATTGATGCATGTATCAGGAATTAAAGTAGCTAGATCTCCTTTTGCAAATTTGTAAATCTTAGGTACGTTGCACGAATAAAGTTTCCGGGATGAGCCAATTAGCTTAACAGTGGTACCCATTTCCAGTTTCTCTCGTCTCTCACAAGATTCGCTTCTTTGTAAAACACAGGAGATGTATCTATTATACGCAATTCTAGATTTAGAAAATAATACAATCCACTTCGTGCCCTTAAATGGTTCGATCTGGAATTCAGGACTTATTAGCTGCTCTTCGCTTTCGAAAAAGTAGGAAAAAAAGTTTTCAATGCTCCAGGAAAAAATATATTTTCCCGTATAGACACTCATGTCTGCGAACTTTCAACACGAACAGTTCCTAAAAAAGTACCTTTCACTCTCGATATCAGCAGCTGAATATACTTAACTTTCACAAAGAGTAGATAAAATTCCGGCGCCAGATTACCGGTCATTGAGGAAGTATTATCTCTACTATAGAAATCAGAAACTCAGCTTTAATCGACTGATTCAATAGATAATGACGTCAACTAACAAGCGAAACACGAAAGCAACATTTTTACAGCTTTGAGTTTAGTTTTCTGGTCTGAAATATTTGTAATATTTAGACTGGCGAGACTCATTTAAATCATTTCTGTTTTTATATTTCTATAATATAAATTTTTTTTTTAATCAAATATCTTTAAACTATAATGATATGGACTTATAAAACCTGGAATTCTGTTGAATGCACGAATGTGTAGAAAATATAAAGCAGTTAAAAAAATTTTATAAACAATATCACACACTTTTCTAAATAACAGCATACCTGAATATCTTTTTATCTAATGATAGGATTCCTTCGTACTAGCTTGTAATATTATATTATTTCGAGGAATGGACATGAAAAAATTTTATAAACAATATCACACACTTTTCTAAATAACAGCATACCTGAATATCTTTTTATCTAATGATAGGATTCCTTCGTACTAGCTTGTAATATTATATTATTTCGAGGAATGGACATGAAATAGTCTAAATAATTGTTGCAAATGAAATTTTAAATTACGAAAGCAGGCGTGAAAACGTATCGTCTCTGAATAAACAGACGTCCTGCAGTGGACTGATCTTTAAGACACGGTTCCCAGCAGATCACCGAAGTCAAGCATCACTGGCTGCCGTCAGTGTGTGGGTGGGTGACCACTTGGATTAGTCTGCGTAGGGACCGAGGGTGTGCGGTATTGGTCCTCGTTAAACTGTTCTACCGTAAAGTGCTCGACTTCGCGTGCAGGTCTTCGGGCTACCGAAGCGGGTGTGCCATCCCCTCAGCAGAGGATCAAAATTGTGACGGCATGTCTTCGGATCATTCTCAGGGATGTTTCCCGGACCATCACCAATAGCCCATTGTGCAGCTCTAGTGCGACGTAAATAAAAAACTACAACTGAATAAACAGACTTTATTGAAATTACATACATTTGTTGGCTTGTGTGCTCAATTTAGGCTTATTAATCTTTGTCAAGTAGAAGGAGAAATAGAACGATGTAGAGAAAGACATCATGAAGAATACTTCCAAGGTTACGACGAGATTCGAACCCGTCACCTCCACGCTTTGCCCATCGTTTACCGGACGATACCACTCGCCCAGGGAGGCCTCTAAACAGACTTATTTTTGAGTCTAGAGATTTGGTAGTTATCCGCAATCTGTTGAACATGATCCCAATAGTTTAATAAGAAAAGCGGTATAAAGTTTGAGCATTTCTCTTTTTGCTTAGTGCGACATATCTCTGAAGCCATTGATGAGAATCAAACTATTTTCGCTTAGTATGAAACTCTTTTATCTTACTCTATGGACCCTTTTGATCTATTAAACTTCAAATCTATTCAATCAGTAGCTTAAAAATAGCGACCCTATTCGTAAAAAGTATGAGTTGGTTCTAATGTTTGATAGTGATACTAATGTTTGATATAAAATCAAGCATTAGTATGATATTAACATTTAAAAGTAGTCCCACAGTGGACTGATACTTAAGACACGGTTCCCAGTAGAGCATCACTGGCAGTTGTCAGTTGGCGGGTGGGTAACAAATTTGATCAATCTGTGGAGGGACCGAGGGTGTGCGGTATCAATCCTCATTAAACTGTTATACCGTAAAGGGCTCGACTTCACGCTCAAGTCGTTAAGCTACTGTAGTGGGGAGCCATCCCCTCCTCAGAGGAACAAAATTGTAATAAAAGCATGTCTTCGGATCATCCTCAGGGCTGTTTCCCAGATCGTCGCCAAATAGCCCCTTGTACAGCCGTGGTGCTTTGTAAATAAAGTACTACTACTACTTTTAAAAATCAATATGCTTCATAACATAAGAGGCTTCAAATGAATAATATTAAACGATAGATGCCTAACAGCAAAGCACATCAAATCCATGACTTTTTGTGATATTTGTATGCTATACACTTTATTTTATTTTATAACCGGCGTTGTATCTGGGCTATCTTATTGGAAGCCGAATGCTCCATCACCTGAGCTCTTATAAGCGACCAAGATTCTTTAGAATTTGGTCCTGGACAGCGATGAAGAAGGTGCTTTGTGCTCCAAAATCGCTGAAGAAGTCAGTGCTTATACTCGAAAATCATACAAGCGCCTATTATTCAAACAAACCAAACCCATAACGTTTAGCTACATTGATCTATTTAAATTATTGGTGTAATATATATATATATATATATATATATATATACACCTGGTCATTCATAATTCCCTCTGTTTACTACAACCTTATTTTTACTACAACTGGCTTCAGTGGTACATGTTACTGCCCTCTACCGGCAACTGCTTAAATTGAAACTTGAATACTTTCGGAACAATTTCATATGTTCTTTTTTGTCATATTCATCTTCGTTTTTTTACTATAACGCTTCGAAACCCCGGAGGGAATTATAAATAACCCTGTATATTCGAGGATAATAAAAATTTTGAACCTGTATTTATTACATTTCATGACATTTTGCGAACGGTATTTTTTCGTCTATTATTATCAAATTTTTGGTCAAGACCGCTGTCAATTCTTGTTCTGAATTGCATTGGAATCCTAAGTACGTTTATATACGTAGATTATGGTAACTTACAAAGCCTTGCCAAAATGAAGCACATATAGCATAAGATAATGACAAAATAAAGATTTAGTTTAATAATAAAATATATGTGATCTCTTCGCTGCTAAACCGTCTTAGTTGAACTCAAAATTGCACCGTCGCAGTCTAGGACAAGAGAATATCACTATTCTAACATCTTTCGCTTCATATCCCCTCTGCAGAGGATCAAAATTGTTATGGCATGTCTTCGGATCATTTTCAGGGATGTTTTTCAGACCGTCGCCAATAGCCCATTGGGCAGCTCTAGTGCGACGTAAATAATGTACCTACTACGCTTCATCATCAACTTTAAGCACATGTCAAATTAAGGAACATATGGCACAAATTATAAATGGAAGTAGTAGTAATACTTTATTTACGTCATACTAATGCTGTATAATGGGCAAGCCTGCAAATATATGTAATTTCAATAAACAATGGGCTATTTGCGACGGTCTGGGAAACATCCAGGAGGATGATTCGAAGACATGCCATCACAATTTCGATCATCTGCAGAGGGAATGGTTTCTCCGGTTTGGTATTCCGAAGCCCTGTGCGCTAAGTCAATTACTTTAAGGTAGAACAGTTTAACTAAGTCCGATTCCATGGTCCTAGCCTCCTGATCAAAGTGGTTACCCACCTGCTCAATGACCACTACCGGTGATGCTTGACCAGTCCACTGTTTGTCAATAATAGATGGACATCACAAAAAGAGAATGACAGAAAGAAGAGAATGAATTCCAGAAGAGAAGAGAAGAAGAGAATGAATTCGATCTGTTCTTCTACTTGACAAAGGTTTATAAGCCTTAATTGAGCACACAAGCCTGCAAATTTATGTTGTATCAATAAACAATAAACATTATAGTGAACTGTTTATAATGGAAAAATTTCTTGCGGAAAGATTTTTGACACTATCGAAGGTTATTGAGTTCGTAAAATATATTTGACTCTTCAGCAGTTCTAGTCTACATTCTTATCCAGTGAGAATGTGTGCTAAGTTTACGAAAACAAACCTTTGCCCCGCATTTTGGAAAGATTTGACTTTTTGATTCCTTTTTGTTTTTTGAAAGGACTTGTGTGGTGATTTTTGTTTTGTTTTAAAATTCTTTTACAGTGCAGTTCCACTTGGTTATGTTTAACTCTATGAATGGTTGCTAAAATAAAACATCTTAATTATTCCAAACCGCATTGCACGGTAATGTCTTTCCAACATTTTTTACAAATGTTCTGAAACTACTCAAACTATTCAACTATTCAAACGTTTTCTTTCTCTTTAGAAAAGTGAACTGAAGATTAGTGTAAAAACCCAAACTGTTAGATAAATTATTTTTAAATTTAATTTTACTGTAAAAACGATTTACATGAATTGATGCCACTATCTTTAAATGTAAGCTTCAAAATTTTCCAAAAAATTATTGTATATGCTTTAGAAATGCATGGTGCTTTTCAATTTTAAACTAATGAAAAAGCAATATTTAGGGTAAATAAATCTTGGGTTTTTTCTCAGTTATTTATTTATTTGCCGCATTATTTATTTATATGTTAGTTTATTTGCCGGTAGTTAAAATTAATTCTCAGGTTTTTTTTTAAAATCAAAATTAAAGTTCTAGTTTCAAGTGTTGAGGTCCTTCCCCCCGTATATTTCCCGTTCAATATGGTTCCCAGCAGATCACCGAAGTGAAGCATCACTGGCTGCGGTCAGTGTGCGGGTGGGTGACCACTTGGATCAGTCTCCGTAGGGACCGAGGATGTGCGGTATTTGTTCTCGTTAAACTGTTCTACCGTAAAGTGCTCGACTTCGCGTGCAGGTCGTCGGGCTACCGAAGCGGGAGTGCCATTCTCTCTGCAGAGGATCAAAATTGTGATGGCACATGTCTTCGAATCATCCTCAGGGATGTTTCCCAGACCGTCGCCAATAGCCCATTGTGCAGCTCTAGTGCGAAGTAAATGAACTAGAATAGCAATAATTCCCGTTCAATATGTGCTATTGACAATCTCTTTTTAAAAAAAATTAGTAATGTTATTTTAAACTTGTGCATTGATTTCTAATTTCAATAAATGAAGTTACCTGTTACTTTTTTTTTAAGCCTAGTGTCAAATTATAACTACAGATTTCTAGCTTGATGCCTGGACTTAAATTTCTAAAAACTACATTGTTCGCCCGGGGATTGCCATTGTCTACATCGGTGGATGCTTAGATGGTCTTACATCTGGAGATAGAAAGTTATGGTAAGAACTTTATTGGATTTCTTAACAGATTTTTTTTTCGTACAAAACGTTATTCTTCTAAGCTTTCAGTAGTTTATGTATAAATTTATAATTTTTCAAAAGTTTTATCCTGCAAATAAACGAACCATCTTAATTTTTAAATATAAATTTCTATAACTTCGGCAAATAAAGTATTGAAGTAGTTTTCATTTAACATAAATATTAAACCTTTAAAATGACTTTTAGTTTAACTATTCTTAAACATTTCATAGCATGACAGATATAGATCGTTCACCAGGAGTTGGCACTTGGCTCCCCCTCCTCGGACGCATAGTTCATTTCAGCTCGGGAGTAAGAAGAGAAACATCTCCGCTCTTGAAATTGAGACAACCCTTAATGCACGCCAAACACAAACAGTGACTTCTTTTCTGCCACTTACTTCGCTTTATCATCTGCTATTATACCTTTCGTTTCTCTAGCAAATTAAATATATTTCAAATTTTTCTGCTTTCCCCCAGCAAAATGTCTCAAAAAGGACAAACTATTCACCCAAAAGAGAGAAATGTCTTAAAAAATGGCACAAAATATCATCAAATTTATTAAATAGTTAATATTAAAAAAATACAGATAAAGTTTGCGAAATAAATATTTTTGCCATACGATCGCTAAATACAACTTCGCTCAAGATTGCTCACAACCCACTTCCAAAAATAGTGAAATAGTATCGCCTCATACCACGTGATGAAGGCGGAGCCAAGTGCCAACTCCTGGTGAACGAGCTATAGTTACGAGACAGGTCTTTTGTCCTCTTAAATTCGCCATCTTGAATTTTGAGTAAATCTGTATCCTGCTGTAACTAAAATATTACAGGTTCTTGAATCCCATTTTAATGCTCTAAAACATGACATTTTATTTAAGCTTATTTTAAAAACATGTCTGATACGGACTTCTGGAAAAAGTCATTTAATTTGCATTTAAACGCAAAACTATTAAAGTGAGAATTTCGTGAATTAGTCTTTATTATTTTGAAGTGAGTTCAGAAATTTTCAATAGTTAATTTATTCTGCGGAGATAAAATTGTGTAGATTTCAGCATTTTAGAAACAAATGAGAATTTAGATGTTGCTGCAATATTTATATAATTTTTGTTTTCAAATGGGTGAAACTTAATCTGTACGATGATTGGACATCGACATCGTCATTGGATTCTTTTAATGGCAATTTATATATGCACTTGTGTTGGTACCTTACAGTAGGAAAGAACTCGTTATGGATATTGATTAATTAAAACTGGAACTGATGGAATTACAGGTCAAATGTGTTTTAATTTAACTCGATAAAACTAAGTGTTAAATTTAAAAAGATAAGAAATTTTGTCAATAACCGTAAATTGAAACAGAAAAATAATCTAGTGATTTTTTTAAAATTAAAATCCCTTTGAGGCAAAATTTTCAAGCATTGGAATATCAGGGATTTCGTGATTGTCCTCTAAAAGCTAAACTTGTTTAATGATAAAAGCTTAAATATGATAAAAATCGGTAATTAATTTAACAGCGAAAAAGCATTTTTAATTTGTATTTTATAACAAAATATACATCGAGTGCTTCTTAGCTCCTTTTTTATATAATTTTATTTTGTAATTCAAAAAGTTGTTAATAAAAGTTAAAATCGAATTTTTATTCTTGAAAACCTTGACTCGTGACAATAGACAGACTCATAAACCTTTATTGTTGAAATACTGTTCATATTTAATAAAATAAGTATTTCTACATTGAAGAAAGTTTCATCAGTTTTAGAAATTTTGAGTTCATACCTTTTTTAATGATAATACAAAAAGCCTCAGAGTTTATAAATATTACAGTATACTTCAGCAAATTTCAATCTAAAGAATCCTGAAAATTTTTCATACTTTATTGGAAGTGGGAATAAATCGGACTGTTAAATTTGCCGGTTAGTCGAATTTTTAAAACTAAAACTTTATACACTTCTAACATTTTATTTTTAGGATAAACGAAATTTCGTGTAAACTTCGTTTTTTTTTTTTTTTTTTTTCCTTTCTCAAACCCATTTTTACAGAATCACTCCTATAAGGGTAGATTGGATAGCAAATTTCCTGAACTGCTTTTTTCTTTAATGGAATCTTCAAGATGTTGAATTTGTACAAGTTTTTAAAAAAGTTTATTTTTCGTATTTTTACAATAAATTCACAGCTATTCCACTAAAGCAAAGTAAAATGAAGAAGAAATTTGCTTAGAATTTAAAAACCTTGCCTACTGAACTGAAGAGTACCGAAGAGATTAATTTAATTTCAATGTGTTCTATGTGAGCAATAATTTCCTGTTATTAAATGACTTCATTTGTTTTACTCGCATAACATACGATTCACGATTATGTCAACTATAGTATCCTGTCCAGTCTGTAAGGATTCTAGCTTTTGTGGTGCTGTACACTAACCATATAATTTAGAATGTAAATAAAAATTTAACATGTTATGTTCATCACAGCAAAAACATCGTAAACTAAAGTATAAAAGCAAATTTTTAATAACCGTAGTTTTTACTGCTTGTCTAAATAGTTTTAAATTTTTAAAATTAGAACGTGCTAATTAAATAAAATTGTTTACTTAAATGCTCCCTTTTCAACGTATGAATTTGCTTTGTATTAATATAAGAAATATTTAAATGTGACTTTATGTAATTCCTAAATTTTATTCACACAAACCTTAAAAGCACCTTTTTAAACTTAGTGATAAAAATAATTGTTTCCCGTTTGTTATTTCTTACTGGATTCTCTAATAAACTATTCCATAGAAAGCAATGCGATAGTGTATTAAAATTTGCCAACATCGCTTTGATTTTTTTTAATGAGATTATTCTTCGTTTATAAGTATTTCGTATTTTAGGGAAAAAATTTGAAATATTTTAATGTTTCTGTAATTGTTTAATACTTTTATAAACCAGTGTTTCGTTTACAGATTTTGGATTGAAAGGGACTAATTTTCAAAATTTAAATTATTTAGTAGCAATGGTAGTAATTATCTCCTAATACGTCAAAATTTAGTTAAGAATCTGAAAATTACTGCCGAAGCTGAGTGAGTGACACTATCACGATTGTATCAGGCTTTCTCGCAAATTAAAAACTCAAGTTTTACATTATTTAAAATATTTGGAATTGTATCTAAAATAGTTAGAAACAATTAGAACTTAAAAGCGAGTATCGTCGTGATATCTGTGAGCTGAAGATTTGCTAATCGGGAGCAAACAACTGGCTTTATCACTTAAAATGAATAAATGAAAAGCGTTTAATTACCGTTTCCCGTAAGATCAATCGAAATGTCTCATTTTTGTTTCATTTCATCCCAAATGGATTGATTCTGCACGAATGGCTATCGTAGAACCGCGGTGGCTTAGGAGACAAGCCTTCCAATGAGGTGACCCGGTTTCGAATCCCGGATGGCTGGTCGATAAGAATTCAGCACCCAGCTCACACCGAACACAGTGCTGACGTAAAATATCTTTATTGGTAGACTTATTATGAGTTAGTCCCAGGTTAACAATGGGATGTTTCCGTGGTTTTCCTTTCCATGTAGCGCAAATGCGAGTTCAATCAAGAGATCTAGAGAAATTTCTCCCAATATTAGATCCAGGAGTTCCCTTGTCTTCTTGATTAGGTTCAAAATTACACAGGCTGCGGAGTTTAATCTTAGTAGTCGTAAACCCAAAATTTGGTCGGTTGTTTAACGACTTTTATAAAATAAAAATTGCTATTATATCAAGACTCTTCAGTTTTAAACATCAATTTTTAGAACATTGCCTACAGCATGCCCCTCTCTAGATCGCCAAACAGCGATCACGCCAAGTCTGACCAATTTCTTATGGTAGACAAAAATGTAAAATTATGAAGAATAGACGCTAACGTTAGAAAAGTACAAGAAATATTAATTTAATTAAAACTCTTAATGTCAAATTTACTTATAATTAGTTACTAGTAATAAGTCACCTTAGCAACATACGCAACATTATTTTAAATTTACGAGCATGAGAGAATGGGGCTTTCGGAAATTTATGGTTCAAAATTGCTAAAATCTTCGGAGGTAGAAGTATTTAACCATGCGAATTTGATAATATAATTTTACCATTATAAAACTTAAAAGTCGCCAAACTGTTCTACGTTTGAGTTTTTCGTAAAAATTGAATTTATAGTAATCTTTTGAAAAACAACTTGCAAATTTCATTTCTCTGAAATTTGGTAAACTAAAGTCATAAGCTTGTGAACGTTTTTAGCACCGGAGCACTAAGCTGTTAACTGCAATTGTTACGGACGCTTAAACATTATTTAACACTTAAAATGATTGGCTTAAAGTATAGATTGCAACGCAAATGTCACAATTCGTCGCTTTGAAACTAAACCGTGGTAACTCAAAAAAGCAAGTTTTTCAGGAAAGCGATTTGAAACTTTTCAAACGCGTGCGTTTTTTCGATAGTTAAAAATGTTACTTTGCTACTGAAGTAAACAAATTTACTGTAGCGATATTCCTTTAAGTTAAGAGTTAACGATGTTTCTTTAAAGTATTGAAGCAAGAAATACAGTTCTGGCCAAAAGAAATCTTTACAGTTAACACTCGTAGTTGTATTGAATGTGTGATTTTTGTGCCAGCAAAATCTCACTTTACACTTGTAGCTGTATTTATGTTGTAAAGATTTTTTCTTTGCCGGTCTAATCCATTTATAAATTGAAGCTAGAAAATATTAATAATTAGGTTTGTGTTGTCATACTAAACTTGTTATAAGAATGTTGCATTTCCAAATGCTTAAAATAAGAAGTAATAAATTCATAGTCTTAATGCAGGAATTTCGTTCCGGATGAATATTTACTAATCTTAAATTAACCTCTTAACATACCTTAACAGAATTTTAACATCAAATTGTAACTTCAGTGGCAAGCAATATTTTTAAATTGCGCAGAATAATATAAGACACAATAAAGCAGAATGGTAATTATAGCATAGCATAGCTACAGATTTTTACTTTCGGCTTATAATTTTTCTTAGAGGTAGCGATAAAACATTTGATTTTATAATTTTAAACGGGAATTTGACTTTGCAGATTTGTTAAAAGCTATATTTAACTTATGTAGAGGTGATAAAAATGAACGCAAATTTTTTGAACTAGGATGAGATATATTTTTTTTACTTTAAAAAGAATCTTCCGCAAAAATAGATTCAGTAGCAGATATGCAATAGGGATAAAATTTGTTTAATCCCAAAATTTATATCAGTTTATTAAACTACAGCTTTCGTAGGGTTTGCGAATTTGTGTTGCCACAAATCTAAACTTTGAACAAATTACTTTAGATAAATTGTCCTACACATTTAATACCTTTAAAGTTAGAAATCTTGCATTATGGTTGAGAACGCCTTCGTGAAAAAGATAAAACCACGCGAGGGTTTGAGTTTTCGAAACTTTAAAATCAAAGTTTTCTTTACTTTTTAACAAATTTGTTCTTTTACAAAATAACGACAAAAATAAAACGGAACTTTGCAAGCTTTAAATGTGATAATGTTAAGCTTGCAATTAAAGTTGCGGTTAGTTTAATTCCATTCCAGGTATTATTTTCTAAATTCTATAAATTCTGCGACAGTAGTCTCTAATGATTTTATCTATTTCTATCTCACCTATATGCAAAATTTCCACAATGCTATTCAGGAATTAAGATTTTTTTTTTAAAAACTATGACAGAAACCAAATTTTATGTAACCAGTTTCGTTAATTTTTTATAATCGTCGTGGAACAGCAGACATAATTTTTTGGGTTTACGACAACTAATGTTAAACTCCTTAACCTCGTAATTTTGAGCTCAATCCAGAAGACAGGGAACTCCTCGGTATTGGGAGAAATTTGCCTTTGTGGAGTACTTTTTGATGGAACTAACCCGCATTTGCGTTACATGGATAGAAAAACCATGAAAATCTCCCACGGTTAGTTAGACTGCAAAGGAACTCTAACCAATGATCCGTCTACAACTGAGGATATTACGTCCAATTTCGTTAATTGTGGAACTTATTGAAAGTTAAGGCCGGGACAGCCTGGTTGGTAGGGCTTTCGGCCCATGTGCAAGAAGTGGTGAGATCGATCCCCACCGGCCGAAGATTCCTCGTGTAGTAAAGGGTGACTGGTGCACGTTAAATCTGCTGGATCACAATTGCGAGTTGATTTTAATCAACGGCAGCTACGATTTTTAATTGTTTAAAAACTATCTAAAAAATAAAAACAAAGCTAATTATAAACTAAATCAAAGCTTATTTGCTCGAGAAGTTATAGGTTTCAACATTATCTTTATTTGGAATATAAGTAATGCAAATTAATGTCAGATTTTTCATTTAGTCTTTTCAGTTTCTAAGATTTTCACTGGTAATCGTCATTTAATAGCATATCAACTTTGGTTCAATAGGATTTATTTTTAAGAGACAAAATAAACATCCTCCTTTGCTCAGTTGATATTTTAAACCTGTAATAATCAGCGATCTCTAGTTATTCATGGTCATTTCTCATTTATCTTCATCATAGTCATCATTTATCTTCAGAAATTGAAAAATTAAACTTTTTCGAATAAATTTTGCGAATAATGATAGCTTTGAAGTTTTCTAGGAATGCTCTAAATTTATGATAGAATATAAGAAATTTAAAAACTATTGTATAAAATATAAGATTCTAAATACGCCGGTAATTAAAATCCAATTTTAACCCGTTTTTTATTTAAAATTTCAAGAAAGTACAAAAACAAATATCAAGTAACTGCTTTGAAATAAATATTTACCTCTGGTTTGAGTGAGTTTATTTGAATTGATAAAGTCATCATCTGATATAGGTAAACTGTTTTCTTGCTTAACATTGAAAGAAAAGTATGATTTTGGGATTGCTGAATACAGAGGGCATTTATAAGTATATGAGAGATAAAATTAAGAACTTCTCTAGTAAAGTTTTTCATTTTTAGATATTTGATTCGACAGAACTCTAATAGAAACAGCCCTATTACGCATGTCGTCTTACTCTGTAACCTTGCATTACAGTTCATCCCAACGCTGAGAACAAGGTTACATCAATGAAGGATTTTAGCCTCCATTCAAAATTATGAAATGGTTAGCTTTATACCTATATATTATTCGAAATGATCCTCCTAACAATAGTGATATTTGGAACTGTTAACTGAAGAGGAAGCCATACCAAGGGAGTTACTTTTCACTGCTCTCCTGTACTAATTTAAGAGTTTAGGTGAACCTAAAGCTGAAAAAATTAAACATACAAATGATTGGAAGAGACCTTCTCCATTCCATTGGGTAAGTTACCTTATATTGTTCATTTTGATAGTTTAAAAATTCCTTTTCAGTATTTGAAACTTAATGGATTACTCTAAGTTTTTTTTAAAATTCACTTTTTCTATGCTTTAAATTTTAAATTGCTTCACAAAGTCTCTCACCTCCATAACCAGTTTCTCCCATGGAATGGCGTCCTCTTAATCTTGAAACAATCCGTTACAATGGGCATTCGAGAATGGTTCAATAACGGCGAGCAGAAAATAAGTCCCTTGCCTTAATTTGACAATATTTTGGCCCCGTGAGTTGTGATAGTCTAATGTAAATTAGTTTTCTAGGGACTACCACGGATGCAGAAACATTTTTCATGGGCTTTGGTTTAGACAAAGCTTCTCTGACAAATTCACTCATCTTTAAGCAAAATATGGGTCAATGTAGAAGTGTGAACGGAAAGTTCCGAAGAGTCTGAACAGTGTGAGGTCCGAATCGGTAGTGATAGACGGCCGTTCTGCTCCCTCTTCGAGCTTCACACTCGTTCAGAAATCTCTGAATTTTCTGATTTACTCTTGTACAAAGTTCGTAGACTAGTAAGTGCAGGGATGCCCATGAAGTCGAGGATCTAGATTGCGACTTGGGTCGTAGATTCGTGACCTGAAATCTCTGGGGAGTCCCAGCGATTACACACTATGAATTTCCACGAGCGTGTCAACTGTTCTAATCAAATTGTGTTAATCAAAAGTTTAAAGGTCTCTGCTTGCCCAGTGACTAAGATCTTGGACCGTGACGCTAGATCTTTAGGTCCATATCCTGAAGTCTGAAGAACCGGACATCAAAGAATTAATAGCATGAAAGTTCTTTGTAGAATATTCCAGTTTTAATTGAACCTGGATAGTTCAACTCTTCCAGATAAGAGAACATAAAATTACTGGTAGTCTTTGACTAGTACAAATAGTAGTTTCAAAAAATGATTCCGCTCTCTGATTTAAACTTCAGTTCCTTTCGTCTCTACACTGTGACTTCTTGATATTGCTGAATAGCCTATTTACTTCTGGCCCGAGTGACTAAGGTAGTGTCATTCGAATCTGTTCAACACAAAATGGTTTTACTTCCAAATTAAGTTAATGCAGTATATTATAGGTGATTATAATTAATGTACGAATAAGATTTCTCAAACTCATAGTAAGCAATAGTCTGAAACTTAAATTAACATAAACTTTCGTCTTTAAAGGGTAAAATTCCTCAAAAGGTAAGTTATATATCAATAAGAAGCATTAGTGCTAAATTCACGATTGAATAAAATGATTTAACCATTTAAAAGGGGAAAATAAGTTAGTCACAATTGTAAAGAAGTTTTGAAAACTAAGTTTCAGGAGTTCAGGGAGAATAAAGATTTAAATCAAACTCCTACTTTCAATGAAATGTTGTACTCATGCTTCAATGAAAAATTCATACGGAACCATTGATTTTAAATGAAATATTTATTTGGTTGGACTTTAGTAAATTTCAAAATTTGCATAACTTTATAATTACAATAATTAAAAATGCAATCTTCCTTTTGGGTTCAAGCGTGTTGGGTTCAAAATAAAACTTATTTAAATTTAAAACTAATATATTAAAATCTACTTTTGAATTACGCATGGTAGTACAATATTGTACAAGTAAAAATTTTCTAGCTAACAATTTTCTAGCTAACAATTTTCTAGCTAAAAATTTTTGATTTGGTAAATTTAAACTTTTGTTGGGACTTTAGGAGCTCTGTGCGAAGTTACCTGTGAATATTTGTAAGAAATGGCGTTTTTATAAAAGTTTAGTGTTCAGATTGAAAAAAAAAATGAGAATTTTATTTCAAACGTAGCTTAAACGTGGCTGTCTTTTAATATCAAATGTTTAAGCTATGCTCATGTTTTTGGTTGAATTGATTACTACGTAAATTAATGACTACGTTCGTAATCCACGTAACCTACATAAATTAATGACCCTCATTCTTTGCTACTATTTATTTTCTATTCCCTGATAATGTAAATTGATTTTCGAAGAATTCCAGTATTGGAGAAATACTAAAACGTGTTAGTTTATTAAATAAACAAATAAATCGTAAAACAGCACTAAATTGAAAGCATTTAATATCTAACTCAATAGCACGTCAAAGAGAAACAAAACTTCACTCGGAAAACAATTCTATATAAAATCTCAAAGTAAAGGTAAGCTTAATACTAAAAAATTAGGTGTAATATGAAATTAAAGAATGTATTTGTCTTTTCACTTAAAGTAACCACTTTGAAGAAAAACTTTTTCTCTTCGTTTAATATATTTTAAAACTCAATATATCTCATTAAATAAATGTTATATCTCTTATAAGTTTAATATCCTATTGGAAAAATATTCAAATATGGAAAAACCATATTCAAAAAGCATAAACGAAATGTCCTGGAAAATGAGTTTTTCTTAGAAACTAAAAATAGCACCATGAAAGCTAGCATCATAAAATGTTAGTGACTAAAACTTAAATTTTTTTTCTTATGAATGGGTTATAAATTTTTGCAACTGTTGTCTTGGAACTAAATTGCTAAATTTAAGGTTTAAATGTATTTAATTAGATTCAGATATTAACGTTTTAAATGTTTGCAAAATTCTATCTAATATGTAATATATTATCCATTTTAAAACTCGCAACGGTATTTAGAATTGTACTGTATGTATATTCTTTGTGAATTTCGTGTGATATTTGTTATCTTGTAAGATTACCTATATCTCTTGTAGTAATATAACTTATTGCCTAAATCAGTTTTTCCCAAAAGATTGTTAATGGTTTGTAAAATGTATTGATTTATAATTACGCAAGCAATTTCTGAATAAGATGAAAAAATTGATCTGGCAGTTAATATTTATTGGTATAGAATCCATGCTAACCTTATAATCCTTTCACAAAATTGGTTTTGGTATTTTTTATAAACTTTTGTATTAGTATTAAACAAATTAAAGTGAGATATTTCAGGATTGCTGTGAATTTTAACGGATAGTTTATAGTTGTGTTCATAGCAATAACAAATATAGTTTATAGCAGAGTTTATATATGCATTTTCTTTAGGGGTAAAGAGCAGAACAGGCTATGCAACATGTTACATTGCAGAATATTTCGATTAAACTGCTAACTTCAATATTGCACCATACAATTTTAACTTATATTTCGGATTTAAAATAGGCAGATACTTCGTGCAATATCACAAAGAAAATATTCGGAAACCTTTCATTGCAAAAACTTCCCAACGAGTAAAGCGATTAATTAACAAACAGATTTAATCTCGTGTAATTTTATGAAATATTTAACTACAATAAATAAACAGTCTGAAATTGAAATTAAAAAAAAAAAAAATTAAGACTCGGAATAAAATTTTAATGTTTAAACTAGCTACTTTGTATTTTTAAAAAATTACTTCATGGTTAAATTTGATAACCGAATCGAGGTTCATATCTTTCAGAAGCACTGAAAGATTGCAATTACAGTAGTTGCAATGTACTATGCGGTCCTCGGAGAAGGATTAAATATATAATTTTACTAAAATTGAATAGTAAATTTTTAAATTTAGTCTAAAATATAGGTAAAAATGTATATACATTTGGCAAATCATGGTCTGCGCTTCATACGGCTAAAATATTCTTTAAAGCAGATTAGAAATTTAATTAAAAATATAGACAGTTTTGGCTATTAAATTTTTGAAACGTCTTAAACCTTTTAAAAATTCGATCTATCTTTTTGAAAAGAGGCAATCTTAAATTTGGATCCATTTAAGAGAGCCTCTTTTCAAAAAGATTCAAAGATTACACAAAAGGAAATGTTATATTTCAGCGATTTTAAATTTAGATTATTGGTTTTGTAACTAGTTATTTTAAATAAATTGTTTACTTAACCAAAACAGAATTTAAGTTAGTAGAAAAAATAAAATTATGAAATTCGCGGGCTTTTGTAACGCGTATAATTTACTAAAACTAGGAATAAAATTGCTGGTCTCATTTGTTAAAAGAACGAAACAGATTTAATGCAACACAAATTGAATCTTTAAATTTTTATAATTTATAATCAAACAATTTGCAAATGCTTATTTTGGTCTTTGCATAGAGCTTTTTATCTTTAATCGCATGGACTAGTTTTTTTTTCGAAAAATTTACTGAATTTTTAATGCTACATTATTGCATCTGTATTTGTATAGCTGCTACACCAATGTATTCTGCTGGAGTGTTCAGCTCTGAAACTTAAAATATAAATTGTAAAACTTTAAACAAATAATATAATCTCTTTGTGTATTTAATAAATTTCAAACGTGTAATCTAATCAGTGTGTGCATTTAATGAATAGTTTTGATTCCGATAGTTTTGAGTCTCTTAGTTTTAGTAAATGTGTCTTCAAACTAAAATTGTTAATATCTTTCTCTTCAAAAAAGTTTCTCAACTGGACTCAACTATCTGAGAGGTGCGGACTGGAAGGAAAAATGTTAGATATTCTATTGTTCTATTTAGCAGCATATTTTGAAGCATTCTAAATGTGAGGTAGTCCTACAGAATGAGACATAGAGGTCACTATTTTAAAATTTCTGACAAAATGACTTGCAATTTCCTGTTTCAGAAATGCAATTTAATATTAAACGTTTATATTTTTTGGATATGTTGATAAAATTTAAAACTTTTAACCATCGTTTAAATAAGTTGTGTTCTGTTGGATTCTTAAAACTTTTATTTTTGTTTGGGAACGAAGTTTGTAAGTTATCTGATCAAAACTACTAACCGCTCAAGCTTTTTTTCTAAAGAGATGAGGCAAAAAAAACTTTCCACTTTTCAATGGTTTGTGTGAAATGATGCTCAGTTATATTTAAACACTTGAAAATAGAACCTTAACTGCAGTGGAGTGTATTCCAAACTTCTGAAATACAAACTTAGTCTATAAGACTATCACCATGATCGCATTTAACGTCTAATTTTTCTTTCCTGAACTGCTGAATGATCATAGTCTAATTTCTCTTTTGGTTTCAAAACTTATGTTAATGCTTGAACTACATAAAATTTATAAAAGATCAAAAGTGTGAAGTAACAAAGGTTTTGAATGAAACAAACGTTTTAGGTTTTTCGGAATTTGCATGAATAGCTAAATTTTAATTTACAAAAACTTATTTTCAAATAAATCTTTAGAATTTTTTTTTTTTTTACTCAAAAACTAGTCTTTTTGAAAATAATATATATTTCAACTATACTCCACTTTTTTTTATAAATGTTGGAACTAAAGTGATTACTTACTATTGGCTTAATTTCCTTGGTGCACTGTAATATGCAGTCTTTTTCATTGAGTGGAACTTACGGTATTTATTGTTGCTTCCAAGAACAGAAATTCTTTTAAAATAGTTGAACAAACTTGAATCATAATCATTAAAATGTTAAATCATACCTGCCTATGTAGACAATATATTTAATTTTAAAATTGTAAAACTTTCACCTTGTCCGGTACGGAAAAAATTCGTATGCCGGTAATCCTAAACTGCGCAGTTAATCTGTTTTTCAAAATCTGTTGTCATAAATGCTTTTTAGTGAATTATGCGATTCTTATAATCATTGTAAGTCCTAAACAGTCCTGTTAAATCCTTAACAACCTCTACGTAGGATTTTTTTTTTGTACTGATAACAAAAGTTGTACAGAATTGCTCAATGATAAAAATTCACAATCTTTTAAGAAATTAAGAGTTTGTAAACTAAATTTAAACCTATAAGCGGTAAAGATTTGAAGATAAGTGGTTGGGTATACTTATTCTGAATGAAACTTTAGTATTTTTTGAGAAAAAAATAGTTATCACGAGTCAAGTTAGTAAAATTGATTACTGGTATAAAATTTTATCTCTCATTTTCTCCAGAACATTTTCTGGAACAAAACTTACTAAATGCTTTTTTGGGGGGAATATTACGCTTTGGTATTTCATCCTTGTTCAACCAACATTTACGCTATTAACTACATTATTGTTGTTTTACAACCAGTTTTGATGGTAAAACTATTGATGTATACCACCATACTTGGAATTTAGGTAAACTAATTTCCTTCTTAAGAACAGATGAGTTTTCATAGGAAAATTATTTTAAATTGACATAATTAATTTTTTTTGTAACCGTCGTTGAACAATAGACCAAGTTTTTGGGTTTTGCAACAACTAATGTTCAACTCTAACCCATGATCCGTCTACCAGAGAGGATATTTCACGTCAGCACTGTGGTCAATTCGTATCGACCAGCCATCGCCGGGATCGAACCCTTGTTCACCTCATGACACAATTATTTGAAAGAATTAGCCCGAATACACAACTAAAAATGTGCTTTTAAGCGAAATATTTCTGCAATTGCAACCATTGTAATGCGCATAAAATATTTATCAGTAAACAAATAAAAAATAAATAAAACTATAACAGTGAAGAATTAAATAAAAAATGTGTCGCAGATCGTCGCCAATACCCCATTGTGCAGCTCTAGTGCGACGCAAATGAACTACAGCTTGGTTTTACTGTAGAAATGTAATATTTGACGATTTTTATAGTTTAACCATTTGATGAAGATGAGACACCGGTATCCCATTCATATATACATACATTTTTTCTGACACTCCAATCACAAGAAACAATGTATTTTGTTTTTTCGTTATAAAAAACAGTTTAATAGTTACAAAAAAAAAAAAAAAAAAAAAAAAAAAAAACTGTTAGATGATCGGAATTATATTTGTACTAAAATATAAAATCCAAAAAAAGCTGTTTGAAATGTTTTCTTCATTCATATTCAAAAGTTTATCATTAATAGATTTTATGAATTAATAAAGAAAATCAGTGATGATCTAGAAATATCAATGATGAATAATTATTTCATTTAAATATAAATAACTGCAAATAAGTGCAAGTTAGAAAAAATTATAGTAGGGGAAGTGAGCCGTGTTTGGAAGATTTTTCTTTTAACTTAAAAAATGACACCCGTGTTTCACGCTGTATTTCATAAATTATTAAAATACTAAATATAAGATTTTCACTTATTTTTACCTAAATTAATACAAAGTAATGAAAAATGTGTAGAATTAAAATTCTGCATCAAAAAGTTAAACACCGCGTCTTTTTTGGTAAAAAGAAACAAGTAATGTTATCTGTGCTATGAAAATAACGTAGTTTAATGGGAATAAGCCTTGCAGAGTAGGAAGAATAGTAGAAAGCCTTACGAAGCTCTCAAAGGAATATTAATCAATGAAGTCAACTTTGAAAAATCAATAAAATTAACGAATAATTCAGAATTAGCGGTGATTTGTACAAAGGGTTTATTCAAAAAAGCAAAGTGAATGAGTGCCGTTGTCTGAGGCATTAGTGGTAGCGAATTTTTATTAAAATATCTTAATTCTTATTTGGCGAGACACTTATTAAATGGTCTTAATAAAAGTAAAATACTCCACTGCGAAAAGAAAAACTCGTTTATGAGTTCATTGATGAAAATAGATACTAAAAAAGCATAACAACTCCTATAATCATATAATTTGGGTTTCCCTGTAGTAGTTTAAGTTTTAATATCTATTTTAATATAGGTATTCAGTCCCAATTACTACGAGTAACTGACTGACATTTTAAGTATGGAAAATGATTTTTGTGGTTAAAAAATATTTTTTTGGGTAACATTTGTTTTAGTACAGTGGTTTTGACGAAATCTTATTTTAAAGAAAATAACGCAGCAAGTTTTGAGCTTCCTTATAGTAGTTTAAATTTTAATATCTATTTTAATAAATCCACTCCCACTTACTTCGAATAATAGAAGACTTGTTGATATTTTAAGTATTATAGATGATTTTGGCGGTGAAAATTTTATTTTTTGGCCAAACATTAGTTTTAGTACAGTGTTTTTGACAAAATCGTATTTTAAAGAAATTAAAGCAGTAAGTTTTTGAGCTTCCTTATAGTTGTTTCAGCTTTAATGTCTATTTTACGTTAAACTTGAAATGAAAAGCGCAATGTCTGATGCAGTTTGCGTTACAATTCAAATAAAAATAAGAGGTATCACGTTTGACTCTGAGTTCAAATAAAGTTTCATATTAAGTTTAAAATTATTTTAGAATGTATTCCACTGTGAATAGAGCACAAATAATAGCATGAAAATGAACGTACTATAGTTTCTGCTCTCTGAACAAACTAAGTTTCAAAACCTTCCATGTTTTTATACTAAGATTTTCTTTAATAGAGTCTAAACATTTTCTCCCCAGTGCACACTCGATAGACATTCGTCATTCAGGTATTAATAGGGCCGATTTGTTGGCCACTTTTTCAGGGACACCATACCAGGTGAGCCAACGTTTCTCACACGATAAGGACAGATAGTACAGGGAATGAAGGAACATCTATGCATTGTCTTGGATTCGAACCTTTCTGATGTAAAGTCAGCTCCCTGACCAGTACACAGTCCAGTTAGCGAGAACCAAAACTATAATAATGCTATTTTTATATCTTTATTTTTGTTTTGTTTAGCTATCTTCACTTGAAAATTTTATTTGCAGTGTCAGACGTTGAAGATGCGAAAGCCGTCACATTTAACGATTGAACCACAATGTAGAAGCGTCACAAATAACATATCTTGAAAAATGCCACGACAATAAACACAGAGATTCCAGTAGTCCCAACCTTAGTGTCTTGAGGGTCAGAAATCCAAATCCTTCCAAAAAGGGCATTTTTATTCAGAGAAAGACGCTTCTATGTCTGTTTTCGTAATTTAAAATATCGTCTGCACAAATTAATTAGCATACTCGAAGTCACCTCTTTAAACCTTTAAGATTGAACCCTAGTACATAAAGAAACGATTAAAAATTCAATACTCTTTTTTTTTCTTCTTTTTTTTTTATCTGCACACTTTGAATAATTTATTTCTTGTGGTACGCAAATTTACGATTAGTCCAATCTAGTCAATCTATAATCATTAATTTTGCTACATCTAGAGAAAATTTTTCCAAGTAAGCGGAACAAGTTCAGTTTTATCGAAAGTCATTTTGATCTTATTGATGAAAGTTCAAACTCAGAACGCCAGAAAACTACACAGAATGAAAATTCATAAAAGTTGGAATTTTCGCACGTGTTGCGGAACTTTTTCAACCACCTAATATTACAATCCACAAATTTAATGAACATTAAAACATTGCTGACAAAAAAAAAACAAGATATTGAAAAAAGAATTTATCTCTCATTCTTATTTGAACCATTTTGAGTGAAAAACGTCGTTTTAAATATTTGCTTAAAAACTGCTTTCTGAGAAATTGAACGCGATATTACTTTGCTTTTTTAAATAATCGGCTTAAGGAGCTGAAAAAACATCTCAGATCTTTCCCTAAGTAAAAAAAAACAACAGAGTTTTCCTATTTTTGTGGCTTTGAATATGTTTTCACTATTAACTGAAGCATAATAAATGGCAATTTAAAATATGTTGGAAGAAATTTCATTTAAAGAAATAAAAGCTTTGCAGAAGATTAAACTGTTTCTTATAAGATAAAAACTTTAGTTAATGTAAATGACGTTTCTTTTCGATATTTTTAAGTTTTTATTCCACAACTTGCAGTTTAAATTCTATTAACTTTTGACAATTCTTTTGAGAATGGCAATACTCAAAATAATAATAAATAATAAATTCAGTTAAAGAATGAAATTAAACAAGATATTACTTGCCCATTTGATTAAAAAAATCATTATTTTAGCATGGATTTTAAACTTCTTTTTTTTTTTCCGAATGAAGAAAAAGAAGAAAAAAATTTACTTTATTTTAAAATCTTACTACCCTTTACACGAAAAGTTAAACAAGTCTAACTTTGCCAGTCGGGTAGTTCTTAAATGAAAAAAAGAAAAGGAAGATGAAAGGAAGAAGCATTAAACTTCTTAATCGGAAACTTTATTTGCATTTTTAAAGGCTAAAATTAAAAGATTAAATTTAAAACTTACAATAATAAATTCCATTGTTTAAAGTAATTTCAATACTCAGACAGAACTCGGGATTCTACGAGAATTTTGTTTTCTAAATTAGAACTCTAATGAAATATCGTTGGAAATTTATTTATTATAAATTTGCCAATTTTGAGTGATTGTTCGATCTGTATTTGTTATCGCACATTTTAGCGAAATTTCTGCGATTTTTCTTTTTGTTGTTTTATTTGTTTAAAATTATATTTTCAATTTTTTAAAACTTATCTTAAAACTGTTATAACCCTTTGATACAGATTGGATACCGGTGTCCCATTTATATATTTTTTTTCCTGACGCTCTATTTATAAACAAAAATATATTTTCGTGATTTTTAATTATAAAAATTAGTCTAATAGTTACTAAAAAAAACTCTGTTTGATTATCAGAATTGAGATTGTACTAAAAAAAAAAGTAGTTAGAAATTATTTTTCTTTTAATTCAGATTCAAAAATGTATCAAAATTCTATCAATGATTTATAAATTAAAGAAATTTCAATGACAAATAACTGTTTCTCTCAGATCTAAATCACTGCGAATAACTGCGAATTTGAAAAATGTTTGTTTGAAAAACTTTACTAAAAAACACCGGTGTTTCATGAGGTATTCCATACTCATAACATATTAAAATTATAAATATAATATTTTTTACTTATTATAGCCTAAACTTATGCAAAATTATTAATTAAAAAGTATAAAAAATATGCTTTATAAAAAATTCTGCGTCAAAGGGTAAGACAGGAAGGATTCATTAGGCGAAAAAAAAGTCGAAATTAATTGCATCTTCTTTATTGGAAAATTGCATCAGTTGATAGATAATATTTTAACACTAAAAATCAAAGACAAGATATCCAATTTAATGTAAGTATTAAAAGGAACAATTTAATTTAGTGTTTATTTCATAGTTTGTTTTATAAAATTATAGGGATTACTATTTAAAAGATTTATTTCTTTAAAATTATTGCTAAACGTGATTTTTTAATTTAATTCCTTCACTTTAGAAACATACAGATATAACACATTTCACTTAAAAATGGTCAATTACAATGCGTCTAGACGAAGCTAGTTTTTAATTTTGTAGTTTTGCCCTTGGATAACTGGGAATTTTGAATTGGTGTAATAAATATGGAGAAGTACACAGTGAAATACATAAGAAATTAATAGAATTAACATTAAGGGGCTAAAAAAACAAACCTTTATTTATTTATTTATTTTACGGATTGCAGCTATACTTATTTTTTTAGGGTTAAGAAATTCAGATCTGTCCCCTCCCCCCTTCCTGTAGGAAAAAGAGACATTTTATAGTTTAGTTTTGTAATAATAGACTAATAATGTAAATAATAGGCTAATTATTTACATTAATTAGCCTATTTAAGACCTATTCGTCGAACCTTTACAGTTTAATCTTAAAAGAGCATTCTTAAGCATTTAGGGGAAATTTCTCCTCGACTATCTAGATCTATAAAATTTCTTTTTTAAAATTGTTTCTTTCTTATTCTGAATTAACATATCTAGGCTCTTTACAAATAATATTTCCACATTCAGTAATTTAATTAGTGCATGATCAGGTATTTAGCTTGTTTCATTTCAGATTACAATAGTTTTGGTTTTTAGACTATATTTAAAAAAAAAAAAAAAAAAAGGTCTAGCTCCAAGTGTCTTTCATCTATGAAATTACTCCTTCCCACAATTGGTACGAATACGACTGGTTAAATAGGATTTTCAGTTTTTTCGCTAGAACTAATTTTGATATAAAATACAGATTTTTAACAAAAAATCGGTAGCTTTTTATGGAGTACACAGAAAAGGGTTAAATATAAAATAGCATATCGTATAAATAGCCTGTGCTTTCTTTCTAGCAAATGCATGCATTTTCGCTAAAACTGTTTGTTGTGAATTTGCATAAATGTGGCTGAACCTCATTGGCACAGGGTTTAATTTACTCCTTTAAGACAAAAGTCCTTGTGGGCGTCTTGATCTAAATCTTACATATAAATATATAAAAAAAATAAAAAGAAAAGATGATATGGCTGTTGATTCTGATCACACGTTTCTACCACTAAAATTTTTCAATTCCAATTCACTACTATTAGCTTGTTAAAAAAGTTCTGCAACACCCTTACAGCATCCCTTGCTGAAAGATGTCGTTTATAGCAATAACGAATCAAAACGCGAAGTTCAGTTTAATCCAAAGTCATTTAGAGCGTATTTATTACACAAAAAACAACACAAAATGAAAATTTATAAAATTTTAAATTCAAAAAGTTGAATTTTCGAACTTTGACGATTGACGCAGTCGATAACACTCTCCCCGCACACAAAGAAAATTATATGATTGAAAATAACTTAACAATGATCAAAATAATGCTCAACAACGAAAACACATTGTTCATTTGTCCCCTTCTTTCCGATGACAACATTTTATTGCAAAAATGGCCAAAATTCAAATCTTGGAACTGTTCTTAGAACAACCAGTAGATAATCTTCTAAGCTGTTATTGATCTTCGTATCGATATATAATTAGTTTGAGAGAGAATTCAACAAAGTGGAACTAACAAATAAATGCTGAATCATTTTTGAATTTTTCATCCTACACCTGCATCCCTTTTTCCATCCACACCTCAAATTCAGGAGCGCATCAAAGAACATATCTCGCCCAGTTGAACGAAAAAGATGCCAACACCTGCATTCAAATGAGCTCATTTTAACTTTTTTTTTCTTTGTTTCTGTCTCGATCAGCTAAGGGCCAAGATTAATGGACTGACTGATGACCCCGAACGAGCCGGGCGACTGAAGATGAGAGTGTAGACGCTGTTTACAAGACCGTGAGTTGAGGGGAGCATAAATCTCGTGGTCACCCCAGGGGACCTGCCGAAATAAAACCTCTGTTTCCAGGCAGAACAACTTTTGAAGTCATCCGGTAGTTTTTCGTCTTTTTTAAATTCAGTAATTCTGGGGCTTAAA